>CP136069.1:193329902-193762402 GCA_032622095.1 Siphonodentalium dalli
CTCTGAGCTTTGTTTGATGGGTTCCTCGACTCGAATCAAATATTTTTTACCCCCAAAGCCAAAGAAATAGTAATATAAGACCCTCTGATCGGATTGTTGTTGTTGGAATCTGTTGAGATGGGGACCATCTGTTCGGATTGAGTACCTTTAACCCTTTGTAGTGAAGTTTGAATTTTGTGGTGTGATCTAAAATATGACATAATTTGTTAGTGCGGTTCTGACACTAGTTACGAAAACACAAGATTTAAAGGCGAATTCCCATGCTAGACGGACATGAAGTTTTTGCATAAAAATTTCCGCAAATGTCAGTCTTTCAGATTTAAAGACAATTTTTTGGACCTAGGATTTATTTTGTAAACAGTATACGCTAAAACGTTTCCACTGAGGCCTATGGAAAACATTTACACCAGTGTAACATCTGACACAATTCAATCACGGCTGCTACTACTTCCGGTCAAAATTACCAGTCACGTGATGGCGACCTGGGAGCTCAAAATGAACAAATTGATAATTCAGCTGAGTTAGACCAGGGTCTCTTTTTCAAGCTCTTTAACAACAAAAGATCGAAATCAAAACCGGATAGTAAATTATTCAATGTAAAAGGCAAAATAATCCGGAATACGTCGGACATCACCGCTGCATGGGCAGATTACTATGAACAACTATATTCACCTCTACAATCGCCCACTTTCGATTCAGAACATCTGGAGAAGATACAACTTTTGATTGCAGATATTTCTGAACATAAGTCACCTTCTAAAGTAGACCAATCTCTCATTTATGAGATATCACACAGAGAGCTCAATAACGCTATTAGTAATGCCAAAAAGGGGAAAGCCCCAGGTCCCGACCGCATATGCTATGAGCATGTGGTACATGGTGGCGATACATTGCTCAACTGCACAGCATACATGCTGTCTATGATGTTGAAACTCAGACATGTTCCAAAAATGGCCAAGACGGGATTAATGATTTCCTTGCATAAGGGTGGAGACAAACCAAAGAACAAGTTCGATAGCTACAGAGCAATTACACTCTTACCCATATTCTATAAGCTCCTGGAAAAGGTTCTGCTCAATCGCTTCGAAATTAATACACCATATCTCGTTAAAGTTCACCCCCTTCAGAACGGGTTCCAGAAAGAAATAAGTTGCTTAATGTCATCATATGTTGTTAGCGAATGCATCAATTACACATCAGAGCAGAATAGTAAGCTGTATGCATGTTTCCTAGATGTCCGTAAAGCCTTTGATACTGTGTGGTTAGACGGCCTATTGATCAAACTTTACAATCGTGGTTTCCGTGGACATATATGGTTCATACTACGGGAGATGTTGTCGGGCTTTTCGTGCTTCGTCAATTATGGTAAATCAATGTCAAGGGAAATCAAAATACTACAAGGGACGCGACAAGGGGGAATTTTATCCCCTCTTTTATACATGTTGTATATAGATGATCTGTTATATGAACTCGAGGCATCGAACTATGGTCTTCGGATTGTCTCCACAAACTGCGCGTCGCCAACTCAAGCGGATGATATGACGCTTTTTTCGCTCACAAACGTGGGCCTACAACGCCTCTGTGATATTTGCACAATGTATAGCCGATTGTGGCGGTTTACATACAACGCACAGAAATGTAAAACCATTGTATTCAATGAAAAAGTGAAGAATCTGCCTGTGCATCCAAGGAGATGGAAACTTGGTGACGGGTATGTAGACGAAACTGATCACATAACCCATCTTGGCATAACGTTGCATAGAAGCGACTTCGCTCGTGAGTTCATCGACTGTATTGTCAACAAAATAAGATCCACCTACTTCATGCTGAGCAATGCTGGTATGTATGCAGGTGGAATCACCCCTCAAAGTTGCGAAACTCTTTACAGATCCATAATTATTCCAAAGGGTCTATACGGATCTGAACTATTGTGTGGTCTATCAGAAACCCATTGGTCAACTCTTGAGAAAATTCATCGCTTCTGCCTCAAGCATATCCAGGGACTTCCTGTACGTGCTCGCACTGATATCGTTTTGGGGATGCTTGGCATCCATCCTATCAAGTCATTGATTGATGCCAGGAAACTCAATTTGTTTGGAAGCCTATGCCGTATGCCTCCTGGCAAAGCTTGCAAGGAAATTTTTGTCACAAGACTTCACATGTACTTCACGGGACAACTGGAAAACCCAAATTCCTTCATCAGCGACATTAACAACACTCTTGTTGAATACAACCTATCCGAGCATATGCATCAGTATGCTCATTTCTGCTCATTTCCTCTGAAATCCGAATGGAAACGCATTACAAAAACCGCGATTAACGACAAATGCGTACAGAAATGGACAGAGAGAACAAATTGTGACACTTCATTTGCGCGTTTTCGAGAAATTCAACCAAACCCTACTATGTGTCACTTATGGAGAACATGTCGTAAATACCCTATGCATAAGATTGCATTTATCACAGTCGGTCAGCTCATCGCAGGAAGCGCATTCTCTCAACAAAACACATGCACATTATGCTGTCAGTCACACTCTGATATTATCGAGCACGCACTTATCTCATGCAGTAGCCCATTTATGCATTCCCACAGAAACGAAATGTGGTACCAGATGATTGATCGTTTCGGCATACCGCTATTCGTATGGGCCACGAGTCTCAGCAACAGCGACCTCGTATTGCTCCATCTCACACATCTTCCACGTGATATATTCACATTTCTTGAGCAAGTTGAGGATACATCAAAGTTTACGAGATTCATTGTTCTTCACACAAACTTAATTTGGAGGCGCTATGTCGAACTCTCAGCCACTACGCATGACGGTTTGTGTTAAACAACCTTTGATCTTTGAAGTTTGAACGTTACGGGTGTTCACCATAAGTCGTACTTAAATGTACCACATTCTGTCCTGTCCATAAAATCCGAAGACGACAAATTAAATAAACATGAATAAATTAATAAATCATTATATATATATGTATGCATAGGTATGTGTATATGAGGGTGTGATGGTGTGTGTGTGTGGGTGTGTGTGTGTGTGTGTGTGTGTGTGTGTGTGTGTGTGTGAGGGTGTATACGTGTGTGTATATGTTTTCTTGCGCTAGCGTTTGCACTGTCGCAACATCATCCTACATATAGTCTATTCCACTTAATGGGTGCATACATTTATAGGGGAGCTATTGTCGAGCAAGGGCATTGCGTTTGCTGACTCTTTGGGGAGAGAGATTCTTCTAAGCGAATCCAACTCCAACTAGAGTTCCTTTTGTAATTGTATGCACCTGCTTATGGTGTGCTGTTGTGACAGTGCATCATAACGTATGTATGTACGGTTGTGTTTGTGTCTGCGCCATGTGTTAGATTGTATATGCGTACGGGTGTGGTCGAGAGGGCGTGTGTTTTCTGTTGATGTGATATGTAAGCTCGTGTTCGTGTACATACAATTAGAATGGTATTCTTTTCCTCGGTAGTTTGTTCTCTTGTCTGTCTTTTCATTACTTCTTGATTGCTAATTGTATTTATGTTACATTCATGTATACTATGTCTTGTTAAATCTTCAATACTGGAGGCAATAAAGATATATATATATATAAGAACACGGGGCTGATCGTCACAAGAAAAGAAGATGCATGCATCAGATCCCTCATGAACTACTTTACAAGATTTAATCACGTATATTTGGAAAGTATTATAAATTTAGTATATATATTTATCACACAATTAGCCCCTAAGTTCGGCCTCATGATTTAGCAAGACATACGTACATGTATATTACCGGCACGCGCAGTGACGTAAGAGCTTAGAGCAATTATATCGATGGCAACACCGGAACTTTAGTATTATGTTAAAAGTCCAGTGCATTTGTGGTTTCCCCTCAAATAATTGCAGCAAAAGTTTCTCATTGGGAATAAGTACATTAACCCATCACAGACAACATACTAAAAATAAAAAAAGGATCAAGAAAGGCGACATTAATGAATTTGTGAATTTTGTGAAATAAATTTGTCAAAATTTGGTAACAATACTCAATTTATGGCTTTTCAACGTTTATAAAAAATAATATTTCACAAGGCCTTCCATTTGTATATCCATTTTGTAAAGTGCGTAGACATTCCTGAATACAGAACAGAAAACTTTTCCCAGATACGTTCAGTATTTTTCGAGTTAATTGCCTCCAAAATTGGGAGTTTATCTAATTTCAGAGCCGCAATTTCTCAAAATTAGCTAAAATCCATTTTTTTATGGTCTTGTATTTTGAAAACTAAAGAAAAATGAAGGAATTTCTTGTTGTTTTATTAATGTCTTCTCTAGATTGTGCACAAACAAAAATGATTTCTTTATGCATCTATGATTGAGAAGACAGAAATATTCTTAAACAAATTGTGTCTTCCATTGCACGGATAGCCAAATTTGCCTGTGATCATACAACTCAATACATATAAATCCATATTCCCTGTATTTCTCATAATAACTTAAGTATACATGGTTAAAGGTACTCAATCCGATCAGAGGGTCCTATATTACTATTTCTTTGGCTTTGGGGGTAAAAAATAATTGATTCGAGTCGAGGAACCTACCAATCAACGCTCAGGGTGATCAGATATCGATATTTGAAGTTTCGTTATTTCTATTCTTTCTGTCCCAGAACACAGTCAAAATTGCGTTATTATTACCACTTGATTTTAGAGTTATCCAGCCTTGTCTGTTTGAATAGTGTTTTGGTGTACACATCTCGAGCAGATTACGAAGTTAAGGGCAATTATTAGTACTCATCTCGAGAAAATAACAAATTTCAAAAATCAATATCTAATAACTCTGAGCTTTGTTTGATGGGTTCCTCGACTCGAATCAAATATTTTTTACCCCCAAAGCCAAATAAATAGTAATATAGGACCCTCTGATCGGATTGTTGTTGTTGGAATCTGTTGAGATGGGGACCCTCTGATCGGATTGAGTACCTTTAAACACACTGTGAAGGAATTTCTAAAAATATTGTGTATAAAATCAATTTATGGCCCAATGAATCGTCAGTATTATTTTTTTTCTAAAAATGCGATTTTTGGGGCGTTTTAGTCAATTTTTAAAGGTTTTTGTGTATAAATAGTAAAAGCAATGTTCGTTTACCCTAAAACTCTTAGTGTTGAAATAATATCGTTACATTGGATATGTCAATGAATGTCACTGGATTTAACTCATGTTTCTGGAAACTGACTCCAAATTTGAATATCGGAAAAATGGGGAAGGGGAAACCATATTGACAAAATCTCAGAAAACATGGATCTTGATACATAAAACGTTTAATTCACCAGCTCCTACAAACATTATTTCATATAGAGTTTACTGCTTCCTGATCGGATGTTCATATTCAGAGCTACGATCCTTTGTGTTGCCACTCGGTGGCGAATTATTATTTCGGGATTGTTCTATATAACATGCCCATACAGTTCTAAATATACCTCCACTAAAGTACAATTTTTTTATTATTAACCCTTTACCCAACAGAAGGGCCATGTGCCAATGCATTCTCTTATATATGCGAGTCGACCATAGGTCGCCTCGCATATATAAGAGAATGCATTGGCTTAACACATTAAAAATTCTAAAATTGTTAAAGAATGTAAGAAAAAATGGCCAATGCATTCACTTATATATGCGAGGCGACCTATGGTCGACTCGCATATATAAGAGAATGCATTGGCACAGGGCATAACTGTAACTATCACAACGTGGTCAAGGAGCCGGTTCCAATGATATCCATATTTGTATGGTTCTATTGAGACAGACCGAAGATATTTTAGGCTGTTGAAGCTTTATTTGGCCGGTTTTGGCCGTTTTGTTGGGTAAAGGGTTAATAGATTCTGAAGAACATTTAAAGAAGGATTTAAACAATAATCTACACAATCTAGAATAAAACAACTTTTGTTTGCAATGACTAGAATATGGTGACAATATTATAGCCTTTTATGATTACACCTACCCCATTATCAACGTTCAAATTTGGAGTCAGTTTCTTGAAAAATAATGTGAAATCCAGTAACTGTTGATTGGCTTAATCGATGCAATTCTATTTTTTCCCAACATATGTGTTTTAGGAGGAACGTTCAAATGATTATACACATTAAACACTAATTGTGTTCATTGTTGTTTACTATTTGTGCACAAAAATACCTTTTAAAATGGACAAAAACATCCAAAAACAGTCCAACATGGCATTTTTTGGAAAATATTCAATACTAAAGATTCATAGGGCCATAAGATTTGTTTGGCACAAATGTGTTTAGCAATTCCAAAACAGTGTATTTAACCTAGTATATATCTGGTCATCACATATAAGGACGCGGCGACAGGCGTTTGGGGTGCACGCATGTACTTTTTTTCTAATATTGATTGTGACACTGCCGGGTCTGTTTGATACTTTCATGTGCATGTTCTCACGACTCAGTGGTTATATGTAGGGACGCGGCGACATGGGATTGACGTTTACGCACTTATATTGCATGGGTTCATGTGTGTTTGAACATTTCATGTGCATGTTTTCACATGTCACAATATGTCCCGTGTAGAGACGTGGTGACATGGGGTTAGGGTGTGCATACTTATATTGCATGCAACACTGTCGGATTGGTTTGATCATTTCATGTGTATGTTCTCATGGCTGGTCACAGCGGCGTGGTACAATGGGTTGGGTATACATACTGGTATTGCATTTGATCATATAGGCAACATCTTTTATTTCATGTACATGTTTTCACATCTGGTCATCACATGTAGGGACGCGGCGACAGGTGGTTGGGTGCAGTATGTAGTTTTTTCTCTAATATTGATTGTGACACTGTCGGGTCTGTTCGACAATTTCATGTGCATGTTCTCACGACTGACCGTTACATGTAGGGACGCGGCGACATGGGATTGGCGTGTACGCACTTATATTGCATGGGACCATGTCTGTTTGAACATTTCATGTGCATATTTTCACATGCCACAATATATCCCATGCAGAGACGTGGCGACATGGGGTTAGGGTGTGCGGACTTATATTGCTTGGGACACTGTCAGGTCTATTTGATTATTTCGTGTGTATGTACGTATACTTATATCGCATGCAACACTGTCGGGTCGGTTTGAACATTTCATGTGTATGTTCTTATGGCTGGTCACAACGGCGTGATACGAGGGGTTGGGTATACATACTTTTATTGCATTTGATTATATAAGCAGCGTCTTTTTATTTGATATATCTCAAATTGCATATGTATATTTGTGGTGACAACTAGATAAGCTAACGTTTCTTTTCCGAATTCCGGAAACATGAATTTTCCTCAGCATCCATCTTGGATTTTATTCTTTGCATCATTAAAGTCTTTGGAAAACGTTACAGCACGCATCTGTCCGTCTGCATATTGGATGTCACGATTTGAATATATGGGCAATCCACATAGCCCACATTTATGAGCAGGTAATTATCAAATTGTACATGCACAATCAAGCTTCGTATCTAGGGGTAATTTGGCCATGTAAGCAGCATGTGCTTGGTCGTGAGTACACCAGACATCTCGTTCTGATAGATTGGTATATTTTAAGTTATAATATTAAAGGTACTCAACCCGATAAAACTCCTCTCAATTACTTTTTCAATGGCTTCGGGGGTCAAAAATATTTGATTCGAGTCGAGGAAGTCACCCATCAAAGCTCAGATTTGTTAGATATCGATTTTAGAAATCTATTATTTTTCATTATCGGGAATACTATCTGGCCCAGAACTCAGTCAAAATTGCGTTAAAATTACCACTTGATTTTAGAGTTATCCATCCTTGTCTGTTTGAATAGATTTTGAGTACACATCCAGAGCAGATTACGGCAGTTATTAGTACTTATCTCGAGAATAATAACAAATTTCAAAAATCAATATCTAATAACTCTGAGCTTTGTTTGATGGGTTCCTCGACTCGAATCAAATATTTTTTACCGCCAAAGCCAAAGCAATAGTAATATAGGACCCTCTGATCGGATTGTTGTTGTTGGAATCTGTTGAGATGGGGACCCTCTTTACGGGTTGAGTACCTTTAAATTTATAACATTTCCCCACTGTACGTGACTATTATTTTGTAAAATAATTCATGGGCGATCTGATGCATGCATCTTCTTTTCTTGTAAGCTTATAGTCGGGTGTTGTACCGAATGCACGGTGCTCATAGCAATGTGTCGAACCTGTTTCCGGGTTAATTGGACAAGATACCTAATTAAAACTCGCTACCGTGGTCAGCATTCATCGGAAGATTATCGGACAGATAGAAAATTTAAATATGAGCCAGTATGAGCAAAGGTTTTATTGAGTAAGTTGTATTCGGCGGTGAAAGATGGGGTCGAAGTGATACCTGTACAATAGTTTCATAACTTGTTATTATATATTTTTAAGTGACGATATAATTAGTTTTTTTCTTAATTAATAATAAAGACATGGCCTGACTCAGTTATCATTTTCATGGAACCTCATCGGCATAATATGGCTTTAGCCCTGTAAAATGATTAGGTGTGAGCGACTAGCAAACAAACGGAATCACGCAAAAGTAAAACCGGGCTATAAACCCATGTAGTGCCACCCCATCCTCCAGACCATCAAACCATAGTTTCTAGCATACCGACTGGCTCTGAACCTCCGACCAGTCACCTCATTGCTACACACTACACACATACAATACCATTCCACACACAAGGAATGGACCTGGAATTCACCTGGTTTTAACCATGGATTGTACAACAATAACACCAGATAATACCACGCTCAAAATTATGTTGGGGTTAGATTGGTTTTTAGGCAGATTTATGCATAGTTTGTTACACAAAATAAAGTATCTATATTAAAGTGATTGAAGCAGATCGGGATAGAATTGTTTCACGCCATTTATTTTGATCAATAGTCAGTAATAATGGTGAAGACTAAATGGTATGGCAAGATGGCATATACATCTGGTGACTTATAAAATAGATAGCGAAACAGGATTGAAAACACGAGTGAACAAGGCATACATTTTGTATTATATTCCTAATAACAAAATTAATAATAATAAAAAAAGCTTTAAAAAGTGTTAAATATGGGATAAGGGGTCCCAAATTTTTCAGAGGAATTTTTTTTTTGAAATAGGACGGTAGTGGGTACCTTGTGGTCGCAATTTGTTTTTTGGGCCCCGTGTCTGCTAATGTTTTACAGACCCCCCTGATCTAGGGACCTATTTATTAACTATCTTATGCAGAGTGAATCGTCGTTTAACTGTTCGATGAACTTCCAAGCTCTCCCAACCAACATCGGTCATTAATCGGTCTATTGATGCAGAGCGAGTGCAACCGACCACAACCCTAGCTGCGTCCACCTGGATATCATCTAATTTCTTAAGGAGGTATTTCGAGGCTCCAAACCAAACTGGGCTCGCATATTCTACAAGTGGTATACTATATGGCGTATGACACGTACATCAATTCTAAAGTTTTCCTGCATGATAAGTGTGAATTTAAGTTTCCTAATTTAAGATATTCTCACGTTGGCAGGCTTACACATACTACTGTCAATCGACTTAATCCATAATAAAAGATTACTTTGAAGTCCAATTCTAATATGCGTATGGTTTTCAGAATCTTGCAGAATTCCGCCAATAAATTTAATTCCAGTCCTGTCGTCGACAAAGAGACTTACTTTGGAGGGATTAAACTTGACTTCCATTTGACAGCCCATTCACTTAATTTTGCCATGTCGTTATTAAGTGTATAGTGTATAGTATAGTGTAAGTGTACAATCTTCTATATATTTTGGAACTTTGGGTCCAATTTCACGAGCGATCGTGTCCTTGACCTTGACCTCGCTCATATACGCTCATATAGGCATATTTCTGGACCTCGACCGATTCGACTCAAATTTGGTATGTAGGCCTACTTTGATCCGGGAACAATATGGGAGGATCCAATTTCACGTGCGACCTTGACCTCGCTCATATAGGCATATTTTTGGACCTCGACCGATCCGACTCAAATTTGGTATGTAGGCCTACTTTGATCCCGGGAACAATATGGGCGGGTCCAATTTCATCTGCGACCGTGTTATTGACCTTGACCTCGCTCATATACGCTCATATAGGCATATTTCTGGACCTCGACCGGCCCGACTCAAATTTGGTATGTATAGGCCTACTTTGATCCCGGGAACAATATGGGCGGTTCCAATTTCACGTGCGACCGTGTCCTTGACCTTGCTCATATACGCTAATATAGGCATGTTTCCTACTAATACTTTTCAACGTTGTTCCCTAAATAGCCCTGCCGAAGTCGGACACATCAGCCAGTGTGATATAACCATACCTGTTATTCATCAATTTGTCGCCGACAATTTTACGGACCCCTGGAATACTCCAGATTCCAGTACTGCGTATTTGGAGGCACAAGAATAGACCATTCCCGAGTTGCAAGAAATGGATGCCACATATTAGTTTGTTTGCTGGGTGGAAGTAATGTCTTCTTCTTTTTTTTAGATAGGGTCGGATGTACGCTCGCATACATTAAGCCGGACTGTCGGGGTTGAAAAAGTTATGTCGTGACTTGTTTTTAACCTCATGCAGATCAAATACATACGTTTATGGAGTATTATGAACCTTCGGCCTTCGCTACTGGATTTGTAGCACGCATGAGTATTTTTTCTCCTCCAATTTACATATAGGCATCGGCGGCGTTGAATATTTCAGTGCCAACAACTCACGCCAACCATGCACATCGACACCCACGACTGTGAACATAACGACTAAAAGATTGCCGTTTGGTCACTGTCGATTTCAAATAGTGGGTGTAGTGGTCACATCAAGACAGGGTAAAGGGACCTGCACGATGCAGTCGGACCATCTTACCCGGCCATCTTACCCGGCCTTTGGTCGGAAAGGACTCAACAACTTTACGACTGAATGCTGTAGAATGCTAGTCAATAATCATGACGCGATTTTGGTGCTGTGTACCGGAGTGCAATGCCTCTGTTAGAAAATTAGAAAATCTTTGAAAATATATCCAGGCATGAAAAGTGTAACTTTCCAGTCGTGTCCCCTCAACATTAGCAGACGTAAATTACGGAGGAAATGGATGCCAATCTTGCCGGTCACGTGACACGTATATCCGCATCCAATACAGAAGAGCTCGTGATTTCTCGCAACGCGGGTATGGTCTATTCACCCTAACCTTTTGATGACGGTTGGCAAGGTAACTGTTAAACAAAGAGAGCAAATTACATTGAATTCCATATTTTTCCATTTTGCACTTTATCAAATGCTTTGGACACGTCGCAAAAGAAGATTTATGTTCAGAATCAATGGAACCACAAAGTGTGTGCAATATATAGTACTTTACTGCAAATTATTTTTCAAGGAGTTTACCGATAGCCCTCAAAAGGGAAACTGGTCTATAATTATTGGGATCTTTTCGGTCACATTTTTATGTATATGGACCACATTGATCAGCGTTCTTCCACTCCGAGTGACAGAGTAAATTTTTAAATATAATCTTTATATGTTTGTATAGTGGTGTGTCTTTCTCTTAGCATACGGGGGCTAACGCCGCCTAATCCTCAAACATTTTTCGTATGGGCTATTCTTTCGGAATATTTAAAAATATCGGACTCACAAGTTAGGACTTCGGTTATATTTTTATCGGTTATTTTGTCGAAGTTATCGATCTCAACACACAATTTTCAACAAAAATGTCATTTAATATTTCACCTTTAATGTATAATCAAAAGACATCTTGTCATAGTGGGAAAGGGTGTGATTCATTGATTTTTAACGTTATACCCATGAATTGCTTAATATCATCATCATTGTCATCATCAGCATTATACGATTGCCTTATTTCTCGTAGTGGATGTGATCTGACTATATTCTTTGGAGTAATTTCATTTACAAAGTGAGACTTTGAAAAACGTTTAAAGGGGTACTGTACTCCATTTTCAATAAATTTCCGGTAATAACACCGATCTAAGATCGATAATATATAGAAACATAAGTAATTTGAGTCGAAGATGTATTCTGTAAACGTTCAAGTTAATAGGCTATCATAAAATTTAATAATTTAAAAGTTAATAATTTGATATAAATTGAATTTATGGCCCCAGCCATAAAATGGCGGAAATTAAAATACGAATTTCCGTGTATAAGACGTAATCGAATTACTTGAGGGATACTGGATTAGTAAACCACGATCGTTTAAAACATTATGATGATACGGGGAGAAAACTCAAGCCACTCACTGACCAGTGGCGATACAATAAATTAAATGAGTATATGGGACTAGTATGCATATAATATAACTTTTATTTGATACATTTGGTTGAATACTGTATAAAAATTACTCGACAACGACAATTTGTATTTTTGCATTCCGGTAAATTTGCTATCCGTAACACTACTTCGTACTCAACAGACTTTCAAATAATGGAAACCTTGTTACCATATTCTCGGACTCGGAGACTATAGCAACAACAACAACATTGTGGGTACAGTATCCCTTTAACCACGAGACATGTGTCTGGTTCCCATGTGCTCTTGGTTGATAGTGGAATTGTAAAATTCAGTAGTCAGATACTGTTACCCCTACCTAGTCCAAGTCTTCTCGTACTAAAGCCGGCTAAGATATTGGGATGGAGGTGCCGGTCTTTAGTCCGAGTTCCAGGCCCATGCATTCCTATGACACGACTTAAGCGTTAGTGACCCGCTCAAATAAAACCACAATTATATGAAATAAAATATCACAATTGCGACAATAAACGGATATTTTCCGCAGAAGACATGCTATTTGATCTGAAACCCACACCAGTTGTGAATTGAAAGCGGTAATTTAATGCGAAAGAGACATTTACCGCAATGTTTACAAATGTTTAAAAGTATGCGAACTCAGTTGACCTCGCGAACTGTGTTCGGCATTTTCCGTTGAAAATATTCCGTAGATTTTCGACTGACAACGCAAATTACGATGAATTCTCCATTGTAATCGTAATTATGTGTGTCAATAAATAAAAAATAAATAGATTAATTAAACATTGAAGATATAAATGTAATACATTAAATAAATTACGGGGAATTACAACCCTCTCAAAGTTTAAAACAGTGTAAACACAACGAGCATTAGAATAAATAATATGGTGCTACATTTCCCACATTTGGTGGACTTCAGCGAAATTAAGATATATACTAAGCGAACAGAGCAATATACTGCTCTTGTTAAGCACACAAAAAATCAAACAAAATTTGTATAAATTTTGAACCTTAAGTTTGAAAAGTCCCACTAAAACGGAAGAACTATATTTCGAAACTGTGTGATTCGGTTCTCCGATTATTTTATCAACACAAAAGTCAAAATGCACATGGATGAAAATCACACGCATGGCAAGTCAGACACAAGAGTTCTAATTTGCTCCAATTTTGACAAGTTGCTTGCGAAAATTGTCAACAAAACTACCTTTCTGATCCTCCATTATGTCATTAAGTTTTTAGTGCGGGAATTGTTCTCAAAGCACATTGGAAACTGGACTTTGCGGCGATCGGGTTTCACCATTTTGTTCGGAAAACCCCGCGCTATATATAGAAACGGAAACTAGAATACTCATAACAAACACCGGACAATGCCGAAGTTCTTCGGAACCTGAGTTCGGCTTTCAGTTAAGTAAACAAACAGAAAAAACAACTATGTTTGTGGCAATCAACCGGAATATTCTATGTGTAATTTAACATTAAAGTTAGATTATTATACACCATTCTGACCATAAGATGTCACTCTTTCCGACGTATATAGCATCATGTATTGCTTTGTTAGGTAAATCGAGTAAAATACACCACAGATTCCCGCCACATATCCTGGGCGTAACTCGTGTCATAAGAAGGCTATGCGCGCGATCTCGGACTAAAGACCGGCACCTCCATCCCAATATCTTAGCCGGCTTTAGTACGAGAAGACTTGGACTACCCCTACCATGTCGGTCGTGCTCCACTGTTATTCCTACCATGTCGGTCGTGCTCCACTGTTATTCCTACCATGTCGGTCGTGCTCCACTGTTATTCCTACCATGTCGTTCGTGCTCCACTGTTATTCCTACCATGTCGGTCGTGCTCCACTGTTATTTCTACCATGTCGGTCGTGCTCCACTGTTATTCCTACCATGTCGGTCGTGCTCCACTGTTATTCCTACCATGTCGTTCGTGCTCCACTGTTATTCCTACCATGTCGTTCGTGCTCCACTGTTATTCCTACCATGTCGGTCGTGCTCCACTGTTATTCCTACCATGTCGGTCGTGCTCCACTGTTATTCATACCATGTCGTTCGTGCTCCACTGTTATTCCTACCATGTCGGTCGTGCTCCACTGTTATTCCTACCATGTCGTTCGTGCTCCACTGTTATTCCTACCATGTCGGTCGTGCTCCACTGTTATTCCTACCATGTCGGTCGTGCTCCACTGTTATTCCTACCATGTCGTTCGTGCTCCACTGTTATTCCTACCACGTCGGTCGTGCTCCACTGTTATTCCTACCATGTCGTTCGTGCTCCACTGTTATTCCTACCATGTCGTTCGTGCTCCACTGTTATTCCTACCATGTCGTTCGTGATCCACTGTTATTCCTACCATGTCGGTCGTGCTCCACTGTTATTCCTACAATGTCGGTCATGCTCCACTGTTATTCCTACCATGTCGGTCATGCTCCACTGTTATTCCTACAATGTCGGTCATGCTCCACTGTTACTCCTACCATGTCGGTCGTGCTCCACTGTTATTCCTACCATGTCGGTCGTGCTCCACTGTTACTCCTACCATGTCGGTCGTGCTCCACTGTTACTCCTACCATGTCGGTCGTGCTCCACTGTTATTCCTACCATGTCGTTCGTGCTCCACTGTTATTCCTACCATGTCGGTCATGCTCCACTGTTACTCCTACCATGTCGGTCGTGCTCCACTGTTACTCCTACCATGTCGGTCATGCTCCACTGTTACTCCTACCATGTCGGTCGTGCTCCACTGTTACTCCTACCATGTCGGTCGTGCTCCACTGTTACTCCTACCATGTCGGTCGTGCTCCACTGTTATTCCTACCATGTCGGTCGTGCTCTCCACTGTTATTCCCACCATGTCGGTCGTGCTCCACTGTTACTCCTACCATGTCGGTCGTGCTCTCCACTGTTATTCCTACCATGTCGTTCGTGCTCCACTGTTATTCCTACCATGTCGGTCGTGCTCCACTGTTATTCCTACCATGTCGGTCGTGCTCTCCACTGTTATTCCTACCATGTCGGTCGTGCTCCACTGTTATTCCTACCATGTCGGTCGTGCTCTCCACTGTTATTCCTACCATGTCGGTCGTGCTCCACAGTTATTCCTACCATGTCGGTCGTGCTCCACTGTTATTCCTACCATGTCGGTCGTGCTCTCCACTGTTATTCCTACCATGTCGTTCGTGCTCCACTGTTATTCCTACCATGTCGGTCGTGCTCCACTGTTATTCCTACCATGTCGGTCGTGCTCTCCACTGTTATTCCTACCATGTCGGTCGTGCTCCACTGTTATTCCTACCATGTCGGTCGTGCTCTCCACTGTTATTCCTACCATGTCGTTCGTGCTCCACTGTTATTCCTACCATGTCGGTCGTGCTCCACTGTTATTCCTACCATGTCGGTCGTGCTCCACTGTTATTCCTACCATGTCGGTCGTGCTCCACTGTTACCCCTACCATGTCGTTCGTGCTCCACTGTTATTCCTACCATGTCGGTCGTGCTCCACTGTTATTCCTACCATGTCGGTCGTGCTCCACTGTTATTCCTACCATGTCGTTCGTGCTCCACTGTTATTCCTACCATGTCGGCCGTGCTCCACTGTTTCTCATACCATGTCGGTCATGCTCCACTGTTATTCCTACCATGTCGTTCGTGCTCCACTGTTATTCCTACCATGTCGGTCGTGCTCCACTGTTATTCCTACCATGTCGTTCGTGCTCCACTGTTATTCCTACCATGTCGGTCGTGCTCCACTGTTACTCCTACCATGTCGTTCGTGCTCCACTGTTATTCCTACCATGTCGGCCGTGCTCCACTGTTACTCATACCATGTCGGTCATGCTCCACTGTTATTCCTACCATGTCGTTCGTGCTCCACTGTTATTCCTACCATGTCGGTCGTGCTCCACTGTTATTCCTACCATGTCGTTCGTGCTCCACTGTTATTCCTACCATGTCGTTCGTGCTCCACTGTTATTCCTACCATGTCGGTCGTGCTCCACTGTTATTCCTACCATGTCGGTCGTGCTCCACTGTTATTCCTACCATGTCGGTCGTGCTCCACTGTTATTCCTACCATGTCGTTCGTGCTCCACTGTTATTCCTACCATGTCGGTCGTGCTCCACTGTTATTCCTACCATGTCGTTCGTGCTCCACTGTTATTCCTACCATGTCGGTCATGCTCCACTGTTATTCCTACCATGTCGTTCGTGCTCCACTGTTATTCCTACCATGTCGGTCGTGCTCCACTGTTATTCCTACCATGTCGTTCGTGCTCCACTGTTATTCCTACCATGTCGTTCGTGCTCCACTGTTATTCCTACCATGTCGGTCGTGCTCCACTGTTATTCCTACCATGTCGGTCGTGCTCCACTGTTATTCCTACCATGTCGTTCGTGCTCCACTGTTATTCCTACCATGTCGGTCGTGCTCCACTGTTATTCCTACCATGTCGTTCGTGCTCCACTGTTATTCCTACCATGTCGGTCGTGCTCCACTGTTATTTCTACCATGTCGGTCGTGCTCCACTGTTATTCCTACCATGTCGTTCGTGCTCCACTGTTATTCCTACCATGTCGGTCGTGCTCCACTGTTATTCCTACCATGTCGTTCGTGCTCCACTGTTATTCCTACCATGTCGTTCGTGCTCCACTGTTATTCCTACCATGTCGGTCGTGCTCCACTGTTATTCCTACCATGTCGTTCGTGCTCCACTGTTATTCCTACCATGTCGGTCGTGCTCCACTGTTATTTCTACCATGTCGGTCGTGCTCCACTGTTATTCCTACCATGTCGTTCGTGCTCCACTGTTATTCCTACCATGTCGGTCGTGCTCCACTGTTATTCCTACCATGTCGTTCGTGCTCCACTGTTATTCCTACCATGTCGGTCGTGCTCCACTGTTATTCCTACCATGTCGGTCGTGCTCCACTGTTATTCCTACTATGTCGTTCGTGCTCCACTGTTATTCCTACCATGTCGGTCGTGCTCCACTGTTATTCCTACCATGTCGTTCGTGCTCCACTGTTATTCCTACCATGTCGGTCGTGCTCCACTGTTATTTCTACCATGTCGGTCGTGCTCCACTGTTATTCCTACCATGTCGTTCGTGCTCCACTGTTACTCCTACCATGTCGTTCGTGCTCCACTGTTACTCCTACCATGTCGTTCGTGCTCCACTGTTACTCCTACCATGTCGTTCGTGCTCCACTGTTACTCATACCATGTCGTTCGTGCTCCTCAATTGTACTATTAAGTTTGTTCTCAAGATAAGTAACTTTCTCAGACAGTAATGTTGTTGGTGTTCATCTTTTATTTTCAATTGTTCTTACTCCGAAGGAATCTATTTCATTTTGTTGAGACTCAATTACAATTTTCATCGATTCTTGGGCGATGATGCAACTAGTTCTAGGATTATTTTGGATTTACAAAAATCAGCCAATTTGTCGGTTTAGATGGCATTCTCAAGAAGTTCTTGTACACTAAATTTGCAGGCAATTTTGTTTTAGTTTCATCCTACCCCGCGAGCCCTCCATTTCAGAGTCACTAAATTCGGCACCAAAATGAGGGGAAATCCCTAACTGACCCGCCACATCTAAGTGACCTTGTTTCCGCTGGTGAAATGTCAGAATTTTTCCTCTTCTCTGACACAGAATGGGTTCTAAACGTCGCATAATTAGAGCTAGAACCTTTGATTGGAACCGATAAATCATTGGTTGACAAGTTTATGTCGTGCCTCGAAAGTCTTATTCAAACTGAGTGAAAATTCATTCAACGTACGGTTTAACGATGCATTAACACTGTTAACCAAGTAGCGAAAGTTACCAACACATCAGTCAAGCATACACAGCCAAACTCGAACCATTGAATACAGCAGACCGCAATTTCAATCTTTTTGTTTTTAGTATAAAACATAGAAATCATGCATATTGTGAATTGTTTTAGTATCTGTTTTGGTTGAGGTTGTTTGTTCCTCTCGTGTTTCAAACACCAGCGCAACCGTTATTACGTCACCAGCGCCACCATTATTACGTCATCCGAGGGATCGGTCGTTTTTACGTCACCAGAGCCACCATTATTACGTCATCAGAGGGATACATCGTTATTACGTCACCAGTGCCACCATTATTAAATATGTTAAAATCAGCACCATAGCAATTCAATAGGCCCCATCAGCACCATAGCAATTCAGCAGGCCCCATCAGCACCATAGCAATTCAACAGGCCCCAACAGCACCATAGCAATTCAACAGGACCCATCGATCAGCACCATAGCAATTCAACAGGACCCATCGATAAGCACCATAGCAAGTCAACAGGCCCCATCAGCACCATAACAATTCAACAGGCCCCATCAGCACCATAGCAATTCAATAGGCCCCATCAGCACCATAGCAATTCAACAGGTCCCATCAGCACCATAGTAATTGAATAGGCCCCATCAGCACCATAACAATTCAAAAGGCCCCATCAGCACTATAGCAATTCAATAGGCTCCATCAGCACCATAACAATTCAACAGGTCCCATCAGCACCATAGCAATTCAATAGGCCCCACCAGCACCATAGCAATTCAACAGGCCCAATCAGCACCAAAGCAATTCAACAGGCCCCATCAGCACCATATCAATTCAACAGAGTCGTTATTTCGCTAAAATCCGGATTCAGCATCCGAACCCGATTACGGGGGCGGGGCTAATTCCCGATTCTAGGTCAGATTTTGAAATCCACGTGGTCTCCGAAATTATGTTTTTGACACAAGTATCATTTGTATCTTATATTTATAAAGTTCATGTTTGTTGTGAAAGTCATGCTTTTCTTCTATGTGTATATACACGGCACATAATTTGCTGCCAATCCGACTTAATCGCATCTTTTTTTCAAGTTAAAGTGTGTTTATTGATGAGGGCAAGCATATCTAAACGTGACAGCTCTACGCCTCCTGAATCAAATTCCGAAGATGTTGTGAAGAACACACGAAACTTGTCAGTTGAACAGGGACGTGGCGACAGGGGTTGGTTGTGTGTCTCGACCCCCACCCCGAACTTTGGTACAATTTGCTTAGCTGTGCAGTCATTCATACGTGAGGAAAATCAGGATTATTTTGACTAACTGTTCCAAATAATGATACGTACAAGCCAGCAAACGCAACAAACAAACCAGATTTTAAATAAATACATATCTGTATATATGTTCAACTTGTTTTGGTAGTCATGACACAACATTAGTTGGACATTAATTTGACACCATATATACATGTAGGTTGGCATTGTTCTCATTGTTTGATTTTGTTCAACCAGTAAAAGTTGGTTATTTTTCAATCTTAGTGTTTGTCAGGTTGGATATTTCCAAGGGGAGCAAGTGGAATTCTGCGAACCTGTGAGATTGATGTTTGGTTCAATGGGGGGGGGGGGGGGTGCAGTTGCCCGGAAATTTGAGGAAACATCTAGCCACGTCCCTAGAACATATGTCTGTTGTCTATACATAGACTATTGTGCAAAACGACTGCATTTAACGAAACAAAACATTTTAAACATGAAATTGCTATAAGACTAGATGATAGTACATACGTGTATCTGATAATCCATCGATATCATATAATCCTACTATATCTTGAATAAGAAGAAACATTATAATAACGAACACAGCAGAAGACATATCCATGCAGGTTCATATGAATTCGGTCAATGGTGACGTATCCGCCGAATTCGAAATCGACATGCGTTCGGGCGGTATTTTATGGATGGAATTATGAAATGGACATATGAAAGTGACAATCAACAATGGTTAAATTTTTCTTCGCCATCAACCGAAGTGCTCCCCAAGCGTTACTATCAATAGCGTTATTATTTGGCTAATGTCAGTAATATTCTCCCAGTTTACATTCAATAAAACAAATTTGTCTTCGCATTTAAAATTCTTTGATACAGATCGTTTATATTCTGCAATAATTTGTACACAAGAGACGGATTCTTATGTTTTATTGTGTTTTTAAACTCCGAGGTGGCGAAATCTCGATTTGTTTACATTACGAACATTTGAGTCCGTAATCGGAATCCGAATCCAGATTCGGATTACCACGAAATTGAGATTACGGTCTGTTCGTTTACTGATTCTGCCAATTTCTGGTCTGTTCTTTTGCCGAACCAAGTCGTACGGGGACCAATCTGTAATCTGAATCCAGATTCTGAATCAGGATTTTAGCGAAATAACGCCTCAGGCCCCATCAGCACCATATCAATCCAACAGGCCCCATCAGCACCATAGCTGTTCAACAGGCGTCAAGCTCGTGTGATAGACGAATACTGAGCGCACGGTGCACACGTCACCCCATGTCCTCTGCATGTCGGAGCGATAATGTATGATATTTTACAACATACCGTATTTCTTTTTTTCGTTTCGATAACTTCCTTTATTCTTTATTCTTCATTAATTTGTTTGAAAGTTAAGTTTTGTATAAATAAAGGGCCGATGTTGGTAGGATGTGTTTATGGTCACATGTCTATCCAGCGAACAGTCACGTGAAGCCCGCACCTGTTCCTGTTTTATTTCCGACTCTATCACCAGAGATAGTCAATAATAACGAATATATACGGGAACGAGGCCGAGTTCCATAGTAAATAACATTAGCTCGCAACAATTAATCACCAAAGGAGGCGTGAGTGTTGCGCCCAGGTGTGGTAATCAAAACTAATTGGGGAATATGGCAGCGATGTCGCACGTCGTCTCTCGTTGTCATGGTTACGTTGTCAATTTGTTCCCAGATGCCATCGCTTTCTATTATAATTGTGACGACTGAGCTGGACACTAATCATCAACTGATAATCGATTACCTCGTAAACATTCGTAGTATAATGACAGGCCAGAGACACGAAAAGGAAAGGTGAATTCATGTGGAAATGTTAGCATGTTAGGAATCATGGCTTTGTCCCACTTGAGCAGGAATTCTGTTGCCGGTTTTGTGGTGGTCCAGTGAATTATCATTTCTTTTGATTATTTGGCTGAACTTTAATCACAATTAACTCGGAAATAGCGAGTTATCGTGTAATTATCAACATGTAATCACGAAAAATCAAGCCATGTAAACTTATTTCCTTTGTTTAATTCGGAGGCCCCTACAATGTGAAACGCATTCTGGAAACGAAAAGCTGAATGTAATGTATCCCTGTGTTATTCTTCTACCAGTGTAAATTAGCAGAGAAAATGTCCCGATAGGGGTTGATAATTTCGAGCATTAGCCTCTTAGTCACAACTTGTGTCTCTGTGTTACGGTTCTATTTCAAGCCAATCACGACTGTTACGGTTCTACACAGGACATTTATTCGAACGATTTCCGCACTGTGGGGCGAATATAGTTTTGTGTATCAAACGTTGTAAACCCGATAATGCCTATAACGTATGCCATTTGAATAATCCATCAGCTTTATTGAGAGTTAAGAGTATAGATATCTAGTAACAGGAGATTCATTGACATTAATTTAGCTTCACTAATTGTGATCATAATTATGCGCGCCCATATAATTGGCTAATGCAAATATACTGTCATGAGATTGAGATGTTCTTTTAATATACATAGGTACGTTGATGTAAGTTCTAGGTGGGATATTAGGTTCGATGCTTGGTTATTTTCATTTATCCTTCCAAATATTAGTCACTAGCTGGGATACTGGGGTATTAGTGACCCTTCAAGTAATTTCAAGTAATTATTAGTTATCTGGGGTAAACAACACCTATTGCATGACTCTCTGGCTAAAGTTACATCTATCTTTAAAGTTGATAATAAACGCTCTTTAATGATAAGGCAAAACAAAAAAGACCTGTGTTTCCGGTGACCCGCCCGCCCCAATTTCGGAGCACCCGACGGTTTTCATTTTATTCATTTTGCAAAATTTGACGCATCTGGTTTTATTTTCATGCCACCTGGAAAAATTCCATGTACAAATATGCAAAATCATCTTCCATTTTCTACTAGTTATAGTCATTAATTTAATTCAATGAGTCATTAACATAATTAAGTTAATTAACTGTGTTCCAATTTAAGTCATTTGAGATCAACAACACCTATCCCGTAACATTCCCGAGTCAGTTTACTTTTGTGCACCAATGTTCCAAACAGCATTTATTAGTGCCCCTTTATGTAATATGAGGTCAAATGCGCCTAACCCACGATAATCCCCTGGCCAGGTGTCCCATCTTTACCAATGTTCCTACATATATTTTAAGCTGATAAGAAACGCTCTTTATTGCTCACATTTGCTCCGTTAAGTCATCTGGAGTCAACGGCATCTATCTAATGACACTATATGCGCCAATTTATCCCCGTGTTTCAATTTTCGCAGACCAGATTACAATTATTTTGGGTATATAGTTAATTATTAGTTAAATTAATTAGTAGTGCCCTTTTAAGAACCTGAGGTCAACGGGACCTATCTAATAAAATTTACAGTGTCAAATTACCCATATGTACACATTTTCAGCTCCGATGGTCCAACCGTTTGGTTGCCTATAGCCAATATATATATACAATAATTAATAGTGCCATTTAAGAAATCTGGTCAACGGGACCTATCTAATAAGATTCACAGTGTCAAATTACCCATATGTACACATTTTCAGCTCCGAGGGTCCAACCGGTTGGTTGCCTATAGCCAATATATATATAAAATAATTAATAGTGCCATTTTAAGACATCTGAGGTTGACGGGACCTATCTAATAACGCTCCCCGTATGCAATTCAGCTCTGATGGTCTATCCGTTTGGTGGCCTATAAGCGCAAACAAACATACGAACAAATAAAATTGAGTGTTATTAGTATAGATTGTATTCCCGTATAGAACCGATTTAATGGGAGAGAACTGATGCGATCGAGAGAGAACCCGCACAGACATCAAACTTCGCGGATTTCGTCGTTGTTATGACTCCCACAATGGAATTTTCGTATTATCACATTCTTTGGGACCACAGATGTGAGGAGAATGGAAAAATGAACCGATCTCCTAGATGGCTCACAAAATTAGTTTTACCTGTCAAAAACTCCCGAATTTGTTTTATTTAGAATCAGAGGGAACCGTAAAAAATCATTCTTGAACCATCACAAACCGCTAATAGAATGATTTCCGATGTAACAGTTCATACACAGTGCTTTTTCCTAAGAATTATGGCGTAACAGTTTTTGATTACCATAACAAGTAGCAACATCTACGATCTTAATATTCTTCTGGAAATCACTCGGCTACACCCAATGCAGAGATGGGACAATTACTTTCGAAATTAATTCATCACCATTGATTGAACAAAAATATTCTTATTATCATTTTTATTATTTTGACAATAATAGCAATAATGTCTTATTGTCGCCGAGCTTGGCTGGTTATGGAGTTAACTCCAGTCAAGCGCATGCTGAGCGATTCCAGTCTGCCCACTTTGTTAATGGCATGTCCATGCTGATATGGGCAGACTGGGTGTGGTGTTGGAATACCAGGTCACCCCGGCAGGATGCCGGCCGTGGCTTGGATGGACTGACCGGAAACCACCGGCCCGGTATTGGTCAGACCACTCATACCGGGACCGGGAAGAAGAAGACACCCGCCCGCCGCCGCAGGAACGCAGACAGCAGGGCCAATTGTCGGGAGTGTGGAAAGCTGAGAGACGCCCAGCTCCCCTCCACTTGGCCCCCGGGCATGATGCACTGGACGATATCACCACCAGAGCAGGGACGCCGAAGTCACCCCGGATGTCCCTGCCGTCGTCATCGAGGCCAGCGGAGACAGGGACGGCACCAGACTTGAAGAGGCCTGTTGTCTTGCCCATTGCTATATTTTATTTGCACTGAATAACACTGTGTATATCCGACACCGGAAATTATGCAGGAATAGTTTGCCAATATTGTCTTCTTATAGTATACCACTGTTAGAATTTGATCAATTTCATTTATAATGCGTAAACAGTCTCTCGCTGAATACGTTCGCTATACATTGACCTTGGTGGGTTATCGACGATGAGTTGAACGGTTCAACGCACTCGGAGTACTGTTCGATAATAGCGCGTTAATTCCTGCACGGGAAAATAGCAATAATGAGAGCTAAAACGCCTCTTATTTAATACACCCTCTTTAATTTTAATTTAGTTATCAATGTGTTCCTGAAGAGATCGTACCAACGAAGAAAGGGGTGGTAATTTGTATCGCAATTGTCAGCGCATCCGCACACAATCATACTTAAACGTTAGATGCTAGTGTATTTATATATATTTACTGTCGTGCGAATTGGCGCTGTCGCCTTCAAGAAAGAAATAACTTTGTAGCCCAGATATCGACACATACTGTGGTTTTTATTCGATAAACGTCAACAAACGAGATAAATACGATCGACTGACCACATTTAAGATGAACTGACTTGTAATCCGATCCCCTGGTAGTTGTTCGCTACATTGAAATGTGCTGAAACGAAGTCAGGCCAGTTTTTAAGGAGATCAATTGCTCCAGCTTGACTTGAAATATATTTGATATCACATCTATACTCTATAATAGGGGTCAGGGCAATTTTTTTTGTTTGCAACCTTATTAAACCCTTTCTCGATGAACTAATGCAAAATATTTGTTTTCCTTTTCCAATAAATTTAGAAAGATATTCAGTAATCAGATAACACCATGTCCACAGTGTGATATCCGTTCAAATCGGCGTTTACATGTACTGTGTGCATGTATAAATGGCACAAATTGCGAACGAGGTATTCATTATGTCCAAAATGTCATCATTTAAGATCGCACCTTGGTAGAGTCCGTTCATGTGGACAACGAAACAGCATCTGAGATATGCGGATTTAATACTAAATGCAAGTATAACATGAAGACACAAGCTCAGAAATACACAATGTGTGCAGGGGGGGGGGGGGTCGGAAACAAATTCCAGGCACGTATGATCATTTTAATTTTTTCCGGCCTTGGACCACCCACCCACCCAATTTCTTTCGTTTCCGGCCTTTTTTTTCCAGGCAATTTTGGACACCCACCCTTTTTTTTTTCCGTTTCAGGAATTTTTTTCCGGTCAGTCTTGGACACACACCCCCCCTAAATAGTTTATTGCGCGAGATTGTAATAGAACAGTGCATAATGAAGATAACGATACTATTTGAATTTATCATATAAGTGTCATTAATCAAGAAATGTGTCAACATAATCACATTTCTAGGGATAGGCAGAGTGCCAAAGTTTTTATTAACATTCATTTTCATAATATATAGTCACATGATCTAGTCACATCATCACATTTGAGTATTCTACAGACTACATGGTACAACACATTTCAGATTATTTGATATTTGATATTTGCTATGTGATATATTGCTTGAACCAAATTGTTTATTAAAACATGTGAAAATACAAATGTTCATGCCAGTTCATGCCAGTTTGAAGAATAATGCTGATACCAAACATAACCATGATATACCCGCATGACTCTTCTTGGAGCATCTCAGAAACCAGAACTTGAGGAAACATGTTATAGCGTGTAATGGCAGGCTGGTAGCCACTGCCTGAAGTAATAGGCTTCGTTATATTGGGAATAACATATGGATTGATAGCCCAATCTCACTTCTTTTTTGCTCACGATATCAGTGACGATAAAATATTTGTTACTGTGATTAACATTACAAGCTGATCCACATTAACTTGGAAAACAATTTGAAATTGTTCAAGCTGGCCCGGCTGGCCTTCAAGTTATATGTTAAGATTTTATGTTTTACGTTGTCAAAAGTCTATTTTATTCCATTATTTATTATATCTTTATTTCCATGTCACATATGGTCAAGTGTGCTTTCATTTTATTGCTTATTTTCAGCTGAGTTCTGCATTGTTATTCTTATTTGTTGTATCAGTAGATGGTATCCTGATTAAAATTTATTTTTCCAATAGCGCTTCTTGTTCTATCAAGTTGAATTTGGGTTATTGTTGGCCATTGTGCAACTGATCCAACTTCTGATAACGTCTATATATAGTATAGCATTGCTATTAACTATATATGACCTGTTTCTGTTCAAAACACATCAAAATAAGACTCAATAGCAGAAATGGAAGAAAAAAATTGGCACATGGACAAAACTGCTTTTCGGACCTGAGAGACACCCACCCACCCCATCATACGTGCCTGGAATTTTTTTTCGACCCCCCCCCCTGATGTGTGTGGAATTTGTACATGATGGAATAATAATCGGCAGATTCTAAGTGGAATCAGTTTATATTTTTACATTTTAAAAATGAAGATAGCTCCGTCAAAAATCATCAGATCTGAACCACATTCAAAGTTGACTTGAACAATGTGATGGATATTCATGATGTCAAGTTTAGTTGGGATTAGTTGATATTAACTGGTCGCCTCGCATATATAAGAGAATGCATTGGGCTAACAATTTTTTACAATTTTAATAATTTTTCTTGTATTCTTTAACAATTTTATAATTTCACCCATACATAGCCTCAGACAAACATGAGCAGACGACACTCTTCTATATGCTTCTATGTATGTGTGGGGCTCCATGCAGGGTAATGGATGTTTTTTATTTTATGTCCTAAAAATTGTCAGAAACATTTATTTAAAAAAAAGGATAAAAAATTGTTAGGGCAATGCATTCTCTTATATATGCGAGGCGACCTATGGTCGACTCGCATATATAAGAGAATGCATTGGCACAGGGTAAAAAAATCCCGACTTACGACTGGATTTGATATGGCGGGTAACATATCGATATAAACTGGATTGAATTGAATTGAACACCTAATTCGCACGCGTGCCACGCGAGTTTAGGATTGATGCTAGGGTTGTTGACTAAACAAAGGAGACGTTTGAAGAAGTCCTTGTTGCGATTTAAAAGGGTACTGTACACTAAATCCAGCCATTTATGGGACCATTTCCTTTTATACTCAACAGAATATATGCAACAAATGAATTAATTTGAGCCTGGGATTAGTGCAAAAATACAACCGTGTGTTCTATGAATAACGCAAACAACATAGTAACTATAATGAAAATGAATTTATGACTGGTGTCATAAATTCATTTTCATTACAATTACCATGTTATTTGCATTGTTCACAGAACACTCGAGTGTTGTGTTCACTAATCCATGGCTCAAATTCATTCAATTGTTGCATATATTATGTTGAGTATAAACTGAGATGATCCCATAAACGGCCAGATTTAGTGTACAGTTCCCCTTTAATATCAATCGCTATTTAATCGTGAACCCAGATTAAGTATATTTCGCTATCTAATAGTGTGCCTATTGATTGGTCTCAATGCCACGCATAATTTGAATTTTGTTCAACACTATCAGGGCTGTGAAAAGCACAATTAAGCGCAATGTGATCAAGTCTTGAAATAGGGTGTCTGTCATTTGCAGAATGAGGTCCCCAGAGGGTAAATTTAGTGATGCTACCCCGCATAGCGGGCTAGCATCACCAAATTCACCCTCTGGGGACCTTATTCTGCTCTCACCTCAGCAGAATGAGGTTCCCAGAGGGTGAATTTGGTGATGCTAGCCCGCTATGCGGGGTAGCATCACTAAATTCACCCTCTGGGGACCTCATTTTGCAAATGACAGACACCCTATTTCAAGGCTTGAATGTGATCATATGGGGTCTCAAAAGGGGGCTTTTTTGAGATAACACTATGGTTATCAAAATGATAAACTATTAAATAAACACAATATTTAATTAAATAAATACACATAAAACAACCTATTCCAAATAGTTTGGTGCACAACTGTATATTGAAACCTCACAAAGAAATTTAAATAATGATTGTTATGTCACCTTTAAAGATACGGGCGGTGTTGGCGGTGGGTATGCTGTTAAAATATTCAGCTCCGTCAAAAACCGCCATAAACAGAAAGAATAGTAAAATATAGACAGAGATTGTTCTTATACCAATCAGAAATATGGCATAAACAGTATGTTATTTTCAAATGTTTTCCTTTGTTATGTAAACAAAAGCAAAAAAGGTTACATAACCTGGCTTTTGTTTAGATCCGGATATGGTAAACATAAAGCGCATTATTTGTTACTGTTTTTCCGTTTATATCATTTGTGTTTCATTAACCAATAGAATTGCGCTGTGTTATGTAAACAGAATCAAAACTTCTGTAACACAAGCAGGTTCTTGTTTACGTACACACCATCGTACGCCTTGACGACAATATACTATTTACGCGCTGATTATGTTTGGCATATGAACAAACCTATATATATTTTAATATTCCTTCTGTTGATGGCGATTTGAACAAACATGAATATTTCTGCAACGAACGCCGCCCGTGCTGTTCCGTACGCCATTTTTAATAAATCCCCGGTGATAACAACGATCTAATATCGATAATATTGACTCGAAGATGTATTCTGTAAACATTCAGGTTAATAGGTTATCTTAAAATCAAAGTTAATAATTTGATATAAATTTAACTTATGGCTGGAGTCATAAATTGAATTACGAATTTCCGTGTACAAGACGTAATCAAAATAATTCACGGATAGTGGATTGGGCACATGATCGTGTAAAAAATTATGTTGATACGGGGCGTAAACTCAAGCCACTCACTGACTATTGACTATATAATGCCTTATTGAGTATATGGGACTAGTATGCATATAATATAATATTTATTTGATACATTTGCTTGAAAACTGTCCAAAAATTACTCGACAACGACAATTGGTAATTTCGCATTTCGGCTAATCTGCCATCCGTAACATAACTTCGTACTCAACAGACTTTCAAATAATTCAGAGACTAATGGTGCGTTCACATGAAGCTGCAAGAAAATATCTGCAAGAAAATATCAGGTACAATTGTACCCTGTTAGTTTCTTGCTGCAAAGATTATGCCCGTGAGAACGCGGCGGTTTAGACGGCGTTGATTGAGCTCAATCATAACAGTATTAGTCGTGGTGGTTCAAGTGAATTGCGTCCGGTAAACAACCTATAGTCCATATTGGCAATTCATTACATTATGAAATTTCCAACTCAACATATATTTCCGTAGTCGGGTGGGATGAGGCACCCACCGACCTGAAGCCACGTTGCTGCTCTCGTGCATAAAAACCTTCGATATATGATAAAATGGTCACGTCATTTGGAAATAGGTTCACGCCTGTTATAATTTCAAAGTACATGCATACGTGGGATGACAAACATTATTATGGTTTTGTGGCAATCGGATGACCCCATCCCCACCGAGACCCCATATGAAGTTTTGGCTTGGTTCGTGGGGTTGTGGTGTATATTACATTACCAAATATACAGGGGTGCATGTGTGGACATGGGACCCCCTCTCACTATGGTCAAAGTTTTCACTAGTGAAAATTTCAAACCTGACAAAATATTAGTTGGAAATTTCACACCAACAATGAGTTGAGATTGTTATGGTATAGTCTGATTTTGCAACCAGTAATGCATGTGGAATTTGTTGTTTTAGACCAACATTTACATTTCTATTACTTTTGGTCAAATTAGTGGTTTGAAATATCTTGGAGGTCCCTCCCTCCCCGGTGTTCAATCAAAATTTCACGTTAAAAACAAGGCATGTGAGGTACCAGGTGGGAAATTCAAAGCCGAGGGGAGGGGTGCAAATTGAATTATGTGATCTTGGTATTTGGGGCCTGGTTCAAGGGGGGATTGCATTTGGAAATCCAACATGAACATCCTCTATAGATATACGTCCCTACCCACATCCATATAATACTTCAGCGATTCTGTCAACTCATCTAAAAATGGAATTACCAAGTGAGTTGTTGAAACAGACGATATATACTATGTGATTGATCATAACTCGAGTGCGTGAACGGTTACCATCGTATCCCTTTGAGATTATTTAACGGATACCGATAACCACCAATCATGGTGAACTCATATCACCCACTGGCTCCAACATATCAGTGCACTGCCTCCATCGGATATTTTCCTGTATTATTTTTTGCATTTGTCAAGTAAGTCACATGGGGCAAACCTGATATTTTCTTGCCCGTCATGTGAACGCACCATAAAGCAAACAACACAAATATTTGCGTACAGTATCCCTGTAAATGATAGTCATGGTAATTTCGGAAATTAGAGAGTAAACACTTGATTGAACTGATGACGTGAAGTAATTCATGAGAGGCAGGGGCGTTGTTAACACACGAGTTACAATTTAGTCCCCGCCTCTCATGAATTATTTTTACCAGTTCAATAAAGAGATTATTCTGTGTATTATATTCCACAATAAACATCTCATTTATCAAAAGTCCGAATAATACCACCATTTTACCCATGACGCAGTTCGATTGGGCGTATGAATGCAAAACGAGCTAGTTAAAGTGACATAATTCACTAGTGAAATTATTGTTTATAATCACTCGAGAAATCAAGGTAATTCACACATGGAAATGTGATTAAGTCAATTACAATTACAAATTACAACTATCCCTTTCCTGGATCATTATAGGTTGTCGGCACGTACAAAAGCAGTGTTCATGTTAAAGAAAACCATTTTGCATGATATGGACAACCATTTTGCATTTTATGGATGACCATTTTGCATGTTATGGATAACCAATTTGTCAAATTGTAAATTTGAACGGGATACGCTGATTTCATTTTGTCGTACATAATTGGGATAAACGCTCTTTATTTTTACCATATTAGTTATATGCTGACAAGTCACACTTTATTGCTCCATGCTCAAGGAAAGTAGGAACCCGATTTTTTCTAATTCTAAATTCTATAACTTCGGTAAGTCTTTGTGTAGCATATAATGTATGTTTGTGTATTCAATTTATTTATCGAGCGACATTGTGATTCATGGAACCAGTCGAGATGCAAAAACAGTAATCATGTCAGGTCGCACAAGACTATGAAGGGAAAATCACGGCCCTCGAAGTGAGTTCATATAAAAAAAGATTGTTTTTGTTGTAATATAAAAAGTCTGTAAACAACTATCAACATCAAAATATAAAAACAACTTTTTTGAGGAAGGTCGACAGAGATTTTGGCAGGACCTCGAAAACGCCGTTCCATAGCTCATATCCTATAGAACAAATCTGCAAGATATGAATACATGTGTGGTGTTATGATAACTCATTCAAGTCCCCGCACTTCTTAAGATGGAGGTGAAGTGGTAACATTTGAATGGAGATTCAATGTTAATTTTCGAGAAAAGATTACTCAATACTTACAAAGCGCAGAAGACCGCTTCGTGTCTTGTTGGAAAGTGTGAACAGATGTTTAGTGACAACGCGAAGTGGACTTTTTTATTTTATTTTGTGACATTTGAATTATTTGTAAACAATCATGTGCTGTTGACCTATTTCTTAATAATATCCAAACTGGGTCGAAAATAAAAATTCTGCTGTTCGTTGTCACTATAAGCATTCAAACTTTTCAATAAGATATGATATTAGTCGGATTTCTTATGTCGAAAAAAATGGTCGCGCGTTTTCGGAATGTTAAAAGCGATATGAGAACAGTTTCTATACAACCAGTGTGTCTATTTTCAGAATCTACCTGTTTCCAGCTTGATATTTTAGTGGAAACAGGTTTGTGTGAGGCTTTTGTTTGTGTACCCCTCCATTTTTTCCCCGTCCACCTGGTAATAAAAACATGCTATTACGCATAGCAAGTTCGGTAAGTGGCTTTCTTTGTTCATGGAAATCGAAAAACATGGGGAGTTCTTGCCACAAATTACTTAATTACATATCTTAATAAGGAATTTTATCATAAAATCATCAGATGAATTGTATTTATGACTGCATTTTCAATTTTCTTTTCAAATATTAAGGTATTGTATGTTCTTAAAATCAGCTACATAACATATAGACGAATATGAACAATCTACAAGGATATCTTGATCATATGCCACAAACAAAACTTTGATACATCGATTTTTGGTAAAGATATCGCAGAAAAGCTAATCCTACCCCCACCCTCGCTGATTTCACAAGTCAGATTCCTTTGGTCGAAAACAATGGTCGCGCCATTTCGGATTGTCTAAGACGACATGCAAATGGTTTATTTATCAATAGCGTGACTACTTTAAGAATTTACCTGTGTCCAGTTGAAATTTTATTGGAAAAAAGTGTTTTTGGACTGTTTTAAGAATTTAAAGAGCGTTTGCTTATTATACACATATTAATCCTCATAACTAACTTACTGGTGGACTGTGAAATTAACAAAAGTGTCAAATATGGCGGCCTACTTTCAGAGTCTACTTGTTTCCAGTCTGACATTTTAGTGGAAACAAATTGTTTGGACGGTTTTAAAAAATAAATAAAGAGCGTTTCCTGATTATACAGATATTAATTAACACGATTATCCTTTTCATGAATTGCGCGAGTTGAAATTATGCACATATGTCAAGTATGACTCTGAAATGTATTTTTGAGAATGGTGTCGTCAAATAAGTCTCCGCGGGTATAGTACTACAGTTGCGAACAGAACGTTGGACCATATAGAGAGTTTGACAATTTACTCAAATGTTCACAGTGGTGGAACTTAATGGCTATCATATATGCATGCCTCTTACATGTAATCTATCGTAATTACATGTGATTTTACAAAATTAACTTGCAATATAGTCAGGCCACCAGATACAGTAGTTGATAAAAAATGTGGTTCACATCAATCATATACATCACAATCACGTGCTTCGGTGATAATGTCCACTATTCTGGAAATGTAATGTTTATCAAGACTAAAGTTTCAGGATATCGTTGTAAAATTGATTGATGGTGTTTTTTCATCAATTGACAAAATTAATGTTTATTACCAGGACGAAGTACCGCATAATACGGAGTTGTGTGCTAACAAATCTGCGAGTCATATTTATGTAAGTGTCAGTCAAAACTTTTAGGACATGGGAATATTTTTTGTATTTCATGGCCACGAAATACTAATTCGTGGCCACGAAATAACTAATTCGTGGCCACGAAATAACTAATTGTGATATACGATCATCAGTCCCATTGTTGTAATGGAAGCGGATAGAGATTATCTGGTTGTTGTTGTCCACCATCTTGGCATGAGCCACGGCGATTTGAGATAAAGGGTGTTGTGGGGTGGCCCGTAAAACAAATTAAGTAATCACCAACCCGATCCAAAGTTGCCGCCGTCCTGGGGGGGGGGGGGGGGGTAGGTTAAATAGCCACCGCGACATTCAGTATATCTTGGGGCCACCCTACAGCACCAATTATACCACATCAAACGGATAAGGGGCCGAGAAATTGTATAGGTGCCATATTTGAACCCATCTGGGGCGGCCATTTTGGATCGGGGATGGTGAAAGCGGGTGAATATTTAGTTTGTCTCAGGGGTCAGCCTACAATACACTGTATTCGACATAAAATGGGGGGGGGGGGGAATTGCATGGTACCATATATGGACCTCTCTGATTAGTTATCATTTTCGCTCGAGTTGGCTGAAGGTGTGAACATTTAGCTTGCTTTGCTAGCCACGGTACAACACCCTTTATTTGATCTATATCGTTCAAGTGACCGAGAAATAATGTGTACCCTATTTGACCCCTTCTGAGCGGCGACCATTTTGGATCTGGTATGGTTGAAAGCGGTGAATATTTATAAGTTTGTTTTGGGCTCACCCTACAAAACCCCTTATTTGACTTAAATTGGCCAATATGCCGAGAGAAATGTCATTCCCATTCGATCCCTTGTGGTAAAAACTAATAAATATTCAGTTTGTCTTGGAGTCACCTGACCCGTGTTTCCCCATTCTCCATGGGCTAGTTTATATCGGACGTTCATATCCCCATAGAACCCGGGTCCCACGCCATAAGGGGTTTATAGTAGCTTCTCTGCGATCGTACACATTGTTTCTAAAACATCAACTTAGTGTAACCATATCGTAAATGTATCTGGATATATGCAAAGGTCAATCAGTTATTTCGTGGCCACGAATTGGTTATTTCTTGGCCACGAATTAGTTATTTCTTGGCCACGAATTAGTTATATCGTGCCCACGAATTAGTTATTTCGTGGCCACAAATTAGTTATTTCGTGGCCACTAAATTAGTTATTTCGTGGCCACGAATTAGTATTTCGTGGCCACAAAATAAAAATAAAAATTCCCATGTCCTAAACCAGCCACCGTAGCTTATGGATCATTCTGTTTTGGTATTAAATTTGGAGAAACCCGACCAGCATCAAGGTAACAACTACAACAACTCATCTATGCCAATGATATGTTTAGCCATATATATGTGGATAGGGCGGTATTGTTTAAAAATGTTAAACAATGTTATCATGTCCATATGTATTGCTAAATATTGCTGGGCTTATATAGATGGTTGTTCTATAATTCCTGGTCGGGTTTATCCGATGCAGTTAATACTCAAATGTCAAATTTGAGATATACCTGGTCGTCAAAGTGAACCAGATGTCTTATCTAAGGTTGGCAAAGTTTGCTAATCAAATACCACAATGGTGTAATAATCATTTATTGGTATTGACTTAATTTAGTCAGTGTCTAATCACATGGTGCTGGTTTTGTTCAAAGTTGGGCACATGCATGTCTAAAACTATGCAGCCATGTTCTGCATAGGCCACTGATCATTATAAGATCGGGAGACTTTGCCACCGGTCCCGATAGCTCCTTAGTAACTGTTACTAAGCACCTATACTTGGAATTTGCAGGAAAATGCAACTATGGTTGATATCAATTTTCTCATTAAGCTCTACTTTAGTGGAAATTCGAATTTACTTGATTTTCACAGCTATACACGAAGCGTGGAGATTAATTGTGGTCAGAATATTGATGGTGAATGTTGGGTTTCAGTCACTGTATACTGAAGTTGGCCAAAAGTAACTGGCGTGGGAAGTGTGAAAGCAAAGCCTATACTGCTATAGTAAAGATCTCAGCTGCACCGAAATGTCCATTTATCAGTAGCACAAATCCTGCGAAAACACAGGATTCTCTCAGTACATGTGGGATAGACTCCGATGACAACGATTGAGTTAATGACAACGAACAACTACCATCTATACCTGTGTATTTGTGACACTACATCCCGTTGTGATCAACGATGTGGTTTTAAAACTAATCAGTGGACAACAGGACAGACAAGTATCAAATAAAACAATAATATAATATGTAATCACATCGTGAACAGTCTTGTTGTGAATATTTTCGTTTGATTCAATAGGCTGCATATTATCAAAATTACAAAACCATTCGACACTTACTTTTGCCAATTACTGTATCTTGGGGCATAACTATATCATATGTTGCAAATATTAAATCACGGATAGTTACAGTGGGTCAAACACGAGTGTTAAACTTCATATATAGTTGCGCAGGATTGCCAATAAGTGATATTACAATCAACGTTTGAGCATAACACGAAACTCTCCATAGGGTTAAGTGTTAAATTTTGATCGCAACTGTAGCCAGCAAGAATCATCTGATCACATCCATTCTTTTTAAAACTACGTCTGTGTTTCATACTTAGTATTTTGAGGTATATCAGTACGCGCATATCATCATACGCAAAATGGCGCCATTTATCCAAAGTTCTAGAATCTCCATAGGGCACAGTGTTAAATTTTGATCACAACTGTAGTCAACAAGAATGAACCGATCACATAATTTTTTTCACAAATACATGTAACGGTCATATCGAGTAGTTTGGAGAAGTTTCAAAACGCACCGACCACCATACGCCAGATGGCACCATCTATCGTTTTCAGTAAATACGAAACGCTCTCTAAATTATGTTGACCCCGATTTAGGCCGACCCGCCAAAATTCAAGAATGGAAACAAATCAACCCTGAAAACACACCTACTAGGCATACATAATCCGTTTTCAGATCGCTTTTAACAAACCAAAAATGCAAAATGACATAAGGAATCCGACTATATGGTCACTTACTCTTTGTAACGTATTAGTAAACTTCCCCCGAAAATTAGCATTAAATATCCCATCCAAATGTTATACTTCTTTACCTCCATCTTAATATGTGGTGTTGGCGGTATCAATCGTGTTGTTCGGGACACATTTGTTTAGGAAGGTCGATAGAGATTTTGGCAGGAAATATTTGCAAAAACAACACGCTGCATTATCTAGCTTATGAACCCAACAAACAACACGCTGCATTATCTAGCTTATGAACCCAACAAACAACACGCTGCATTATCTAGATTATGAACCCAACAAACAACACGCTGCATTATCTAGATTATGAACCCAACATGCGCTTAGTCTATACCATTTGAAATCATTACTGTCTGCGATAAAATAAATAAAACATTTTCCATTGCCTATGTAGAACTATTGTTTTTATCGTGTGACCAAAACAACATAAAGAGTTGTTGTTATGGTACTATAGCATACATTGGTTTGGTTCTGCCAACATTGATTGTTTGATTGTGGTTTAAAATGTCGTTTTCAGCAACTAAGGCCATATCACGACATTGCCAGTTTTAGTGCATGGTGGAGGAAATCCGCAGAGACAAGGCGAGACGGCTTGGAGTTGTACCCCTAACCGATTGAGCCACCGAGGCCACTTGTTCTGCAAACAACGCGGTAGTTATAATGAAAATGAATTTATGACTGGAATCATATGTTCATTTTCATTATAATTACTGGTTGTTTGAATCGTTCGTAGAGCACACGAGTGTATTTTGCACTCATCCATGGCTCAAATTCATTCATTTGTTGCATATAGTCTGTTGTGTATAAAATGAGATGGGCCCATAAATGGCCGGATTAAAAATGATCTAAACATGGCAACTGCCACTCATGTATTTAATTTGTCAATAAATTATTATGTGACGCTATTAACGAAAAATACAAATTTCCCAAATGGCACTTCACAAATTCACACCCCGATTTGTTTTACTGAAATGTATTAGCAGTTTTTGGCTGGACACGCGGAGGGAAGATGACACACCGGGTCGAACGCGGGAACAATTTGCAATCTGAACATGAAAATTGCTAATCGTAGCATCTAGACTGATGGTCATTGCAGCCCAAAATATTGACAAAAATAGGAAAATATGCAAGTGTTGGTCTAAAACAGCAAATACCCCACTGATAAGTTGTCCGAAAATCAAAATATGAGAACAATTTCAACCTATTGTTCGAGTGAAACATCCAACTAATGTTGTGCCAGGCATGCAATTTGCAACTGTTTTGAAGATTTAGACCGAAGTTGGGGGTGATACACCTCAACCCCTTATCGTCACGTCCCTGCTACCATATGTGGTATATGTATCGGTGGAATTTAAGTGACTGAACGACCTCCCCACGGGCGCTACAATTTGATCTGAGCAATGATTCAGATTTTTGCAATTTACAATTCAACTCAATGTTCCACTCTGTAGCTCATATGGGCCTCGAAATTATGTCTATGTAATTTGGAAGGATGTATACGATTGGTCGATATAGACACGAAATCTTGATATGTAGGATGTATATACTCAGAACAAACTTGCCAAAGTAACAGCTATTTTCCATTTAATTTCAATGTTTCGAAAACAATTGAGACAAGCGCTCTTTATCTTTAACATGCCAGGAAAATACTTACAAAAACGCTCTTTATTGATTTCGACCCCCCCCCCTGATGTGTGTGGAATTTGTACATGATGGAATAATAATCGGCAGATTCTAAGTGGAATCAGTTTATATTTTTACATTTTAAAAATGAAGATAGCTCCGTCAAAAATAATCAGATCTGAACCACATTCAAAGTTGACCTGAACAATGTGATGGATATTCCTGATGTCAAGTTTAGTTGGGATTAGTTGATATTAACTGGAATTATGCAGACAACACGAAAATGACAATTTATTGGTATGGAAAGCGCAATAGCTCTATAATACAAATCGTCTGTCTGGAACAATATTGGAACTCGAACTCAATAATGTAATGTTTATTACTCGACCAAGTTTCGTTCCGATCGGATATTCTTCACTGGAGTTATTATCCGGACAACATGAAAATAGCAATTTCTAAGTAAATAAAAGAGTCATAAATCAGAGAAAAAGATCATTGTACTGGAACCATAATTGAAATTGACCTAAAAAACAATGTAATTGTCATTCCTCATACGAAGTGTCGTTTCGATCGGATATTTTGAACTGGAGTTAACAACCTGACAATAAATCGGACGGACACACGAACGGACGCGCGGGCGAACTGACGCCACTCAGGCTGATTACAATAGTTCTCCGAAATTATCGGGGGGGGGGGGGGGTGCAATAAATAAACTTGAAAGTGAGCTTTTATAACAAATAAATATGTTTTGCATCTTCACTTTATCTCCCTGTGCAGGCAATTTATAATTGTATAATGAACATCTGCTTGCTCCTTTTATCGAGCTACATGAATAATGCAGATGTTACAATGATGACGTTTATAATGACACCAAGACATAATTCACATAGTTCGCAGCACATTTTATTTTATATTTATAAAACCATTGTCGGCGTGCAGTTACTAACCAGTGCTGGTGTGTGAAGTTAGAATTAGTGTAAACTAAGATTGACTTCGAACATTAGTAAATGGGAGGTCTATAATAATTAATGCTCATTTCAATGTTTTGCATTTCGGGGAAATATATATCATAACCATTGCCCAATATGATAGTTTGTATTAAATTTTAAAGGTGACCTTCAAATTTATCATGCCAACTAGAGTTATGATAGATAGTCCCCTTTAATGTGATTTTAAAGCTAAAAAATAAGTCACCATTGAATTGGCATTCAAGTGGTGTTCAAATGAGCTGGAAAGCAACAAAATGACACAATCGTCACCATAATGATGTGTAATGATATGACTACCAGTTTGACCCAATTATTTGCCTACAATTGGCAGATATTGTTTTGGGCTTGCAATATGCCGTACAGTAACAAAACATGCGAATTGCAATTTGCACGACAGTGCTCCTGCAATTCGCCGTACACAAAATAATTATGTCTTTCGCCAATAATTTTAACAAACAGCTGAAAAACTCATGTTTGGTGTTATTATGTAAGTCATTGTGGACATTTCTTACATCATGTGCATAACGATATGTAAACATACAGACGTTTTAGATATAAGAAAATCGTTGTTTATCAGACCAAGTTGGAGACGATCCATAGAATTTAACCTAATAATCGTGATTTCTGAGAACGTACTTTATATCCAAAATGTATAGATAGTTAATTTTAGAAGTATAGTATACTCTGCTATTATTCAGAGGGATTTTATCTTCATGATGTTTCCTGGTTTTTAACAATGACGAATATTCGGTAAAAAATATCGGCATATTGTGTAAACAAATGCAAATTCCTGCATAATTTCCGGTGACGGATATACACAGTGAATATACTTATTTACAAAAACAAACCCCCCATTCGCGATTAGCCAAACTATAATATCAACAGAAACCTAGTAAACATCGCCGCAAGTGATAGAACGATCGGGGAGATACACATGAAGGGCTTCATAAATAATTACACCTTCTTTGGTATCGCAGACTCCTGTCACTCCTTCCCGTCGAAACGCTCAGTATATGGCTTCTGTCAGGGCTGTTTTCGTACCACAGAGAAGGCCAGAGGCTCGTTTGTTTGGTAGAAGCAGTATTTGTTCCACCCCCAATTATGACCCATGCATACATACGACATTCATACATACGGCATTCATACATACGGCATTCATACACACGGCATTCATACATACGGTGACGCGACTTCTGTGCCCGTCGCTCATTTAGAACAAGCATTGTGAATTCACATCCGGATATGTCTATACATCGGTGGATATGTCTATATATCGGTGGATATGTCCATATCAGTGGTTTCTAGGCACATGGTTGTAAGGTAAGTTTTATTCCAAATGAACACAGCTTTCTCCAACATGTAGTCTTTTTCTATATAAGTTAACACCGATGATCGGTTCAGACAATAAAGCAGTTATCGCCAACAGAATCGGTGTAATTCAGTTGAAATTTAAAAAATGCTGAAGTATTCCTAATTTAATTCAAATTAACTACTATCTGTATTAGCACTAGACATATAAGTATAGTAGAGCGATGTATAATATTCAAACTTCATAACCGCAGTCAAATAGCATAAGTGTTCGAAAAAATTATTTTTGTCGATTTTCTCAAACGGTTTTGTGGTATGGCATTTTTGAAACTTGATATGATATAGCTATTGAAAATGGGTATATGCTCGTATCATGACAATAATGTCCAAGTTGTCAGTCGAAACTTATTGTTTTGTGACATTTTGACATTGCTAAGCTCAGCCACGAGACTGACGTGCTATTATTGAACACTTGATAGGCAACAAAAGAGATAACACAGAAAAGAGATCACATAATTATGAACCGTTAATTCCCCATATATAATGATGTGAACCATTAATTCCCCATATATAATGATGTGAACCATTAATTCCCCATATATAATGATGTGAGCCATTAATTCCCCACATATAATGATGTTCTTAGTTCATGATTATAGCACATGATTACAAGGGTCGATTGTTGTTATGGTGTTGTGGCGGCCAAGTTGGTGCCCCATTCATGCTTTCACAAACGTTGTGGTGGCACTAACCTGGCCACCTAACCGCAATAACATAATAGCACATAAAGTGATAAATAGTAAATCTCAGGTGGTCAATAGCACATAAAGTGATAAATAGTAAATCTCCGGTCGGCAATATCACATAAAGTGATAAATAGTAAATATCCGGTGGTCAATAGCACATAAAGTGATAAATAGTAAATCTCCGGTGGCCAATAGCACACAAAGTGATAGATAGTATAGATAGTAAGTAAATTCTGAGCTGACACTATTCTATTTGTTAATTTACACAATCAGCATGTTGTTGCACGACGTCTTATTGTATACTGACAATTATCTCGGTCGTTAAATTTATCGAGCCGTATTATTTCAGAAGACCAAATGTTCTTAAACTACAGCAGCTCTTTACTTCCCGCAATAATCACACGATCAGAAACCTTTCACTATTTATAAAGAAAGCCCTAGAAATTGTTTTGCACTCCCGAGGCTATGATTAATGCACCACGATATATAAATATATATGAAAAATCTAAAATAGTCGTGTTAAAAGACAGTTGACTCCCACAACACCCCGACCCACTTACTTTAAACACCACATCTGATAGCTATACCCTCAATCAATATACCAAGTACATGTAGTACACTAATAACTCCAACCTATATTGTGTGTATTGTGTATGTATATTATGTCACCTCACATTTATATTATGTATTATGTACACTGTTTGAAATTGAATCGCCTGTTATGTCAAATACGACGAAAGGCGTTATAAACATTATCATCATCTGGGTGTGCCGAAAGAAGAAGTGAGAAAGCTTCTCTATATATGCGTCGCGTGACCCCCGTCAATGTTATGTTTTTTATTTAAATAGGGAAATGCCTAATTTGAGCCAAATTAAGTGTGTTATTATTTAATTTCAGACAAAGTCTTTTCTATATATTCTTTATTTAAAAAAAAATTAAATCTGTTGTTGCATTTAACACATATTCAATGATTATTTCGGCAGCCAAAATGAGTGATGTTAGGCTGCGAGACCAACACCCACCAACGCTTTCGCGATAAATCCCACCTGTTCCTCACAACTCTGTTCCTCACAACTCTACGAGTTATATTAACTACGAAACTTATGCATGGGAATATCAAGTGACTGATGGCTTAGTAACAGGCTGACATCATGACGTAAACGTATGCATCACTACTCGCGACGCACATTCCTTGTATATGTTACAGTAAATCAGTGAAATTAGTAATTACACGAAATCCCTGAATCGTTTAGTAAATTCATGAAATCCCTGATCTGAGTAGGGATTTCATGAAATTACTAGAAAATTCAGGGATTTCGCGTAATTACTGATTTTAGGCACCAGGGATTTCATGAAATTACTGAAGGACAACCAAGTTAAAGTTTAAATTCTTTTATTGCAAACAAGTTATGGAATACATTGAAATTATAGTCATATTACAAACATTTATACAATAAGATGTTTAAATCATCATCAATGTTCCTGTTTTTCTCGATTTTTTAAATGGAAATATACCAGTTACAAATTTAGTTGCACTTTTTTGTAGATAAAACAGAAGCACGGATGATTTTCACTTAGCTCAATACAAAGTCATCATCTACTTGTTTTTACATGTTAGGCTGTTGTGACATCGTGAATTACATTTCAATTGAGCCTTGAAACATTTACATTTGGCAGTCATGCATGTCCCCTTACAATTACATTTCTTAAATCCTTAAATAATTATGTTGTTAGTAATCTGCAATTACATGTAGCTATCAATGTGCAATAAGGACTACTATGCAGTTAAAAAATTAACTATAAAATTTACTTACTTGCTCAGCAAATAGTAAGCGTTCCTATCCTTGGTTTTAGAATTTTCACTTATGGAGGTCAATAAAGATATATATAAACAATTCATTTTTAAACCTCTCCTCCTTGTTATCGGACGCCATTTCTGAATGAAGATGGTATTGTGGTTTTAACCACTCGCCAATAGGCTCGTGGTTAAAACTAAAATTCCACTTGTGGTTAAAATTTGGTACTCTCGGCTACTATGGGTGCAATCTATATATATATCCCATCATTCCCATGCAACATAACTCGTCGGAGGTCCTCTATATATGAACATTTCCCATGGGAGCTAATCGTCAATGAGTATTTAGTTTATATAGAAATAGTTAAAACTTACCGAGATAATTTCAGCCGATATCCCCCCAAACTTTAGATAAACACCGACGCCATATAACTGGATTAAAAGTAATCCACGGTTGTCTGTCGTCGGTTGATATTTCGTTTTGACGAGTCTGTCGATACGATATTAATCCGTGTACTGACGAGGAAGCGCGAAACTATACGACCTGCCGTCACGAATCACGTATTAATGATCTAGTATCAAATGGCACGATCTGACGTCACGAATAGCTTTGATATCTGAGGAACTTTCCTGTCATTCCTCTGAGTTTGTGGCGTAACGTAGCGGTACACACGCACGAGGACAGTGATTTATCATTATCGATCTAACGAGAAACACGAAAGTCTCTCAGCTTGCGAGATGGATTCGGAATCATGGCAAACGAGCTTATATTATGTTTGGTGCAGGCAGGTAATAAGATTTAAGTTAAGAACAGGCAGGTAATAAGATTTAAGTTAAGTGCAGACAGGTAATAAGATTGACACACATTTATAATTCAGTACGAATGCTCCATTAGAACGTTAAGTGCTGATACTTGAAGATATGTCAGATATCGCATCAGTTAAAAGATCAAATAATAGAGTTGTCTCGCTTGAAATACAATTTAAACGTGCAAACCAAAAAGCATTGCTTTATTGCCTTCTTAGTATGTTGAAAACTGTGTGAATCATGTAACTATATCACGTTCGAAACAGATACCTGGGTTAAGGTGTGGCATGAAGGCTTGATCTTCAAATTAAGGCAATGTGGAATAACCGGGAATATTTTGGTACTTTAACAAACTATATTAGTGAAAGAGAGCAACGAGTAAGCATTGCGGGGGTTAATTCGTCACGGAAACCTGTTTTCAGGATCAAGGTTCAATATGAGGACATCTTTTATTCCACCAATGACATCATCGACAACCTATAACATGTAATACAAAATTGTTCGCTCGATATATTCAGCAATAGATACGATACGATACGATTTTATTAGCTAAAGTTATCATGAATATTATGATGTTGAAGCTATATAATACAGAATATGGTAATACATAAAATACGTGACAGAAGATTCTAACTTATCGGCAGACCTAATGAACCAGATTTAGCAATAATTGTAAAATAAATGGTCAAGCCAATGGCTAGTGAAATTCAGTGCTCCCAAAACAAAATCCATGAGTATGTCACGGAAAGACAAAAAAGCCAACACATAAACCTTTAATAATGAATGGCAAAATTATAGAAACTGAATAAATGGTAACGCGCTCTTGATACATCTCCAAAGCTTTCGGCCCAATGCATTCATCGGTGGAAATTAATTCACCATAAAAGTTATATTATTGCTGCTGCTTAAATTCAACACAAATGAAAGTAATAACGTTGATTCAACCAACGTTTACCTGTTGACGCCAAGCAACGTTATAGATAATCACGTTTTCCCGCCAAAATCCCGATTATCCAAGTTAAAGTTTGTTTAGCCCGCCATTAAACCCAGCACCTTTCAGCGTGCCTAATTTGAGGATCCATTGGTCCTCTTTGATGAGGCGGAGTTACCTGTTCATGTAAGGGTCTCCAACACGGACGGCGATATACATATCGGATAGTGAATGTCCATTTTTACTGAAGTGATGGTAGTTTGTCATCATGTTATTTATAACAGTCTAATTACGTCACCTATTCGGATATCCTTTCCTATGTGTCCGGGTATCCTTTCTTTCAGTAGCCTTCTGGTCTCCTCTATACATAAACGACACAGTGATATTTACTGCATCCCAATTCATACACTACATTCATGCGCTTACATCCCACACCGCGCCTCACTGAATAATGCATTGTCGTCATGATTAGTTGTACTGATCTCATTCTTCATCACGATGTCACATGTTTCACATGTCCCGGTGCACGGGCACTATTTAACATTATAAGAAATTAAGCGATGGGATGGGGAAATGTCCTTCACGCGTGTCGATGAATGTAATGTCCGCATATGTTTTTTTTTATTGCTGAAAGATTTGGAAGTCCTGCAGAATATGTAGTCACCAGGGGCCGTATTCACCAAGTGGGTTTATTTTATAAAACAGGTAGTTTATTCGGTAGCGGCTGAACGCACATGGTATCTTCGCTACAGAGTTAACGACACGCGCTGTCCGTGATGTGATTGACCCAATCTATAAGTATTACAAGAAAACCAGAAATGGTAACGCGCTCAAGATCATATATTATATACTCATGTTTGTAATTAAGAAGATAAAATATATTGGCTTCGCGAATGACCAACTCAGAATTCCGTTAAAATAACAATAACAACTAGCACCTAAATAACGAGCCGGCGGCCGACTCGGCCGTCTCAGACCACAACCCTCAGTGGGCTGCAGAACGAAAAATGTCTATAAAAGTTGAAATATAAGACTTACAAATTGACATAGCTTGTCATAAACCAAAAATCAACATTATTGACATAATAATGTAAAGGACAATAAACGAAATTGAAATTCCCAACTACACCCTTTACCGGACTCGCCTCCTGGTCGCGCAGTTCGACTTTTAAATCCGTCCCAAAAAATTCTATAAATAAAACCCCCAGCGTAAAAGCCAGCGCCCAGGCGAAACAAGAATTAGTAAACACGCGGCGCGCGTAATTATGACTAAATCGCGAGCACTAACCAGCCGCAATCCATATGCATAGTGGTATATATTAACGAGACCCAGACGGGTGTGTAAATTTCTGCAGAATTAGTTTTGATGACACAATTGAGATTTTCGAAATGGCACAACGTGAGGAAGAGGAAAAACCAAGACAACATCGATGCTTGAAATAGTCACTCTCCTTGGTACATATCCTTCTTATCCCAACACACACACCATAGACTACAGATTTACAGATTCGTTTTATCTGAATAGGGTGGTCCGAATCCGTAAATAAATACATGTGGTTGTCTGAAGGTTTTTGGTACAAGTCTGTATATAGTTCACACAAGTGTCCAGGAACTCAAGACAGTTCTCATTGTGTCTTAAGTTCTACCTTCACATTTGGGTGGATTGCATTCACATGAATCGTAAAGCTCACATATTTCTCTCAGAGGGCGTCAGTCGGCTCACAGCCTCAGAGACACCCCTCAAACGCCCTGTCGCCACGTACCTGCCCACAACTATTAAATATTCACGTCATGTATTTGGCACGCATAAGCCTCATCATCTTCTTCTTCTTCATCTTCTTCTTCGTCTTCATCTTCCTCACATTAATTTAAATCGCCGTCGGAATCATCATCTTCTCCTTCCTCAACATTCAATACTCAGTTTCTTCATCTTAAATCGCCGTCGTAATCATCGTCTTCTTCATCCTCTTCTCCTCCCTCAACATTAAATCATCAGCTTCTTCATCTTAACTCGTCGTCGTAATCACTATCTTCTTCTACTTTAAGCGGAGCGCGACCCCAGCATCATCTAGTAATTTACATATATGGTCTGGTCACGGGCGAGAGCCATTGCCCGGAATTGAGAGTTTTCTGGCCAGTGGTGTCGCCAAACGCGTTCCATCTTAGTACTAAGGTAGCAGTACACGATTTCATGTGTTGTAGGGGGTCTGAAAAATAGAAAAATAAGTATCTGTGGGGCATAAAAGCAAGTGTAGCCTGTGTTAAGTGTGTCATTACTGGTTTGAAGGTTTAAATATTCAACAAAAACTGGGAAAGTTCTCAAAAAAGTGGAAAAAGTGGAAAATGTGGATACGCAACAGGATTTTCGTATTCAGTGAAGGCCACCTCTGTGTTATTGGTTACATGAAAATAGCCCGATTTCTCTCCCCTGCAAGACATTTTTTTCAAATTGATACGATAACTTTTTTTCTATTTCAAATATTTCACAGATCTAACATAGCTCTATCAGGTGGAAGAAGCTTATTTACTGACATTCGCTCTGTCGTGGTCTGTTTTTGGGTTGAAAATGGTCAATTTGAGTAAAAAAATGGGTAAAATTGAGCATTTTGTGTGTGCAAACCAAGGGGCATAACTCAATGACAAATTTTACAAAGAGGCTAAAGTACAGACATATGATTACACCTGAAATTTCTGTCGAAATTAAAACATGCTTGATGTGATCTGTGCCAAAGATAATGGCTCAGCATTGATTTGAAGTACAGTACCTCCACCCAGGTTGGTCAAAATTGCTGGAAATCATGTATTGCTACCTTCGGACCTTGTACTGATAATATCTGGTGGTTACAATTTTAGATGATTCGTCACCGTGCACGATCGGTTTTGTTCCTGGTAAGATTAGCGTATTGAATTTGTCACTGACATCTTCTGGGATAGCTTTATTGAAGTCAGCTCCGACCAATGACTTCCAAATCAGTGGCCACATGCATATATTGTAGTCTAAGTTGGTCTGGCTTAAGGGGCTTCCATCCCTTTGGCGGCCATTCCATTAGTTTGAGCCCGCATGGTATCAGTATCGACTTGTTGGCCCGGGCGCAGTCATGGGATGCCGGTGGCAATAATGGCATTGCTCCCTTTGATAACAGTTCTCGTGATTTCTCTGCCTCCGGGGTGTCAATAGTCCGTAGTTGTGATGATGGAATAAGCATAAGTGGAGTGGCCCTGGTGAGGTTTTGCGGGCTGGCAGCAGCAAGGTCAGGTGCTTCACATATCGGAGGTGGGGTGTGACTGGGATGATTAACTTGAAGCTAGTAGACGTCTCGGTAACGGGGTTCTCTGCACTCGAGGATGGAGGTGTTGCAGGGATGATTAGTTCAAAGCTGGCAGACGTCTATGCAAACTCCAGGCAGAGTTATCTCCCATCGCTCGCTGAGATACCACTGTCATAAGGACATTTTGTAAGGATTTCTTACGTGTTCTTAGTTCTTATGTTTTAGGATTAAAATTGTCTATGCCTAGCTCAGTTCATATTGTTCTTATCAATGCCGAAAGAATTACCAGTTATGCAAACTTTTGGTGGTCAAAATAAGATAATAGGTGACTAAATATAGTTCCGACGATATGTAAAAATAGATGTATCGGTCCGCAAAGACCATCCTTGTGGCAGTGCTGTATCGCAGTTATAACGTAGAGGGCGCTGCATGGAGTTTGACGTCTATGTTGCACTCTCAATAACGGGAGACTCGAAATAAAGAGGTGGATATTCAGCTTGGCGTGGTGACGTTATCTTGATTGGTGGAGATAGTAGTGCAGACGGCGTAAATTCCTTAACCATATATGTCGTTTATTGTGTTAGGATCCGGGCAATGCCTCTTTGCAGGACGCTGATCTTCCTCAGCTGTTACTTCGACGATTATTTTATCACGTGACTGGAATTGTAACGTGATTACGGGTGGTAGTTCCTTCAGCTCAGCAGTTCCGGAGGATGGAGAGATTACCGTAGGTGGACTGGGAGTTCAAGTATTCCCAAGCAATCGCAAATATTGGGGATTTCGACTCTACGACCTTGCCAGAAGCTTTCTGAGTGAGTCCTTCGGGCGGCAATATTTGGCCGATTTTTATTGCCGAGGCACGCTTGATGAGTACTGCTCTCTGTTTATTGTTGTCCCAGAGTGCTGCTGATAACTCGACATGGCAGAAGGTTCCGCCTAAGGAGATTATGGCATACATATTTGGTCGGATTGTGTGAATTTTGTATATAGTACGGGTGTGGATGGGTGGTCCGCCGGGCAATATAGGTTCAGTTCTGATTTTGGTGAGTATTCAGCTTATTCTTCTATGAAACAAGTGACGAGAACATAGTGACGAATGTAGTCTTGGTAGTTGGTATCGAATTGGTAGTTGATGCTATGGTAGTCGTGGTGGTCGGTTTCAAAGAGGATGTGGTATTAATGGTCGGTTTTGAAGATGCTGCAGTAGTCGTGGTGGTCGGTTTCGAAGGTGCTGTGATAGTCGTGGTGTCGGGTTTGAAGGTGCTGTGATAGTCGTGGTGGTCGGACTGAAGGTGCTGTGGTAGTCGTCGTGGTTGTTTTCGAAGGTGCGATTATCATAGACGTCGGTCTTGGTGTCGATTTCTTCGGAGTAAGTGGGGACCCGCAGCCGATCCATCCGATTTCTACTCCTATACTTGGCTGGTGTGTTTGCCACCCATCCCAATACTAGATCTTTAAGAACGAATGTTTCCTCTTGAGTCGGGGGATACTTGTAATCAGCAGGATAGAGAGCCAGATAGAGTCAATTTTTCTCAGTGATTAGCTTGCGATGTCTTGTGTAGCTATCTTTGTGTCTGTCTTGGATATGTGCTTTCAGATCCTGTTATAGCTTTCTTGTTTGTCGTTGCAGAATATACATACTACTGATTGACGCCTATGCGATTTGTTCTCGAGGTGCCTCTTGAGTAAGTCCTCCGCTACAAACATCTCTGAGCACAAGTGGCAATTGTATAGGTCTGGTTTAGACATATTCCTGGTGAAGAGAAGAAGGCCATTTTGAGTGATCATATTCACGAGTCTAGAGAATTGTACATGTGTGTGCTGCTGTTCCATCATCAACCTATTTAGAATTTTATGTTTATGAAGGATGAACCCAGCTTTATTTATTAGAACAACCACCGTACTGGTGTAATCTATAATTCTGAAACAGCACCAATAACAACTATTGAGCTTGAGTGAGGTAGAGAGGTTTTGTAGATGAAGATCCGACCATTGATGGCCTAGACAAGGCTGGTGAGTTTAAAATTAAAACTGTAGTTAGCCATCTGTATGAGCGACGGTCGAGTTCTTGAAAAGAATGATGGCTGTCGACGTTACGTGGCCGAGTAGATATCTTAATAATGGCAATATTGGCCAAATAATAAATGGAGCATCACTTTAATCACCACAAAATTTAGAGTTATCTCGCATGAATCAGTCGGCTACTCAGCGAAGCACATGATTTAATATAGAGTTATCTCGCATGAATCGGTGCACGCATTTGTCGACATTAATGTTTATGTTGAATTGGAGTTTCTTATGTTCTATGTTTTTCTAAATCTTTCTGATCCACCGAGGAAGATGAGAACCTCTATACGGCAGAAGTCGGTCGATGTGGAAAGCCTTTGGGACTCCTTTCACCGTCTTCTGCACAAAACAAGTGATGTCGTTTCTGCATTTCACGACGAGGTATGTCCCTTCCACTAGGATGTTAGTTTTTTGGTGCACACCCAATCTTTCGAACAGGGTTGTATAGCCACACTGGTTGTCCAATGATAATTTTCCGATATTTCGTCCCAATGTCGTAATGTCGCTTCTGCCTCCGAACAGCTTTCTGTGAATTGTGGCGAGCGTTGTCGTGAACCAGGAGTAGCGTGTCTCGTAATTGTTGGATGTGGGCAGGTGGTGTTACTGGCTTTCCGTCTGCTGATGGTCGTCCTGTGATTACCCCCATGGGCAACATTATCTCGCATCCCATCATCATATTTGGGCTTAACCCGTACTGGAATGTTCAGCTGACCGATAAGCCATCATTACTGGTTGCAAATAATTGACCCAAGTTGTTTGATTCTTCTCAACATACATGGTTAGCATCATGGCCAACGTTTTGTTTAAGCGTTCTACCCCGCCGTTACATTGTGTTCTTAGAGAGGATGTACGGGTCTCAGATATTTGAAAAAGGGAACACATTTTTTGGAAAATTGCGGATTCGAAGATGTTCACCTTGGTCCGAATGCAATTGGTTACACGCCCCCAGTCACGCCCCCAGTCTGCAGATGAATTCATTTACAAACGCTGTCGTGACGGTTGTCGCTTCCTGACCCGGGATAGCTATAGCCTCCGCCCATTTGGTGAAATTATCGGAGATGACGAGAATGTTTCATGTCCGATTTGGTTGTTGGTAGGGGCCCTAAAATGTCCAGTGATGCCATCTCAATTGGTACTTCGACAATATATTGCTGTAGTGGTGCCTTGTTTCTTCTTGGCTATACGCACTTATCGCATTTTTGTTACAGTAATTTTGGACGCTAGATTTTATTCCCGGCCAATAAAAGGCATTTTTAATTTTCCCCATCGTTTTATCTGCCCCTAGATGTCCACCTGGCGATATACCATGGAAGTAGTATATACAACTCTGGTTGATTTTCGTTGGTACAATCATCCGCAGTTATGGGCGTTTCCCCATCTCGGTGACGTGTTTCCTATAAAAGACCCCATCTATTAATTCTAAGTTGTCCTATTGTATAATATAATATTATACGAATATCATCTTGTAAATTGTTGTATAAATCTGGGATACAAAAATAAATAATGTTTACACCAAATCAGATAGAGAATAAAATATTTGGAGTAAACAATATTTATTTTCAAAAAAATAAAGCATATAACACAAACACAATACACATAGAGATACAGAGAGATTGAGAAGGAGGAATGGACAAGCCCAAAGCTTTTTTACTCGATTAGCGAAGTTTTGTTTTGTTTCGTGATAATAATGGTTTTAAACATGCAAAATGTTTTTGTTGGAGAACTTTCAATAATGAATGTAAGAACAAAGTTTAATATATAATTCTCAATCTTCTCCTTATTGGTGATGTTTTACAAACAATTATATTTGTTTGCAATTTTATCAATGTGAGTGCCTAGACGATGATAGGTCACAATAAGACGCATTGAAGTAATAAAAAATACAACGTTGAACATGGTGTTATGGATCCCAAATAAGCAACAGCCGTGTGCCCGGCAGGCAACAGAAAAGAGCGTTCCGTGTTATTCTATTCCTGATATGGCGGAAATAAAGAGCGTTTGTTTCACTTATGTGCGAAAAATTGAAAACAGCTGAAAAATGGCAGCGCCCATGACACGTATTGTTCAGAGCATATGAAGATGGTATATCAATATTTCGTGTATCTTTCAACATATCTTAATCATTCTTCCTAATCACGCAGACAACATCTGGAAGCTCGAATGAGCCATGTCCGTTTAAGAATTCTATGAATGTTCACATACTCTACATACATTTGCATCCAGTATTAGCAGCCAGGAAAAGAGAAAGTTGGAACGGCGATTTTCCAACACATTTCATCACGTTGAGTTTTTCTACTGAAGTGCCATCAGTTGATTATATTTGGTATACACAAATACACCCTGTCCAGTGTTCCAGCTGGCGGTAGCTATTTTAGCTATTGGCGAAAATAAATTGTAAATGGCGAAAAAAAATGAGAGAATGGCGAAAAAAATGGCTAAACTAATTTCCTCCCATTTGTGTTCAAACATGGATGCGATTATAAACAAGCCAGCTTAGTCCTCTAAGTACATCACGCGCAGCTAACATCCGTAAAACAAAAGGGTCGGCACTTCGTGTAAGTTACATGACCCGATGTACCTCGAGCAAATTAGCATCAAGTATGGTTGGTGTATAAACAATAAATATTTTTTTAAATCAAATAAAAAACACAAACACAATACAAATATAGAGAAGTCTGTTTGGGTCACCTAATCGCATTTCGATTCGCCCTATAGACATAATCGGGCCCAATGCTGCGGATACACACTGATTCTGTATTGGTAATTTATATCTATAAAACGTTTAAAACGCGCTGACCTTATATTACCTTTACTCATGTCCCAGTTCCAAAATGTTATATTTGGGGGATTTACTTTGTGAAATACATACAACCCCCAGCCCTACCCAACAAGCTTGTCGTCTGAGGATTTTGTTTTTAGTGTATGTAAATGAAATCCTTTTCTACCTAAAAATCTGACACAGTCACTGTGATCTGTCCCACGTGGTGACAAGATCGAGCCTGTGGCAATCACCAAGAGACTTCCAACTGATCGACAAAGAAAGAAGCCAATTGTGATGAGACTTGTTGATTATAGGTATAACTGTCATTGAGACAACACATATTATAAATCAATTACTTCACACGTCATTACTAATGCAGCCAGGGTGTAAGTGACACTCTCGTTATTTGGCAGACTCATTAACAAAGGTTTTATTGTGCCGGGACTGAGACCCCATTTTGCACATAATTACATCATTACGTAATCCCATAATCAGTTGCAGCTCACGAACTGTGAACACACCTCATCTGAACTGCTTACTCAAATTTTCTAGCAGTCAGATATAAGAACACAATAACTATTCAATTATAATAACATAGTTTGTCAATGTCAACTTTCGGCTGTGAATTTGTGTCTTTCTTCCTTTGTCATTCTTTCTGCTAAATAAAAAATTATTTAAAAAAAAAACAAAAAAAAACTTTCGGCTTCGCAAGCGGATAAAATTCGCTCCGATACATCTATCCGGGTATCGATTGTCAGTGTTACACCTCCCATGGCTATACGTTTTCACCATTTTATGAAAACCCGACTCAGCTTGGAAATATTCTGGTGCACATCGAACAAATTATCCGTATGAACTGTTAATAAGACAAACGAAATCTCTCGCCGGGCGTCGAAATTAATCACCAAACCAGGAATAAATGACAACATTTTCTGATTGGATGATAAGGTGATGTACGGATACTTAGTATGAAATTTAATAGTCTTGCTAATTACACAAAAAATGATGTTTAATCCGAACAAACATCCGCCGATATTGAGTGTTGCTACACTATTAACAAACATTGATGTCTTACCGGAAATAACGCTAGGCTCTCAGTGAAAGATGCCGTTATCTGATTGGATAATGCCAATATCTGCCGAAGCGTCAATTAGTAATTGCTGTGCATTGGTGTTGATTTCACATAGTGTCAACGGCAAACGCTTTGTGTTGTAAAACAAATTTTAAGAATGTTACTTCGAATTGTATATGAAATCGTTTTGCAATATGTTATTGTTATTTACATGTACTATTGTTGCTCATATTACATTGTTATTGTTTTCTTTTGTCAATAAAATGTCATACATGTATATGTTCAATTTATCTCAAAATATTTTTTCAAAACAAGTGGCTACGGTAATTGCAAAGTGGCTAAAAAAAATTGGCATTTGGCTAAACTAATGGCTAAAGAAATTTCTGGGCCAGCGGGAACACTGGCCCTGTCACTGACGCTAATGGAAGTCATGAATATTCAAATGCTCCATATATGGAGATACTACTCCAGAACTTTGACCTGTAGCACTAAAACCACGGGACCGGGGCTGGATGAATCACCAAACCTCGGAACCGGGGCTGGATGGATCCAATATGGCCGCGAGTTAGTGACAGGGCGTATCCGAAGACAATACAACCGGTTTCATCCAGTGATCTTCATAAGTATTAGAGAACTTCTTATATCTGTAAAAAGGCATTTTTGTTAATTTGGTCTTGCCCACTCATTTCAGCAGAGCGTTGGGGGCATAAGCACGTCTGATTATAGTGTGCCTGTAATTTGCAGGATGAGGTCCCCAGAGGGTGAATTTAGTGACGCTCTCCCGCTTAGCTAAATTAACCCTCTGGGGACTTCATTCTGCTTAGGTCTCTGAAAAGTTTCTTTATTATAAAATTTCTATAGAAACTTCTTCACATAGATTCTATTTTTTTAGTTTAGTTTCTCTATATCGCCAAATTGGCAGACGACACATTGCATATTCGAGGTTCCCAATGGGTGTACATCACAATATTCACAATTTGGGAACTTCAATCTAAGTCTATGTCTCCCACAGCAGATGAGGCCATGCAGAATAAGGTCCCCAGAGGGTGAATTTGGTGAAGCTAGCCCGCTGTGCGGGATAGCGTAACTAAATTCACCCTCTGGGCACCTCATTCTGCAAATGGCAGGCACACTAACCTCAGACTTGCGCATAAGCCACGCTTGGTGTTTACACTGTTTTGATTATGTAATATATTGTCATGCAATATGGAGACACAGAAGCGACAAGAGTGTTGTTGTCCAGGATGTAGCCACGAGTCCATTTGAAGAGGCCGACGCAAAATCGATCATATTCTTCCCCCTGGAATCGAATGCGTTCTCGTTTCTGAATTCGTCTGTGTCTATGACCAGCAATGACGTCAGTGGTGTAACAAACCCATACTCGAGAGACATATTGAGAGCTCTATTGCGCATGTCATAATAAGTTGCGGCGTTGACTTCTTTGAAAGCGTTCATCTCCTGAATAAGATCTTTAATTTTTCTATATGCGAACAACTGTTGTGCGAAGTCCTTCGCTTCGCTGGTGTCAGATGGTTGCGAAATATGAGGGCTAACGCTGTACTTGAGGGAGTTAGAAGTTTTACTTTTTGCCGATATTTCTGCTTCCATGGTAACAACAGATGACTGCAGTTCTCCTGCGACCACGATTTCAGAACCATCGTAGTACTGCGCAAAATTATTCTTTGTGGTATCATGAGCCACCTCATTCGTGTTGTATTCGAGCTCTATATTAAGAAGTAGGGGCGATGAAATTTGTTGGTAGAATGTTTCAAGCTGCGTGGCAGCGTCCGCTTCATCGTAAATTCGCTGCGCAAATCCGCCATTTTCGAACGCAAGCGCTTCCAGAAACTCGTACTTCAAATCGAATCCAAACCCTAAGCAAAAGATGGATCCACCCACGAGTTCGTTTGCGGTTATTATATTCCTTCTTATAGTAAATGTATTGTCTTCTCCAACTGTTGGGTCACCGTCTGTAAGAATCACTATTGTTTGGGCCATATTTCCACTCACGGGCATCTCAGACATGCGTAGAAGACTCAGACCTTTCAGCAAAGCACTGTTGATGTTAGTTCCCCCACCGGCCTTGACATTCATTCGCACATAAGTCTTTGCTTGTTCTATATTTGTGGCCGTCGCAAACACTGGTTGAGTATTCCAGGTGGCAACACCGGATTCAAACAGGATGATGCTGATTAAATCGGTTATTCTGACCTGATGAAGTATAGTCAACATGGCGTCTCGGGCTTTTTTAATCTTCGTTCCGCCCATCGATCCACTGATATCGATGACGAAGACAATGTTTTTGTCCAGAGGTTGAAGCCCGGACGGCGAGAAATAATGCACGAAGTGATTATTCTGCATTATCAGCAGACCACCGTCGTCATGGTGAACGACATCATAACTGATACTAATCTCTCCATCATGTTCTTCGTCAGAAAGCAGTAATAGTTTATGTGGGGCGTATGTCACGACCCGATAATTGGATGTGGCTTCTAATGTCGTAAACTCGCTGGATGACGTGTACTTTACGTCACTTCCGGGTAGATTATATGAGAAGGTAGTGAATCCTTGTGGTTCCGTGTAATAACCAATGAATGTGACTGCTTCAACTTCTTGCTTTGGTTTGATATTAATTCTCTGTGTAAATAAACCAAGATTCCTTTCGAGCAGCTCTTTATAAGTTAATTTGAACATGACGGTAGAGCCGCTCGCTATGTTCACATTCATTGAAAATATATCCATGTCTCTACCAGGTCGGGGTGGTCGAGATGAAACTTGTCCCGCTGTCGATCCATTTCGAACAGCTTCATCGTACATTTTCTGAGCGACTTCTTTTGGGTAAACACGTGATCTAATCTCTGTGTTGTTTATCACCATCGAGAAGCTGGAAAGAAGAAAGTTATGTGAAACACTCCGGTAGGGTGATCAAATATAAATGGAGAATAATCTTGTTCAAAGTAGTAATGTTTACAAATATTATATCCAAATTGACAACACACACGTCATTCTTATATATGAATTTTCTGAGCGACTTCTTTTGGGTAAACACGTGATCTAATCTCTGTGTTGTTTATCACCATCGAGAAGCTGGAAAGAAGAAAGTTATGTGAAACACTCCGGTAGGGTGATCAAATATAAATGGAGAATAATCTTGTTCAAAGTAGTAATGTTTACAAATATTATATCCAAATTGACAACACACACGTCATTCTTATATATGAATTAAATGCAGTGATTCTCGATGGCGAAATAGTTTTCGTAAGTTTATCGCCGGTATCATAGCATACGCCGGATTCGTGACGATATATCTGGATCCTATAATTCCAGCGACATTTTCATTGAGATATTATCTTCAACGTTTGCGTTTCTCGAGTCTGTAAATGTGTAGAAATGGCATGCAACTAAAATTCATTCGAGTAACGTAATTTCAAAGCTATAGATTGAAATTGGAACACATTCAACAGATATATGTTTTCCTCCTGTAATTCGTGTCACACGAATGCACCATAACATGTATGTATTATCCGTCTCTTTACTAACACTATTTCTGATTGGACAAAAGCCGTCACATGATAATCCGTTAAAAGTCATAATGGACATCACAGTAGTCCCGAAAGTCATATTGAACTCGAGTCTGGAGTCCAATATGAGATTCGAGTCCAATATAACTTTTATAAAAGTAATCGGGACTCCGTAACGTCACGAAGTAAGTTTCACTTCCGCATTGAGTTTTTTTTCACTTCCGTGTTTACTGTTCCAATTTTCAAATGCTTTCTGATGATCATACAATATACACAATTATACAATAATTTGATTCCCAAAATTTGGATAAACATACAGATGGCTAATGAAATGTCATTATACAATGTTGTGTACAGTATGTGTTTTCTTGTACTCGTCCAGTTTGTGGTGAAAAGTCATACTGGACTCGACGCCGACTTTTCACCACAACCTGGACTCGTAAAGAAAAACACATACTGTACACAACATTGCATAATAACGCTATAATATAGTACAATCATGTGATTTTCACTGCCCAGGAAAATATTGCTTTCGGTGGTTTTAATTTACTGCTCGCATGCAATGCCATTTTTTTCAAATAGTCTCATTAGTCGTATTATTCTTAAAGGTACTCAATCCGACATGATGGTCCCCATATAATCAGATTCCAACAACAACAACAACAACAACAACAACAACAAAACACTTTTTAGAAATGCCGCTTCAGTTATCAGAATCGATTAATTGCCCAAAAATAATGTTAATCACTGTCAACTATAGTATAAAATTGCCCGAAACGTTATTTATCAACATGTTGATTTTAGTGTTATCCATCTTCATCCGTAATTTGGTCCGAGACCGTCGGCTCGTCGACTTTTTACTGGGCCACTAATAAGTCTCGATGGTGAAAAATGATAGATTTAAAAAATTGATATCTAATAACCCTCAGCCTTGATAGGTGGGTTCCTCGACTCGAGTCAAATATACCACCCCCTGGGAACCGGTCCTGCTGGAAACGATTACACATGTTTGGATCCAGCCAAATCGATTACATCTGACCGTCCGATACGCGACAGAATTAATTATTCTAGGATGCAGTCGCACTTTTCATGACAGAAGACTTAAGATTTACCAGCGGTACCCCTATGCACCCTTATCTGACATCTGATAAATATATGTAAATTATTTCAAGATTAGAGTAAAATATCTCCAGAAATTCACCATAAAGTACAGAAAATACGCCTCTTACAAAAAATCCTTCAAACATCGTTATTTTGCATATATGGTTGGCTGTACAGCTTTTAGTTATCATCGACGACAAACTGTTCAATGAATTGAACAACAAAACGACCGAATTAACTCTTGTGCTTGCACGTATTATATGTTTTACGTGCGCGGAGAAATAGGTAGGGTACAACTTACATCTGACCGTCTCGACACGATGGTCCAGTCTACATCCGTTTCAGGTACAGTTTACAAAGTGAATGTCGATAGATTATAGATACAATAATGTATCAATATTGTGTATATGGCCTCTCTAGCGAGATTATAAAGTTTCTGTATACACATGACGCGCGTCAATGCACTTTCAGAAGGATTTTTATCAGCATTAAAATTTAAACACATATCAAAACTCCACTACAAAACCTTTTTTTACAAATCCATACATATTACAGTGAAAATATTTCATCGGATCAGTTACAATTCAGGTTAAAAAATTTAATGATATTTTTTATGCAAATCGTGGATCACTTGATTTATTCACACCATTATTATGCAATTCAATTCGTTTAATCTTTTTGACCCATAATACATAGGTATTAAGATAACATATAATACATTTTATGTACATGACTTACATAATAGAAATACAAATGATATACATTATAATATATGAAAAGTATTTACAATATAAATAATATACCTGTTTGCCATAGGTGCTGTCTGCTGACGCTATATACTATGGTGTCATATATGACTGATCCACACAAAGTGCATAGACACCCTCAATTATATTACCAGCGAGGTAATATAATTAAGAGTATGTATCCACTCTGGTTTAGTCGCTTGCACATGTTATTTCGTGTTAGGTTCGTAGGATTACTGTGTCATTTACTATCCTTTTCGGTATCTACCCAAGCTTATCTGAATTTATAAGTTTACGATTGATTATTTTAATAAAGTCGCACAATTTCCGTATGTCTGTTGAATTGTTCTGGTTAAGTATTTCACTCATTGTGATAGTATTTTGTTTTTTGTTAGTAAATTTTGATAGTAATCGCTGTCTTTCGGGTGATAGTCTCTCGCATTCAAGAAGATAATGAAATTCATCTCCAATCTTTCTGGAGTTACAGAGTGGACATAGTCGGTTAGTTTGTTCAGGTTTTCGCCAGCGTCCTGTTTCAATAGGTAAATGGTGATTACTGGTTCTAAATTTACATAATGTAATCCGGTTTACTACGTTCAACGTTAGATACCTTTCAAAAGATAAGTCATGTTTAAAAATTTGGTATATCTTACCACGACTGGAGTTGCATTTTTATATTTTTTGTATTCAATATATCGCATCGCCTGTCCATACAGTCAAAGGCGCCCTCTCGTTATTGCATCTAAAATGCTAATTTTGCAGCAACGTGTTCGTGATCAGGCACTTTTGGTTTTCTCATGGTCGTCGATTTTTCAATATTCGGCCTCAACCTGATTCCGGCTTTCGATGTTTCCGTATATATAACACGCGGTATTTACCGCCTTTGGACTCCGTGAGCAAATTCTTTTCACATTTACTCAATTTGTTGTCCAATAAACGCGACTGTACAGTTTCTTATCCAATTGACACTTTTGTTCCTTTGACGGTATCTACGGTCCGATATGAAACTCTTATAGTCATTGAGTTACAGATGGAAAACTAACCCCAATAATCCGGAGTTTTGGCTACCACATATTATAATTGAAGGAAACATTATTCGTGAAAGACAGTGGGGTTGATGTCTATAATGGTGGCTCAATGTCTAACGGTTTCCATGTGAGTTGATCTGACTTGTGTTTGATGTCACATTGATGAGTTCATTTGGCATAATGTTGCATATATATACACTGATGTCTATTTTGTGTGTGATGCTGTGTGAGGTCGTGTGCATGTGTGTGGGTCTTTAAATGAGGGTGCATGTGCATTTGGTTGTGTGAGGGTGCATGTGAGGGTAGGTGAGTTCGTGTGCGACTGAATGCTTGGTGAGGGAGTGTTTCTTCCTGTCTGCATGTTTATCTGTCAGCATGCATGTCTGTCTAGATAGTTATGTGACTGTCTGCCTGTCTGTATTTATGTCTCTTTCGCGTGTACGTTTGTCTGTAAAATCGTCTAAGCCTAGGCCTGTCTGGACGTGCTTACGTGTACGCCTGTGCGCGGCTGGATGGTTGCATGTGCCTGAGACTCACTGTGTGTGCGTGTAACTGTGTGCGTAATCTCGCTTTATTTTGTGTTGTCATATTCCTTAAATGTGCATATATTCCACTGTCATTTTTGTATTAGAATTGTTTGTAACTATGTTATTTAAATTTAACTCTCCGATAGTGGAGGCAATAAAAGAATATATATATAAGAAATATATACTATTCGTTTAAAAATAATCTATAACAGTACAACATTACGACACATAATTATCAAACTTATCATGTTTTGTAAATGTGTTTGTATTATATGAATTTCTAGTCGGAAATAATAATAACAGATGACATGAAATAAGTGTTTCTCTCATATTTTATTTATGAAACGAGTATAAGAAATTGCCTGAGGCTCGGCAAAACGGAAAACTCGAGTTTCATTAATATCATATAGATTTACCAGAGAAACACGAATTCCATAATTATTATGTTTACTACTTTTAAAACCACTCTCTTTGCTTAAAAAAAGCCACAAAACAAAAGTAATTTCTTTAAGAAATATATTTTTAGATGTTTTTCTCGCGGCTATACGTAAATGCCGTCAGACAGAAATACGTAAGCCAATTAACGTCGCGAATTTCGGCGTTGATCAATCAAACCGTGTCGTGGTAGTGATATTAAGAAGTCAGTGCTTAAAAATAAACTTTGTGTATTATCATGCGGGTACGGACGATCGATCCGGATGTACACTGGAACGGATTCGTGGCTAGTTGTTTGTGTTCATAGTCATATATGGACACACACTGGTATAGGATGCGGATGCATGCTGTGGAGGGCCGAAAGGGTCATAATTCTTACTGTTTTAACTCTAACATAATATTTTAATTCTAACATTTTAATTATAACTTAATATTTTAACTCTAACATATTTTAATTATAATAGTTTAATGCTAACTTGATATTTTAACTCTAACTTGATAGTTTAACTCTAACTTAATATTTTAACTCTAACTTAATATTTTAACTCTAACTTAATAGTTTAACTCTAACTTAATATTTCAATTCCAACTCAATATTTTAATTTTAACTAAACATTTTAACTCTGACTTAATGTTTCAATTCTAATCTATTTCAACTCCAACTTAATATTTTAATTCTAATTTAATATTTTTATTTCAATTGAAACTTAAAAGTAAGAAGCAAATCTACTACTAAAAGTTTTAATTTTGTATTTAAAATATTAGAATTAAGAAGTTGAAATTGGAATGAACGTAAAACGGATCTCAGAATTGAAATGTAAAAATTAAAACAAACATAAAACGGATATATTGAGTTGGAATTGTGACCCGAATGGCCCGCGTGAATTCTATAACAATTCTATCGAAAGACGTCGCTGCGATCGGACCGCGGAAATTGCCGATCTCGCAAGCTTTCCCGGCGTCGCTATCTTTGTCTTTGCGCAATGCGCGTTTCTGTTGAATCTTATTTGTCCCTGAGAACAATGGTCCATGTTGACAATAATTTTATGGTTATTTTTTAATGACCATCTATAAGGGGGGTTTCATCAGGAACATAATAATAATTATAATATATTAATAAATAATTATGTTGAGATGCCTTTGTATTTCAAGCCACTATATGGTAGTAAAATTTTCGATTATTTGTTTCCATGCAAGGCATGTGCTGAATATATTTCTGTTATATAATACAGAAATGGTCGACAAGTATTAGATCATGTCATGAATTTCTACTATGGCTATGCACGTAGAAATTATATTTCACCAGTTTAAAATATATGGGAACGTTTTGATGTTCTGATGGGGAACGTTATAGCATACAACACACAACGCAGTGAATTTATTTCGTTGTTAGTACTTGTTCCTTAATAATCTATTTAACAGTAGGGACCATGGCACCAACTCCAGATTGCATGATTGTGTGCCACGCTTATGAGTCGATATCGCAATAAACATTGAATTGATTACGTGGAAGAAATTTCACGATTGAAAGGGATGAAAATCAGACTAAAAATTGGCTCAACAAATTCACCTATTCAGTTTCATGCATGCAATCTCGAGCTGAAACATACTCTTACTGTGGAATACCGGTACATAATTATTAACTAAGGAACAGGTATTATTCCAAAGAAATATATTATAGCTGCAATGTTTTTGTCAATGTTATGAACTTCACTGTCAGAACATGAACAAATTCCCACGATCTCTACGGGCGTATAGCCAGAGTCGAGATTCATGACATGCAATGATCTAGCCAATTATATAACCTCCCTGATGTCCAATATTGTTTTTCACAATTTATGCAAATCCCGTCATTGCACGTTTAGATGTTGAAATCAATTGGAAACAAGACATACAGACGAGGAGAGTGTAACATTAATTAGTTAATTATCTATAATCCTATAATCTCCACGAAGTCTATACATCCTAACTCTCTAGTTAAAGGTACTCAATCTGATTCGAACGTCCCCATATAATCAGATTCCAACAACAACAACATTTTTAGAAATGCCGTTTCAGTTACCAGAATCGCTTAGTTGTCCAAAAATAATGCTAACCACTGTCAACTATAGTATGAAATTGCCCGAAACGTGTTATTTATCAACATGTTGTTCGACGAAATTTGGCCTTATTATCAAAACAAAGCCTCTTGATCTTAGAGTATCCTCATCCGCAATTTGGTCCCAGACCATCGGCTCGTCGACTTTGTATTGGGCCACTATTAAGTCTCGATGGTAAAATAATAGATTTCAAAAATCGATATCTAATAACTCTGAGATTTGATAGGTGGGTTCCTCGACTCGAATGAAATATTCCCCCCCCCCCGAATCCAAATAAATGTAATTGAGGGGCGCTTAATCGGATTATGCATCTTCAATTGAAACACTCGGAGTCATCGAGTATCTGAATGATCCGGGGTGGAACGGGGGTAATACTATGGGAATATATTGACAACGGCCACGTTCCTGGTGACGGACATCTGAGTCAGATGCAAATGCTGAAAATACAAAATTGTCAGACTGAAACAGTGATGGATTGGTTTAAACAATATTTATTTTTTCCCAAAAAATTTAAATAATTGTGAAACGTGACACTAATACTGACACTAGTATGAACCAGAAGAGAAGAAGGTGATTTGGCAACAAGCATTATATGCTTATATAGATCAATCTCCTCATGGTGCATTGAGTTTTATTAATGCATTTATAAAATAAATTAGCAGCCCTGTTAACCCCGGTTAAGAGTGAGGCGGGGAGCTGCCATTCTCTGCACCACTGTCCCACCCCTGGTCATTCAGATAATCGATGACTCCGATTGTTTCAAGTATATATATACTTATAGCATGAGGTCTAATAATTATGCCGATATTAAAGTTTCTGCCTCAGATTAAAGATGCAGTATCCGAATTAACGCTCCTAAATTACCATTTCTTTGGCTTCGGGGATACAAATATTTGATTCGAGTCGAGGAACCCACCCATCAAAACTCAGAGTGGTCAGATTTCAATTTTTTGCAGTTTGTTATTTCTCGAGATGTGCAATTATTTGTGGCCCAGAAACACGTTGTCAAACGGACGGTCTCGGACAAAATTGCGGATATATCCGTATTATGTTTGTTTTAATATTTACATTTCAATTCTGAGATCCATTTTATGTTCATTCCAATTTCAACTTCTGAATTATAATATTTAATTCCAACATTATATCTTTTAGTAGTAGATGTGTATTTACCTTCTTACTTTGAAGCTACAATTAAAACATTGAAATAAAAATATTAAGTTATAATTAAAATATTAGGTTGGGGTTGAAATAATAAGTTAGAATTGAATCAATAAGTCAGAGTTAAAATGTTGAGTTAAAATTGAAATAATAGAATTAAAATATTAACTTAGAATTGAAATATTAAGTTAGAGTTAAAATATTAAGTTAGAGTTAAAATATCAACTTAGCATTAAAATATTAGAATTAAAATATTATGTTAGACTTAAAATAGTAAGTTAGAGTTATGACCCTTTCGGCCCTCCATAGCATGCTGGTGTATATAATATTTAACATGATCAAATTTGATACCAGCATGCATCTGTATCCTATATACCAGTGTGCCTCCGTATATGACTGTGAACAAAAACAGTCAGTCGTGAATACACTGCAAAAACAAATGTTCGTTTTTGAACGCTAAAATTGCAATAGATATTGAGCGCGTTCATGTGTTCAATCTTAAACACTTGTGCTCAAATATGTTAATACTAGCGTTCAAATTGTCTGCAACACTGGTGTTCAGATCTTAACGCCAGTGTTCAACTTATAACACTAGTGATCAACACACCAGTGTTCAATAAAGTTAACACTAGTGTTCAGCATTTGAACGCATAATGGTGTTCAGAACACATGCAACAGGTATTAAACGGTAAATTAGCGTTCAAATAGGCAATATTGAACACTAGTGTTAAGATTTTGGTAATGTGAACAGTGACGTTATCAGGAGGTAAATACTTATGCTCAACGCAGCCATAAACTAGAATGGAATATATTTGATTACCTTAAATGTATCCCAAGGGGTATAACCGTATACCATATTTCATGACTGGAGCATCCTGAAATTTTGCGAAGACGCTGTGCAAATGCATTCTCTTACATATGCGAGTTCCCCCATAGGGATCCTTGCATATATAAGATAACTAAAAATATTTACCTTCACCATGTATGCCTAATCCAGTGCATTCTCTTATATATGCGAGGCTTCCTGTGGGACTTTGTGTACAATGAATGCGCAGACTGCAGTACACATTCGATAATTGAGGTGTGCATTGAAATTTGAACGGTTCAATGATAATTTCCACATGTATGTACAAGCGACGCAAGCGAAATTCTGATGAATCATTTGTAACTTTCTAAACTTGTAATTTGTTAGAAAGTTGGCCTATTTCTAACTGAGGTAATGTGGGAGTCAACTCACGGAAGTGGCAGCGATGTGTTAAAATTATGAGTTGTTTAATGATAACAATTGCAAGATGGTAACAATGGGGCCAATATCGCCGTAAATGTACATGTATGTTGGTGTGTGCATGCATGGTGGGACAGCGGACTCCAAAATGCGCCCGCATGTGTACTGTACCCGTACCAGTGTTCACCCGAATCGGTCGCCCCCCCCCCCGTGATTATTAACTCGCGTTACTTCGTGTTATTATATGCTAAATAAGTATAATGATCATGTAATACAATATTCTCTGTCAGTCATGGACACCGAGTTATCGACAGTCGACGAATCCATCGGTGATGGCAATGTTGATGATGTCACCGTTGCGGAGCAGCCCTCGTCTATGCCCAAATGAAAAGTACATGTAACTTAAGGCGACGCGGTTCTATCAGTGTATCAATGTATTTAAAAAAAAAACGAAATGGTCACATTCTTTCAGCCGTCACACAATTTCATAATATCCTTCAAGACAGCCAGGTGCGGCCAATGTCCCCGCTAATTTGGTACCATTGAAGAGCCTAACGCTCACAAAGATCATCACCAACAAATGGTTTGTGAAATATGCGCCAAGAGTTGTTCAACAATGTCAAATTTGGCTTTATATGCACAACAAAATAACGCACGCACAGATCCGCGTGTGAGAAAAAATAATTCGCATATTCCAATTAGTCGACCATATGAATGTGCATCTAAACACCCGGTCGTACAGTTGCAACCTATATATATGCAAGGCAAATTTTGCACAACGGTCGTATCAGATTCGACACATGAGAAAAGTGGCATGTGACAGCCTCGTGCGAAGGCATATATGTGATGTGTGCGGTTCTGAATATAGACACAATCAAAGCCTGATACTAGGATAAGAACGAAGTGTAGCAATTTGAACTCAGATTTGAAAGAAAATTACCTCAAAGATGACCCATCATGTGCATGTGGAAGCATTGAACCTGCGGAGCACTACCTCTTACACTGCCGACTATTTAGGGAGCAAAGAATAAAATTCCTTGAGAACTTACCATATACACTAACATGTGATATACTACTGAAAGGATCTGATAACTTATCAGCGGAAGAAAATGAGAACATATTTCTAGCAGTTGGACTCTATATTGACAGAACCGGTAGATTTCATAAATACTGCCACTGACCAGCATGAATAGCTCTGAGGTCTAAATGTATATTACACATTGGCGACTGCACTGCTGACAAATTCAATCCAGTTATATAATATGCACCATTTATTATATACATACACGTAGCACAACACAAGTGGGATTATCAATTGTCCTTTTTTTTCTTTATTAATATTAATTTATTCTAGTTCTCTTTAAAACATCCTAGTCATTCACTATTGACTGATAAGAGTATCATATATATACAGTTCATGACCAACTTCAGTTACAATATATTTTCGATTTTTTTTACCCATTCATATATTTCCTTTAAAGATGACCATGTGCCAATTTTCACCTGAACCAGAAGTAAAACAGCTAACTTGGCATATAGTAACACATATTTAACAAATAATGAAAATGAAATAATTTCTGATTCAGAAGCAACACACTGAGGAGATGGCTTTATAAAAGCATTTTGCTTGTTGTCAGATCCTCCATATCTCACAATTGAAAAAAACTCACCAAAACCAAGAAAACTAAAAATTGCACTTATTATTATGTAATTATTATGTATACATGTATGTGAGAGCTAGAATAAATATTGTTTACACCAAAGCCTGATAGACCACATTAAAGTCAAACATAACCGTGGCCTTGATTTTGTCTGCGCATGTGGAAAATGTTATGCTTACAGGTCGGGTCTTCAAGACACAGGAGATAGACCAGACACATGCATGTGAACATAAAATATGAAAATCATGTCCTAACAAATATCGCTATTATCTAGTTGTGTTCGTGTGATTAAAACATGTTATTTTGTTCATCATTTATAAGACACAATAGTAGCACTTGAAGAGATACATGTTTGCATATCATACTCTGACAATATAGAGAGAGTGAGGTAATTTAAGGGCGATATCATTGGGGCATTCTATGAATCCATAAGAAAGGTCCACTGTAAACGTTACCGCTTGTATCTTTCAAACGGGTGTATCCTGCATCTTCAAACAAGATAAATGTTACCATCTCAAAAAAATATTTTCGACGATAACTTCGTTAATGCTTCGATATATAATGAAACAACAACATAATAACAGTATGATGGTCTCCTATCCACGGTTATGTTGACATAATTCTATTAGACGAATCGGTATAGCTAAACTTGTCATTAATGTGTAAAATACAGGCAAATATTCACTAAAACTTTAATTTATAGAGTGGTTACTAAACGAATATCAATGGAAAAAATATATGTCATGTATTAAACCTCCTGCTACCACATCAGACGGACAAAATCACACATTTGTTGTCGATCGAGATGCACGCCATTTTCTTCTGAGGTCGGGTTGTTTTTGTTTACTCTTTTAAAAAGAAAATCATCAGTTGTAAACATGGATCCAGGTGTAATTGTTTCTAGCAGGATCGGTTCCCAGGGGGTGTATAATGACAATGCAATCTTTGCATACAATGCATATTTGTTGTATGGGATTGGCCGAAGTTCCGTGATTGCATGAGGTTGATTTAATTTTAACATTTCAGTCGCTTTTCAGGACATGGATGGTTGTTATCATAACAGTTATGTTTGGAACTTTGGATGTGGAAAGACCGCAGAGAGTGTTGACTTCGCTATGAAATTATGCTGCACATATATCAACCACATCGATATTATAACGCTTGTCTGTACATGCAACCTCCCAAACAGACGTATGTACACAGGGCGTCATCACCTGAATACCTGTTGACAACAGATGGGGGTGTGCATACCGAATACCAGAGAGGGGGTGTGAATTGTGAATACCAGTTAAGGTATGATTCCCCTAAATTATGCCATGAGAAAAAAAATGACCACATGTTGAAATAGGGGACCTGGAGAGTTCCCAAGATCAGATATTGTATAAATCGGTAATCTGAAGTCATAACCGAGACTGAAAAAATTTTCAACGGTGTTTTTGCTGGAGAAAATGCTATTTGAAAATTGTTTATGACAAAATCACAAATCCTTTAATTTTCATTATTTTGGCCAAATTATCCAGCGGTATTGTCACCCCGACACCGTAAATCAATTATACGATAGTATGGTCAAGTTACTAGGTGCTATTATTGTAGAAATAAGATTTGCAAGTTGGAAGAAATCGTTACTATGGGGACGCCATTTTGATTGAATCATGGTCACGTGACAATGAACAACATTAAAAAAAATTGCAGTCGGGCGGGAACGAATCATTGTAAATTTTCTGACTTCCTTCAGTTCTAATTGTTAATTGTGTATGTCACGTTAATTGTGAGATATTTTCTCGTTCATTCATGGACATGTGAGGGGAGGAATGTGTCTCGGGATCGCAATAATTGTTTAGTTATTAGCACTTTGACATTAGTCAACACTACGTGTTTACACTTAAAAATACAGTTTACAGACAGCGATTTCACGTGCGGACTGATTTGTCACATGTACGTATAGTCTCATTGAATTGTTCGTGCATTCGAATCAATATTCGATCGCAATAACTTAAATATCATTCGTATCATGAGCTGGTTATTGTAATGTGTCACCATATTTGTGAAATAAGTTCAAATAACCAGTGACCACCGCCCTATATTTCATCGAACAGGTTAATTCGCGAAGTGGAAAGTGTGTGATTCGGCTTGTCAAAGCATGGATGTTTGGGTTACATCGTATTATCGTTAAGATAAGATAAGTTTATTGGCACTAGAATCATGAAACATTGTAACAGAGTAAGAATAGGTAACATATGTATATGTGTTAAATATCATTCGTATCATGAGCTGGTTATTGTAATGTGTCACTATATTTGTGAAATAAGTTCAAATAACCAGTGACCACCGCCCTATATTTCATCGAACAGGTTAATTCGCGAAGTGGAAAGTGTGTTTGGATCTGTTTGGATTGGAATTAATCATCTATATTCGCATTCAGGTGAGTTCAGTGTATTCGTAAACTGTTATCTAATAATTAGTATACTGATTTGTTGCCATATATTAGTTTGGGAGCGTTTTGTCAATGTTCTAGTCATCGCCAGAACAAACACAACATTTTGACAGTTCGGAATTCCAATCGGCTGACATTTTGACCACGTGATCCATTCACATCTGAGATGAGTGACCAAACTTGATTGCTAATTGGTCTATGTAAGACTTTTGAAATGTACATGTACTCTTACAATGTAAGTGTACATGTACATTTCAAATGACCAATTGGAACCCTATTGTTTCCGCCCTGAAAATGAAGCATTTGACCCGGCAGATCGATTGAGTATAAAAGGTAAATCAATGTCAAATTTTATCGATCTTTTTGATTGGCAAATTTCTGATCCAAATATTTCGTTTAGAAAGTAGTGTATGTTGCATGTGTTTATGTGTAGGCATGTATGGAACACATAATGCCAGTGTCTGGATCAACCAGCTATCGTTCGTCTGTCTGTCCGTCCGTAGACACTTGCTATCGACACGATAACTCAAGTACCCGTATAATTTATCGGATCTTGTTCAAATTTTATGTACATGTTTATGATGACACACCCCTCACCTGTATAGTTTTTGTATCGATCGGTTTAGAAATTATTAACACTTTACAGATTGCATTCACAAATGCCAAATTGGCATGTGCTATCTGATACCATATACACCTATTTACTTTTTGTCCGATTGTGTTCCTATTTAATTCATGTGTGATGACACACCCCCAGTGATCCCCTCACCTGTGTATTTTTTGCTACCGCATCGATTCATTGATCTGTTTAGAAAATAATTAAAACCTTCACGTACACACATGCTATCTGATGCCATACTACTAGTAGTAAGTCAAACATATTTCTTCTGCCTCAAATTTCTTACCTAGGTTTTTCTTATCACGTTCTTCATCTGTACATACAACATGTTTTTTTATATTGTGTAATTAACCATTTTTGCTTTTGTTTTTACTTAAAGAGTGCAGCTATGACTCGAACATTTTTCATCTGATCGACACCATATTTGGTATGTAAATTAATCACACCAAAATGCAGATCAAGTTCGAATATGGGTTTGATCCGATATATTTTATAGTACATGTACATCCAATGTCATCCATGCGAAACTTGGTATGGATGATAATTTTAAAATGTTTCTACAGTCAATTCATCAACTGGGCTTAGTCGGGTGACTACAATATGACGGGTCGCTCCTGTCCTGAGTGTCCTCGGACTGGAAGTGCCATTTTAATGGCATCGTTGTTCAATATGCGAAGGGGTAAACTGCTCGAGACCCCATTGTAGATAATTCCATTCTATGTTACAGTTGTGATGAATTGAACGAAAGCATTTTAATACTATTCTATACTTAAGACATATTGTGTGCATAAAATGACTCGACCTGAATCATCCGATATCTGATCTCGAAATCAAACTAAGCAACTATTTGATGCTATATGTTATATTGTTTATTTACAGGTACTAAATTATAATGTTTTACTGGTCAAATACAATATTATTTTGATAAAAAAACGTGTTTCGCGGCAGAAGGACCACGTGCAACCCATTGCCTATACATTACATATACCGTACATGTATCAGTAAATGATCCAGGGATTTTTGGGGACATTGTTATCGGGGAATGATCTGCCAAAAGCATATCCAAAAGGCCTGAGCAGGGAGGTTCGGGAGGGGGTGTCTCCCTGCTGATGGTTGGGTCTGGCGGTTGTCCCCATGAACTTTTTTGTTAAATCCATTTTGTATTGAGAGTTTAATTTGTCAAGAGTAACTTTGGATATTTTTATATATGTATGGGATTGTAAATGATTATAAGTTATTGTCAGATATCTTTAGGTTCAATGGATTATGATTATCCTGCTTGAAATGAGATTTACCAGTACCGTTTAATATCACTCTACGGTATTAAATTCATATATTAGGCTATTTTATAAAAATTCAAGTGAGAGACACTTTATACATGTACATATAATATACTACATGAAGTAGTGCAGAAACAATGTATATTAAAGGTACTCAATCCGATCAGAGGATCCTATATTATCATTTCTTTGGCTTTGGGGGTAAGACATATTTGATTCGAGTCAAGGAACCCATCAAACAAAGCTCAGAGTTATTAGATATTGATTTTTGAAATTTTTTATTTTCCCGAGATCAGTACTAATAATTGCCCATAACTTCGTAATTTGCTCGAGATGTGTACACCAGAAACACTATTCAAACAGACAAGGATGGATAACTCTAAAATCAAGTGGTAATAATAGCGCAATTTTGACCGAGAACATCCTTTTGACGCCATGTTCTGGGACAGAAAGAATAGAAATAACAAAACAAATATCGATAATCACCCTGAGTGTTGATTGGTAGGTTTCTGGACTCGAATCAATTATTTTTTACCCCCAAAGCCAATGAAATAATAATATAGGACCCTCTGATCGGATTGAGTACCTTTAAGTTAGTAATTACTATTAGTATTAATCTCTATGTTAATTATTAATTTGGTATTATGATATTCCACCTAATAACCATGTTGTATTGATCAAATTGTCACTGTTCCTGCACTGTATTGTGTAATTTCACTTGAATTTGATTGAAATACGGAGGTAGCTGAATGGTAACAAACCCCCAAACTTTGGTCAAAATTTTCAACAGTTGGAAATTTCATACCTGCCAAAACATTAGTTGGACATTTCACACCAACAATAGGTTGAAAATGTTTTTGTAGTTTGATTATAGAACAATTTATTGGGGGAATTTATTGTTTTTGGACCAATATTTGCATATGTTCCTATTTTTGGTCAAAAATATGGACAGAAATGGTCATCAGTTGGAAATTTTCCAACCTTAGGGGGGATGACAGGTTGGAAATTTCCAACACTTGGAAAGCTTGGCTCCTGGTCCCTCCCCAGTGGCCAGTCAAAAACTTATAGTTAATTTAAGAAAACAATATTGTCATACATTTGGTCAACATTGTCATTCGAATTGTCATCAGTTGGAAATTTTCCAACCTAAGTGGGGTGTAGGGTTTGAAATTTCCAACAGTAGGAAGACTTGAGGCTAGTCTAGATGTTAGGATTTTGCGACTTTCTTGTTCAGATTTCAAAATTTTCGCACACCGGGCGCGGTGTGTCATTGCCCCATCCCCAAAACAATATTTTACTACATTTGGTCAAACTTGTGTACAGAAATGGTCATCAGTTGAAGAATTTTCCAACCTGAGGGGGAGTATGAGGTTTAAAATTTCCAACACTGTAGCTGTGTGCATTTGTCTGGAATTAGGCCACTAGTTGTTTTTTTGTGGCAATTTTCAGGTTAAAATATCTGAATGTTCTCATACCGAGAATATAGAACCATGGCTTATGAATATATAGGAAATTAGGCCTGACTGAGGTGCAAGGGGGGGGGGGGGGTGCAAATGGAATTATGCAACAACTTGTGTTGGTCTGATGCTGACTCAAGGGGGGTGGAGTTGGAATTTCCCAAGTTGGACACCCCCCCCCCCCCATCGAAGACATTCTAGCCACGTCCCTGCAGTGATACTATACTAATCTAAAATATGCTAATAACAAATGGCCATATTTAAAGCATAATTGTACCACAAATATGCATTGCCATTACGCCTCTTGGTGTAATTATAATGTCAACTTTCTCAGGAGGTGTTGTGCGGAATATATACCGGATATTCGTTGTATCGGACCTCTGGATTATGAGACCTTCGGATTATTGGGTATTCGGAATAAAAAGCTACATAACAATAGCCAGACAGACAAACAAAACAGAAATGAGTTTTATTTATTAGTATTATTATATTGTATTGTTTTGTAGCGTACTGCTCCTTTATTGATGTTTATGCAAATATATTGTTTCGTATAGTATTGGGTAATGGGTACCGGTACACACAAAACTCATTGTTTTACATTCCGTTACGTAAATTATGATCTAATGGAACTGGACCGGGTTCTAACAAACGGGAACGTAATTCGAGATTCCAAACTGTACTGTGTTGTTGTATGGTTATTGTTGTTGTATGGTGGTGGTGGTGGTGGTGGAGACGTTGTATGTGCACGGAGTCGATCACTACAATATAATACAGTTATTACTGGAATCACGTTCAGAAAGGACGTCTTACTTGTCGCACATCCATTTGAGTAATTCATATTCATATAACCCAAATCGCTTTTAAAAGTGATAATTATGGTCTTCCATATATATCGGTACCTGCACTCGCCGCAGTTGACCTTTGCACTTTGGTGCGGATAATGAATAAATCGATAAAATGGATTCCGACTCCACGTGTTTTGTGGGTTTGGTGAATTCGGTTGTATGGGTATTGCAGGTGGAAAACGTTAAATGTTTTCAAATGGAATTGTTGTCGGGACACGCGGTCATCTGTCACTTAGTTATTCTTTGGGGTGAAATGTGGTTTCGCGTTGTTTGCGTACGAATGCCAAAGGCTATTTTCCAAGACATTTTTCTGCCACTTAGAATACATTCATGCGGAAAGTGCCACTGGTTTCCGATACTCCAAACCTGGACCTACATTTTGATATATCACTTTAGTCTGTGCTCGCAGTTATCGCCAAGAACGAGCCTCCGAACCTAGCCCACCCCATCGACAATGCATATTCCCAAATTTAGGGGAATCCTACCTTAACAGAGGGGATGGGTTAATACTGGATACTAGTTAACAAATGTGAGGGGGGGGTGAATCGTCAATAGCAGTTAACAGAGGGGATGGGTGAATACTGAAGTCGACGAGAAGACGGTCTCGGACCAAATTGCGGATGAATATTGATAACTCTAAAATAATGTGGCTTTTTTGTGTCAGATATTTGACAAACCAGAAAAATTTCGCTGAACAAAATGTTGATAGATACCATGCAGCTAGGTTTTGGGCAATTTTATATTATAGTTGACTGTGGTTAGCATTATTTTTGGGCAATTAATCGACTCCGATAACTGAAGCGACATTTAAAAAAATGTTGTTGTTGTTGGAATCTGATGATATGGGGACCTCGAACTGGATTGATTACCTTTAAGGCTGGGTATTGGCTTTCGTCGGCTGTTCAAATTTTTTGCAAAAAGTGGGGTAGTGTGGAAAACGTGTGTCGATAAGTGGAAAAAGGCATGGCTCAGATAGTACTCTTACATGGCAAAAGATGCCGGAAGGGTTAGTCTTCACGACCTTGTGATTTCATGCAATTCGTATGTAGACAATTATGTGGGCGTGGCAAACCGTTAACACTGAGGTCTATGGAAAACATTTAGTTCCTTCTAACCAATACCTAAATGTATATAAGGGGGGCGGATAGTTAGTTTGTGACTTGCGATGCTAACCTGGAAATGAAAGCAGATGTCGGTATTTCCACGACGAACTGGCCTGTCTGTCCATCGCTGTGATCATTATACAACGTTGTTTCGAAGTAGACGGTGGCGAATCTCGCAGTAACGTTAGAAGTGACGTGCATACTGAGGACATTAGGTTTCTGAATATTTCCGTTTGATTCCAGAGCCCTTTTCGCTCTCAGTCTGCCCTCGCCATTATTCATCAAGGTCAGCCTATCACCAGACAAGACGATCGTTATATCCAGACACAGAAGCGCTAACACCGCCGTGCATTTAATGAACGCCATTACGCGAAATTATGTTTGTCACGACATGTAGTTATTCTCTATTGAATGTACACACAAATGCGCAGTAATTGTAAATCTAAAAAAACCTGTTGAGAGGCCGTCATTGCCATTCAAAACAAGCATAGTCGAATTCATAATGTTGGGCGCATACCGGCAGTCCGCAGCCCAAACATATGTGTTTACTTTTGTGTGTTGTTATCAACATCATCGCTATTTTTATCACAGTGATGCTCTGTCGATTTACCGGTGTCCACTACAATATGCACGTACAACAATATATCCGCTAAGCTCTTTGATATTAAGCTCCCCCAACGTCACCACCATCTCACTGATAAAACGCTGTTATAAAACGCGAGAAAATACACGTATATTGTCTCCATATAAAGATTTTATAACAGTGATCGAACACTTCAGTAGGGGAACATCCTCAAATCAGTCTTTAAGTGAAAACGTTATCAACTAAATGCTGAAAGAACTTGCGACTCAAGCTCCATGCATATTTCAGTCCCCTGCTACTCAGGCCTTACCGCTGCCAACATAAACGCAAAATGAGAGGAAATCACTAATTGTTTTATTTGAGACTTATGTAGGTTACAATTAATTCTGCGTTATTCTGAGAAACTGATCTGTCCATATCATTTGACAATTGGCTATATCAAGCCAGAATGAATTGGAACTGACAAAACACTTCAATAAAAAATGTTAGATTTAATTTAGAAAATACACATGTCGGCAGGTGTCCGACATAGCGTAGCGAGGGGGCTGAACTGTGTTAAATCATATCCGACTAGCAGGTAATTCGCCTTTAAATATTGTTTTTTCGTAACTAGTTTGAGAACCGCCCTAAAAAAATAATGTCATATTTTAGACCACACCACAAAACTTCACTACAAAAGATCAATTCCTGTGCCAATGGCTATTTTACATTTTGGAAATAATAGGGAAGAGGTATGATATATTTTTTTATGCTAAACGCACACAAGAATATTGACAAATCAGGACCCAGTGTCTATTTTATTCTCTCCTATAATCCCCCTGCATCCGTTAGAGGTAGCTTCGAACAATATTTACATCAGTGTAACCTATATGCCTTATAGCGGATGTTGTTATGGTAAATTCCAGCATGTGAACTGCACGACTAGGGGTTACAGTGACGTTATTATTCCCTATAGGTCTCAGTGTTAACATATAATGGCCTGCAACCCTTTGTGTCCACGAATTGTGATAAATGAGTACATGATCACCAGGATTGCATCTGTGCAAAGTTTCTGCATGAAAAAATCATAACGTCAGGTATGGAATGTACCTTTAAATTTCGGAATTATAATCTAGAGTCAGAATTACATGGAACAAATATTGACATTTTTTACCTCACAACAAAAAATTTAAACTAGGAACCACGCGCTTTACAATGTGCCAATGTTTTGTTTGGCGTCTGGAATTTCAAGAGGAGTGATTGCATGTATATTATATGTTTAAATATCAAAACTACTATTAACCAGAGCCCAGATTTTGTTTTATTCTCCCCTGCATCTTGGCCTGATTATTTGATCAATAGAGAATCGGATGATTTGAAAATAATTCCAACAACTGAACAGGAAATAACACTCACATGCTACTCCTTTAAAGTCAAAGAAAGTAAAGATGTACTCTATCAAATCGATTGATGAAATCATCTATTTATGAAACAGCCAGAGCTCTTAATCACAATCTCAAAATATCACTTAAAGAAGGAGCTTTTCCAAAGAAAATGAAATGCCGATTTTCAAAAGAAAAATAACGAATTATCGGCCTATCAGCATATTACCATGTTTAAAAAAAATACTCGAACACATGATGCAAAAGCGAATTATAGATTTCTTTAACGAACATGACCGTTTCTATAAACATCAATATGGTTTTTGGAAGGGGCGCTCCACCATCCATCCAGATTAAAACACGTTTAACAGAATGATAAAACAACCAAATGACTCAACACTATATAGCAATAGTCATAGACCTTTCAAAAGCAATCGACTCAATGAATCATGAAATCCTACCGAATAAGATGAAACACTATGGAATTAGTATGGTGTCATGTTTCCGCCACATACTTTTTTCGCTTGCTTCGTTTGTTTTTGCACTAACTTCGCTTCCTTCACGGCGAAGCAATCGAAATAATCTCAGTTAAAAAAAAATCAAGCGACGTAAGCGAAAAAACATCATTGTTATTTCGCTTGCTTCGTTTAGTTTTTCGCTTCCTTCGTTTGGTTTTTTCGCTTGCTTCGGTTCTTTCGCGGCAAAGCAAGCGAAATAATCTCAGTTATTTCGGTTCATTCGCCACGAAGGAACTGAAGGAAGCTAAAAAATCAAATGAAGCAAGTGTAAAAAATCAAACGACGAAAGCGAAAAAACATCATTGTTATTTCGCTTGCTTCGTTTGTTTTTTCGCTTCCTTCTGTTCCTTTGTGCGACATTTTGTTGTTTGTTCGCTTTGCTTGCTTCGCGAAGTATCCGAAGCAAGCGAAGGAACCGCCGAAACCCAACAACATCAACAAACAAGAAAAAGTTTTTCTTTGTTCTTGGTTGTTGTTGTTGGGTTTCGGCGGTTCCTTCGCTTGCTTCGGATACTTCGCGAAGCATGCAAAGGAACCAATGAAAGCGAAAAAACCAAACGAAGCAAGCGAAATAACAATATTTTTTCACTTTCGTCGTTTGATTTTTTCGCTTGCTTTGTGTTTGATATTTTCGCTTGCTTCGGTTCCTTCGCGGAAAAAACAAATGAAGGAAGCGACGGAAGCGAAAAACGTATGTGGCGGAATCGGGACACCATACATTAGGAAAACTGCTTATCATTGGTTCAGAGATTATCTATCAGACAAGTGACAATAGACAGACTACAGTGGAAACATTACTAATCTATCCAAGGTTTCATGCGGTGTCCCTCAAGGATCCATACTTGAACCGACAATGTAAACGATACGACAGTATCCACATCTCTAAATGTATTATCATTCGCAGGTGATACAACTCACATCAGCAAGTGACATAACAGTATCCACATCTCTAAATGTATTATCATTCGCAGATGATACAACTCACATCAGCAACGTGACAGCAAGTGACATGTCAGTATCCACATATCTAAATGTATTATCATTCGCAGATGATACAACTCACATCAGCAACGTGACAGCAAGTGACATGTCAGTATCCACATATCTAAATGTATTATCATTCGCAGATACAACTCACATCAGCAACGTGACAGCAAGTGACATGTCAGTATCCACATATCTAAATGTATTATCATTCGCAGATACAACTCACATCAGCAACGTGACAGCAAGTGACATGTCAGTATCCACATATCTAAATGTATTATCATTCGCAGATACAACTCACATCAGCAAGTGACAGCAGTATTGTTGAAAACCGAGTGAACTTAGAATTAAAAAACGTTCACGACTGGTGCTGTAATCAACTCTCCATTAATAAGAATAAAAGTAATTACATGCTAATTCATCCAGAAAATAATGATCATAAATGGAAAGAGTTGAATTAAACATAGTAGTGAATATCTTTGAAGAAACATCCCTGAATTTTTTGGGCATTAGGATTGACGAGAATCTCACGTTCAAAAAGCACATTTCGACGATATGCGCTAAGATGACACGAGCGATCTATTGTATCAACAAAGTTAAAACGTTTTTTCCACGGGGACGCACTGCGAACTCTATATTGCGCACTCTTCGACAGTATACGGTATACGGCATTCAGTGGGGGCATGACTGTGACAACCACAAGCAAGTCATTTTTATTGCAAAAAACCCCCCCAAAAAACATTAGAAACATTGGACCAAAATGAACACCAAGAACGACATTTTAAGAAAATCTCCCAGAACATTATTTTTCAAATATTTGGACCTCGGTTAATAAAATACAAAAAAAGCAAACATCATTTCTTTAACACAAGGCTCATTTGTTGCCAACAGTGGGCTTTTTCAACTTTTCTCTAAATATTTGATGCTGTTGCCGTGAAAACCTGATTTTATCCCGACACAGGACCCCCACTCGGGCAACCCCTCAAAAACGTTCCCCTATAGCTAACCAACATATATTTTAAGTCTTTAGTCACTCAGGTCATAATATCGCGATTGTTTTTGGTCTAGGGGATCTCACTATGATGTAGTCAGTATATGCAAATAGTTCAAACGCCTATAGTATATAGATTCCGGAACATATACATCGGGCTTTTCAAGTAGATCCTATGGAGTCGGCTGAATATATGGGAAGCATGGGGTTCCCGAAGTATCTCAATACAGCTAATACGCACATGATTGGATAGCGAAAGATACTTAATCGGGGTTGACGATTTGATAATACAAGTGCAGAATGATTCATATTCACTGGTGGGAAATATTCAGATTATATGTTCAACATATCTAATAGAACTACTCGTCAAAGTTCGAATCCCCAGATCACATTATATACAAGATATACTATATTTTATATACCATTTGAACGAGGATGTACGTGTCCTGTTTCCGCCACATATTTTTTCGCTTCCCTCACTTCGTTCGTTTGGTTTTTCTCTGGCTTTGGTTCCTTTGTGGCAAAGCAAGGGGTTTCGTCGCCACGAAGGAACCGAAGAAAGCTAAAAAATACAACGACGACAGCGAAAACAATTCATTGTTATTTCGCTTGCTTCGTTTTGGTTTTGCCGCTTTCTTCGGTTCCCGTGTGCGAATTTTTTTAGTTTTTTCGGTGTCGGCGGTTCCTTCGCTTGCTTCGCGAAGTATCTGAAGCAAGCTAAGGAACCGGTGTCCCGGAAATATTTCTTGGTTGTTGTTTATGTTGGGTTTCGGCGATTCATTCGCTTGCTTCGCGAAGTATCGGAAGCAAGCGAGGGAACCGGTGTCCCGGAATTAGTTCTTGGTTGTTGTTGTTTTTGTTGGGTTTCGGCGATTCCTTCGCTTGTTTCGGATACTTCGCGATGGAACAGCCGAAAGCGAAAAAACCAAACGAAGCAAGCGAAATAACAATGATGTATTTTTGCTTTCGTCGTTTGATTTTTTCGCTTGATTCGTTTGATTTGTTCGCTTCCTTCGGTTCCTTCGTGGCGATCGATTTCTTCGTGGCGATCGATTCCTTCGTGGCGAAGGAACCAAAATAATTTAGACTATTTCCCTTGAGTCGCCGCGAAGGAACCGAAGCAAGCGGAAAAACCAAACGAAGGGAGCGAAAACAGCATGTGGCGGAAAAAGGACACCATACGCATTATGCATTTTGGGTGAATTAAGGGGGATATTGTGGGTCAATCTGATAATCTCTATCACTTGGTGGACAATCCTAGGCCACATCTGTTCTGTATCCTGGTAGAATATATATATTTGTTGTCGTATTTCATGCCAAAATAGTCAATACTGCCACACGGAATCTATAAATTTGATCGGACACTCAAACATTAAGTTGGCAGTCAAATAGTAAGTCACTGGTGGATATCTATCTGGCAGTAGAAATATAGTCTTGCACCACATGCGTTGTCGTGTGGGAAGAAACTACCGCTACTCCACAGGCAATCTTCGCCACGTTCAGGTTGGACGACTGGGTTCGCCGGCCATGGCAGTGGATCTCCCAGATAGGACAAAAACGTCCCCTCTGTGACGTCATCGCGACCGTCTAACCAACCTCCTGAAAAAAAATACTAAACTCTATAAGACAAGAAAACCATAGTCAGAAATGGTAACGCCACCAAGATCATATTATTAGCCATAAATATAAATTATAATATAATTATACTATAAAGTAGCTTTCAAATTTTATGTGGGAAATTTGCATACTTCCATATTTCAAGTTTTCCCGTTTCTCGTGTTATACATTACATTCTTCAAACTGTCTTCTTTATTACACAAGCTGATGGGCCCGACTTCGTCCGGGCTGTTTCCCATCAGATTTCCGGAGAAAGGCGCGATTTGACCTTGAATTGACTATTTCGAAAGTCAAGGTCAGGTCAGGGTCATGATTTGACCCGCCCAAAACACTCCCCCGAGAAAAGTACCCATAGGTATCAAATTTCGTCGAAATCCATCCGTTTTACCAGATTTAACCTTTGATTGACCACATTGAAGGTCAAGGTCACTCCGATGTCAGGATTTGACCCATTCAAAACACTCCCCGGACAAAAGTATCCCTAGGTATCAAATTTCGCCGAAATTCGTCCGTTTTACCCAAATTGAAGTTGCATTGACAATTTTAAAGGTCAAGGTCAGGTCGGGGTCACGATTTGACCCGTCCAAACACTTCCCGGACACAAATACCACTAAGTATCAAATTACGTTGAAATCTATGGAAAGTCGAAGAGGACATGTTAGTTGCTAATTGCTAGATATACGACGCACGACTTGTCGCGCTTTTTAAAAGGTGTTTCAAACTAGGAGATAGAAGTATTCTGCGTTTCAAATGGTGATGAATTAGAGTATTTTATTAAAATTTTATGGCATAAATTGTTATTAAAACCGTATATACTATAACAAAAATGAATGACTCCAAAATTAAGTGGGCCTTTAAACATAGTCACAATTACAGTTAGGCTCATCTCATACTCGTCTATTCGTCGATATCCTGCTGCGCAGTTTGTTATTGCCTCCAGCATTCATTGAGCGTTATAGCCCCACTGTAATAATTCGCCTTTAGCAGGCGTACTCTTGTTTCAGATTATTGAGATATTAAGTCACACGTAATGACATTAAATCGCAGGGAACATAGCAATTGTGTGGGCTGCTTGGCGTGAATATGTAATGAGAAATAAGGTCACACGTAATGACATTAAACTCAAGAAAACCCGCGAAAACAAAACAAAATCACATTTAATGTTTTAAGTTATTTCCTTCATAAAAAGAATCTTCGTGATAATGAACCATCTCAATACTTTAGAAACTGAATTAACCTTAAAATAACAAAAACCATTAGAATAGAGATCCTTCGGAATAACGAACCTTCGGATTGGTGAACCTTCGGAATAGCGAACATTCACAGAAATTTTGGAATAGTGTACCTTCGGGATATTGAACCTTCGGACTAGAGAAATGCCCCCCAATATTCATATTTTATGTCCAGAGTTCAAAGGTATGGGCCCATAAAATTCTAAATTTGGCCCTTAAAATATTGAATCCCAAATTGGACCCCGCACAGAACAGCATTTAAGTCAACTGTACCTGTGTCATGTCCCAATGCTGGATGGTCCATATATACCACAACATTCATATTATATGCCAAGAATTCAAAGGTATGGGCCCACGTAATCACATTAAATCTCAAGAAAACCCGCGAAAACAAAACAAAATCACATTTAATGTTCTAAGTTGTTTCCTCCTGTATCTGTATCGGTGTGCGCGCAGGATCAGTTCGGATGTGAGCACATACTCCATACAAGGAATCTTCGTGATAATGAACCCTCTCAATACTTTAGAATATAGAATTAACCTAAAAATAACAAAAACCTTCGGAATGGAGAACCTTCGGAATAGCGAACCTTCGGAATAGTGAACCTTCGAAATAGCAAGTATTCAGAATAGAGAACCTTCGGAATAGTGGACCTTCGGGATAGCGAACCTTCATAATAGAAACATGTCTCCACAATTACACCGGTGACGTGAACACATGTGCTAATCTTTGTTGGACTATCGTCACTATCGGAACGGTTTATCTCAAGTACGAAATACCTAACCATAATACATTCGCCCAGAGGATTATCGATCGTCCGCTCAAACATAAGAAACTCTACACCAGTGTACACCCACTGGCGTGACGGTAATAAGATAAGATACGATAAGATAGTTCATTGCGATACACCAGTGCATGCAGTTGCAAATAACATAAAGTACAAGTAAATGAAACATAATACATAATATATAATACATAATATATGTGCATATAACAGTAAACAAACGTATAACTATATCCTACATATGATTCTTAATTAAATATAAATTTCCACAATTTTCATTTCCCCATTTTATATTTGTTCTCCTTTGGAAGAATGACCAGATAAGGTTGCACACGGAATTGATAATTATTTTGCCTTCAATTTTCATTATAAAAATGAATTTATCATCATCGTTCATGTTTGTAAAGTGTATGTTATTACGCACTGCATTCCATTATGAAATGTTTTTCAGATTCAACTTTTTACCCCATCACACATAAGACAAATTCTGTCTTTTAATAAGGTCTTTGGCTGTGTGTGTCGGCCTTTTTCTATAGCTAATATATGATTGCTAACACGCAGTCTGGTGAACATTTCTCTTCCAATTGGCGATCGGACGACTTTGAGGTATGATTCTATTTTGTCATGTTCTGGTTTTAGTCTCTCAACTCTAAGTCTATCGGTGAATCCTATCGTTTTATTAGACTGTGATATATTGATACCGCTTTTCACAATATGTGTGTCCCACGTTGGAAGATTACACAATAGAGATTCTGTGAAAGAATCATGTATTATATTTCCCGGTTGTGCAAAACAAAATGATGTTCGCGATGTGGGGTTATGGAGTTGGCATATTAGATATTAGATATACATACAATTCGTATGAAGAAATTACAACTTGAGATATGTTTATTAAACAGGGCATACTATCACCCGAAATATAAGTTATTCTCGTAAAAAATGTGACTATTATACATGACCAATGAACAAGATTTAGGTTCACACGAAATCATCAATTCGGACAGCCCATGATGATGTTACCTGTCAAGTTTCGTTGAAATCGACATGTGTTGATGAGTTGGAATGGATTGAATGAACATGATGAAATAGCCAAGCTGTACTGTTCTACATCTGGTATTTCTACCAAGAGAAGAGCTCCCCCAGCGTCACGAAATATAATTGTTAATTTCAATGAAATACACAAACTGTCAATGTTTTATAAACACTTTGATTTACATTCAACCATCATCTATATCAAAATTTCAGTTTCTAATGTTTTATTGGGTTTTTTGCACCCTTAACATATCTCTTGTTAACTCACCTGGTCCCCCGGTTGCACCCTTAACATGGATAATTCACTCACCTGGTCCCCCGGTTATTAACTCACCTGGTCCCCGGTTATTAACTCACCTGGTCCCCCGGTTGCAACCTTAACATATCTCATGGATAATTAACTCACCGGGTCCCCCGGTTGCACCATTAACATATCTCATGTTAACTCACCTGGTCCCCCGGTCACACCCTTAACATATCTCATGGATAATTAACTCACCTGGTCCCCCGGTTGCATCCTTAACACATCTCATGTTAACTCACCTGGTCCCCCGGTTGCATCCTTAACATATCTCATAGATAATTAACTCACCTGGTCCCCCGGTTGCATCCTTAACATATCTCATGTTAACTCACCTGGTCACCCGGTTGCACCCTTAACATATATCATGGATAATTAACTCACCTGGTCCCCCGGTTGCACCCTTAACATATCTCATGGATAATTAACTCACCTGGTCCCCCGGTTTCACCCTTAACATATATCATGGATAATTAACTCACCTGGTCCCCCGGTTGCACCCTTAACATATCTGATGGATAATTAACTCACCTGGTCCCCGGTTGTACCCTTAACATATCTCATGTTAACTCACCTGGTCCCCCGGTTGCACCCTTTAATTAACTCACCTGGTCCCCCGGTTGTACCCTTAACATATCTCATGGATAATTAACTCACCTGGTCCCCCGGTTGTACCCTTAACATATCTGATGGATAATTAACTCACCTGGTCCCCGGTTGTACCCTTAACATATCTCATGGATAATTAACTCACCTAGTCCCCCGGTTGCACCCTTAACATATTTCATGGATAATTAACTCACCTGGTCCCCCGGTTGCACCCTTAATTAACTCACCTGGTCCCCCGGTTGCACCCTTAACATATATCATGGATAATTAACTCACCTGGTCCCCCGGTTGCACCCTTAACATATATCATGGATAATTAACTCACCTGGCCCCCGGTTGCACCCTTAACATATCTCATGGATAATTAACTCACCTGGTCACCCGGTTGTACCCTTAACATATATTATGGATAATTAACTCACCTGGTCCCCCAGTTGCACCCTTAACATATCTCATGGATAATGAACTCACCTGGTCCCCCGGTTGCACCCTTAACATATCTCATGGATAATTAACTCACCTGGTCCCCGGTTATTAACTCACCTGGTCCCCCGGTTGCACCCTTAACATATCTCAGGTTAACTCACCTGGTCCCCCGGTTGCACCCTTAACATATCTGATGGATAAATAACTCACCTGGTCCCCCGGTTGCACCCTTAACATATATCATGGATAAATAACTCACCTGGTCCCCCGGTTGCACCCTTAACATATATCATGGATACTTAACTCACCTGGTCCCCCGGTTGCACCCTTAGCATATATCATGGATAATTAACTCACCTGGTCCCCCGGTTGCACCCTTAACATATCTCATGTTAACTCACCTGGTCCCCGGTTGTACCCTTAACATATCTCATGTTAACTCACCTGGTCCCCCGGTTGCACCCTTAACAAATATCATGGATAATTAACTCACCTGGTCCCCCGGTTGCACCCTTAACATATATCATGGATAATTAACTCCCGTTAATAGCGTGGTTTGTTGATAAGATGACCAGGATGTGTGATTGACATAATTACGGCAAATTCTAGATCCGGTATACTCATTTATAGATCCGGTATACTCCTTTATAGATCCGGTATACTCCTTTATATATCCGGTATATACTCCTTTATAGATCCGGTATATACTCCTTTATAGATCCGGTATACTCCTTTATAGATCCGGTATACTCCTTTATAGATCCGGTATACTCCTTTATAGATCCGATATACTCCTTTATAGATCCGGTATATACTCCTTTATAGATCCGGTATACTCCTTTATAGATCCGGTATACTCCTTTATAGATCCGATATACTCCTTTATAGATCCGGTATACTCCTTTATAGATCCGGTATACTCCTTTATAGATCCGGTATACTCCTTTATAGATCCGGTATACTCCTTTATAGATTCGGTATATACTCCTTCATAGATCCGGTATACTCCTTTATAGATCCGGTATACTCCTTTATAGATCCGGTATACTCCTTTATAGATCCGGTATACTCCTTTATAGATCCGGTATACTCCTTTATAGATCCGATATACTCCTTTATAGATCCGGTATACTCCTTTATAGATCCGATATACTCCTTTATAGATCCGGTATATACTCCTTTATAGATCCGGTATACTCCTTTATAGATCCGGTATATACTCCTTTATAGATCCGGTATACTCCATTATAGATCCGGTATACTCCTTTATAGATCCGGTATACTCCTTTATAGATCCGGTATACTCCTTTATAGATCCGGTATATACTCCTTTATAGATCCGGTATACTCCTTTATAGATCCGGTATACTCCTTTATAGATCCGATATACTCCTTTATAGATCCGGTATATACTCCTTTATAGATCCGGTATATACTCCTTTATAGATCCGGTATACTCCTTCATAGATTCGGTATATACTCCTTCATAGATCCGGTATACTCCTTTATAGATCCGGTATACTCCTTTATAGATCCGGTATACTCCTTTATAGATCCGATATACTCCTTTATAGATCCGGTATACTCCTTTATAGATCCGGTATACTCCTTTATAGATCCGGTATACTCCTTTATAGATCCGGTATACTCCTTTATAGATCCGGTATATACTCCTTTATAGATCCGGTATATACTCCTTTATAGATCCGGTATACTCCTTTATAGATCCGGTATACTCCTTTATAGATCCGGTATACTCCTTTATAGATCCGGTATACTCCTTTATAGATCCGGTATACTCCTTTATAGATCCGGTATACTCCTTTATAGATCCGGTATACTCCTTTATAGATCCGGTATATACTCCTTTATAGATCCGGTATATACTCCTTTATAGATCCGGTATACTCCTTTATAGATCCGGTATACTCCTTTATAGATCCGGTATACTCCTTTATAGATCCGGTATATACTCCTTTATAGATCCGGTATATACTCCTTTATAGATCCGGTATACTCCTTTATAGATCCGGTATATACTCCTTTATAGATCCGGTATATACTCCTTTATAGATCCGGTATATACTCCTTTATAGATCCGGTATACTCCTTTATAGATCCGATATACTCCTTTATAGATCCGGTATATACTCCTTTATAGATCCGGTATACTCCTTTATAGATCCGGTATACTCCTTTATAGATCCGGTATATACTCCTTTATAGATCCGGTATACTCCTTTATAGATCCGGTATACTCCTTTATAGATCCGGTATACTCCTTTATAGATCCGGTATATACTCCTTTATAGATCCGGTATATACTCCTTCATAGATCCGGTATACTCCTTTATAGATCCGGTATACTCCTTTATAGATCCGGTATATACTCCTTTATAGATCCGGTATACTCCTTTATAGATCCGGTATACTCCTTTATAGATCCGGTATACTCCTTTATAGATCCGGTATACTCCTTTATAGATCCGGTATACTCCTTTATAGATCCGGTATATACTCCTTTATAGATCCGGTATACTCCTTTATAGATCCGGTATACTCCTTTATAGATCCGGTATATACTCCTTTATAGATCCGGTATACTCCTTTATAGATCCGGTATACTCCTTTATAGATCCGGTATACTCCTTTATAGATCCGGTATACTCCTTTATAGATCCGATATACTCCTTCATAGATCCGGTATATACTCCTTTATAGATCCGGTATACTCCTTTATAGATCCGGTATATACTCCTTTATAGATCCGGTATACTCCATTATAGATCCGGTATACTCCTTTATAGATCCGGTATACTCCTTTATAGATCCGGTATACTCCTTTATAGATCCGGTATATACTCCTTTATAGATCCGGTATACTCCTTTATAGATCCGGTATACTCCTTTATAGATCCGATATACTCCTTTATAGATCCGGTATATACTCCTTTATAGATCCGGTATATACTCCTTTATAGATCCGGTATATACTCCGTTATAGATCCGGTATACTCCTTTATAGATCCGGTATACTCCTTTATAGATCCGATATACTCCTTTATAGATCCGGTATACTCCTTTATAGATCCGGTATACTCCTTTATAGATCCGGTATACTCCTTTATAGATCCGGTATACTCCTTTATAGATCCGGTATATACTCCTTTATAGATCCGGTATATACTCCTTTATAGATCCGGTATATACTCCTTTATAGATCCGGTATACTCCTTTATAGATCCGGTATACTCCTTTATAGATCCGGTATATACTCCTTTATAGATCCGGTATATACTCCTTTATAGATCCGGTATACTCCTTTATAGATCCGGTATACTCCTTTATAGATCCGGTATACTCCTTTATAGATCCGGTATATACTCCTTTATAGATCCGGTATATACTCCTTTATAGATCCGGTATACTCATTTATAGATCCGGTATATACTCCTTTATAGATCCGGTATACTCCTTTATAGATCCGGTATACTCCTTTATAGATCCGGTATACTCCTTTATAGATCCGGTATATACTCCTTTATAGATCCGGTATATACTCCTTTATAGATCCGGTATACTCCTTTATAGATCCGGTATACTCCTTTATAGATCCGGTATACTCCTTTATAGATCCGGTATATACTCCTTTATAGATCCGGTATATACTCCTTTATAGATCCGGTATATACTCCTTTATAGATCCGGTATACTCCTTTATAGATCCGGTATACTCCTTTATAGATCCGGTATATACTCCTTTATAGATCCGGTATATACTCCTTTATAGATCCGGTATACTCCTTTATAGATCCGGTATATACTCCTTTATAGATCCGGTATATACTCCTTTATAGATCCGGTATATACTCCTTTATAGATCCGGTATACTCCTTTATAGATCCGATATACTCCTTTATAGATCCGGTATATACTCCTTTATAGATCCGGTATACTCCTTTATAGATCCGGTATACTCCTTTATAGATCCGGTATACTCCTTTATAGATCCGGTATACTCCTTTATAGATCCTGTACCGGTATACTCCTTTATAGATCCGGTATACTCCTTTATAGATCCGGTATACTCCTTTATAGATCCGGTATACTCCTTTATAGATCCGGTATACTCCTTTATAGATCCGGTATACTCCTTTATAGATCCGGTATACTCCTTTATAGATCCGATATACTCCTTTATAGATCCTGTACCGGTATACTCCTTTATAGATCCGGTATACTCCTTTATAGATCCGGTATACTCCTTTATAGATCCGGTATACTCCTTTATATATCCGGTATACTCCTTTATAGATCCGGTATACTCCTTTATATATCCGGTATACTCCTTTATAGATCCTGTACCGGTATACTCCTTTATAGATCCGGTATACTCCTTTATATATCCGGTATACTCCTTTATATATCCGGTATACTCCTTTATATATCCGGTATACTCCTTTATAGATCCGGTATACTCCTTTATAGATCCGGTATACTCCTTTATAGATCCGGTATACTCCTTTATAGATCCGATATACTCCTTTATAGATCCGATATACTCCTTTATATATCCGGTATACTCCTTTATAGATCCGGTATACTCCTTTATAGATCCGTATATACTCCTTTATAAATCCGGTATACTCCTTTATAGATCCGGTATACTCCTTTATAGATCCGGTATACTCCTTTATAGATCCGGTATACTCCTTTATAGATCCGGTATACTCCTTTATATATCCGGTATACTCCTTTATAGATCCGGTATACTCCTTTATATATCCGGTATACTCTTTTATAGATCCGGTATATACTCCTTTATAGATCCGATATACACCTTTATAGATCCGATATACTCCTTTATAGATCCGGTATACTCATTTATAGATCCGGTATACTCCTTTATAGATCCGGTATACTCCTTTATAGATCCGGTATACTCCTTTATAGATCCGGTATACTCCTTTATAGATCCGGTATACTCCTTTATAGATCCGGTATACTCCTTTATAGATCCGGTATACTCATTTATAGATCCGGTATATACTCCTTTATAGATCCGGTATATACTCCTTTATAGATCCGGTATACTCCTTTATAGATCCGGTATACTCCTTTATAGATCCGGTATACTCCTTTATAGATCCGGTATATACTCCTTTATAGATCCGGTATACTCCTTTATAGATCCGGTATATACTCCTTTATAGATACGGTATACTCCTTTATAGATCCGGTATACTCCTTTATAGATCCGGTATACTCCTTTATAGATCCGGTATACTCCTTTATAGATCCGGTATATACTCCTTTATAGATCCGGTATACTCCTTTATAGATCCGGTATACTCCTTTATAGATCCGGTATATTCTCCTTTATAGATCCGGTATACTCCTTTATAGATCCGGTATACTCCTTTATAGATCCGGTATACTCCTTTATAGATCCGGTATACTCCTTTATAGATCCGGTATACTCCTTTATAGATCCGGTATACTCCTTTATAGATCCGGTATACTCCTTTATAGATCCGGTATATACTCCTTTATAGATCCGGTATACTCCTTTATAGATCCGGTATACTCCTTTATAGATCCGGTATATTCTCCTTTATAGATCCGGTATACTCCTTTATAGATCCGGTATACTCCTTTATAGATCCGGTATACTCCTTTATAGATCCGGTATACTCCTTTATAGATCCGGTATACTCCTTTATAGATCCGGTATACTCCTTTATAGATCCGGTATACTCCTTTATAGATCCGGTATATACTCCTTTATAGATCCGGTATACTCCTTTATAGATCCGGTATACTCCTTTATAGATCCGGTATACTCCTTTATAGATCCGGTATACTCCTTTATAGATCCGGTATACTCCTTTATAGATCCGGTATACTCCTTTATAGATCCGGTATATACTCCTTTATAGATCCGGTATACTCCTTTATAGATCCGGTATACTCCTTTATAGATCCGGTATACTCCTTTATAGATCCGGTATATACTCCTTTATAGATCCGATATACTCCTTTATAGATCCGGTATATACTCCTTTATATATCCGGTATATACTCCTTTATAGATCCGGTATACTCCTTTATAGATCCGGTATACTCCTTTATAGATCCGGTATATACTCCTTTATAGATCCGGTATACTCCTTTATAGATCCGGTATACTCCTTTATAGATCCGGTATACTCCTTTATAGATCCGGTATATACTCCTTTATAGATCCGGTATACTCCTTTATAGATCCGGTATACTCCTTTATAGATCCGGTATATACTCCTTTATAGATCCGGTATATACTCCTTTATATATCCGGTATACTCCTTTATAGATCCGGTATACTCCTTTATAGATCCGGTATATACTCCTTTATAGATCCGGTATACTCCTTTATAGATCCGGTATACTCCTTTATAGATCCGGTATACTCCTTTATAGATCTGGTATACTCCTTTATAGATCCGGTATACTCCTTTATAGATCCGGTATATACTCCTTTATAGATCCGGTATACTCCTTTATAGATCCGGTATACTCCTTTATAGATCCGGTATACTCCTTTATAGATCCGATATACTCCTTTATAGATCCGGTATATACTCCTTTATATATCCGGTATACTCCTTTATAGATCCGGTATACTCCTTTATAGATCCGGTATACTCCTTTATAGATCCGGTATACTCCTTTATAGATCCGGTATATACTCCTTTATAGATCCGGTATATACTCCTTTATAGATCCGGTATATACTCCTTTATAGATCCGGTATACTCCTTTATAGATCCGGTATATACTCCTTTATAGATCCGGTATATACTCCTTTATAGATCCGGTATATACTCCTTTATAGATCCGGTATACTCCTTTATAGATCCGGTATACTCCTTTATAGATCCGGTATATACCCCTTTATAGATCCGGTATATACTCCTTTATAGATCCGGTATATACTCCTTTATAGATCCGGTATATACTCCTTTATAGATCCGGTATACTCCTTTATAGATCCGGTATACTCCTTTATAGATCCGGTATACTCCTTTATAGATCCGGTATACTCCTTTATAGATCCGATATACTCCTTTATAGATCCGGTATACTCCTTTATAGATCCGGTATACTCCTTTATAGATCCGGTATATACTCCTTTATAGATCCGGTATACTCCTTTATAGATCCGGTATACTCCTTTATAGATCCGGTATACTCCTTTATAGATCCGGTATACTCCTTTATAGATCCGGTATATACTCCTTTATAGATCCGGTATACTCCTTTATAGATCCGGTATACTCCTTTATAGATCCGGTATATACTCCTTTATAGATCCGGTATACTCCTTTATAGATCCGGTATTCTCCTTTATAGATCCGGTATATACTCCTTTATAGATCCGGTATACTCCTTTATAGATCCGGTATACTCCTTTATAGATCCGGTATACTCCTTTATAGATCCGGTATATACTCCTGTATAGATCCGGTATACTCCTTTATAGATCCGGTATATACTCCTTTATAGATCCGGTATACTCCTTTATAGATCCGGTATACTCCTTTATAGATCCGGTATATACTCCTTTATAGATCCGGTATACTCCTTTATAGATCCGGTATACTCCTTTATAGATCCGGTATATACTCCTTTATAGATCCGGTATACTCCTTTATAGATCCGGTATATACTCCTTTGTAGATCCGGTATACTCATTTATAGATCCGGTATACTCCTTTATAGATCCGGTATATACTCCTTTATAGATCCGGTATACTCCTTTATAGATCCGGTATACTCCTTTATAGATCCGGTATACTCCTTTATAGATCCGGTATATTCTCCTTTATAGATCCGGTATACTCCTTTATAGATCCGGTATACTCCTTTATAGATCCGGTATATACTCCTTTATAGATCCGGTATATACTCCTTTATAGATCCGGTATATACTCCTTTATAGATCCGGTATACTCCTTTATAGATCCGGTATACTCCTTTATAGATCCGGTATACTCCTTTATAGATCCGGTATACTCCTTTATAGATCCGGTATACTCCTTTCACAAACCCTCATAAACGGGAGTCTACTTATGAACAGAAGTTAATTATATCATCCAACGGAATAAGGTCCATGGATAATTAACTCACCGGGTCCCCCGGTTGTACCCTTAACATATCTCATGTTAACTCACCTGGTCCCCCGGTTGCAACCTTTAATTAACTCACCTGGTCCCCCGGTTGCACCCTTAACATATATCATGGATAATTAACTCACCTGGTCCCCGGTTGCACCCTTAACATATATCATGGATAATTAACTAACCTGGTCCCCCGGTTGCACCCTTAACATATCTCATGTTAACTCACCTGGTCCCCCGGTTGGACCCTTAACATATCTCATGTTAACTCACCTGGTCCCCCGGTTGCACGCTTAACATATCTCATGGATAATTAACTCACCTGGTCCCCGGTTGCACCCTTAACATATCTCATGGATAATTAACTCACCTGGTCCCCCGGTTGCACCCTTAACATATCTCATGGATAATTAACTCACCTGGTCCCCCGGTTGCACCCTTAACATATCTCATGGATAATTAACTCACCTGGTCCCCCGGTTGCACCCTTAACATATATGATGGATAATTAACTCACCTGGTCCCCGGTTGTACCCTTAACATATATCATGTTAACTCACCTGCTCCCCCGGTTGCACCCTTAACATATCTCATGTTAACTCACCTGGTCCCCCGGTTGCACGCTTAACATATCTCATGGATAATTAACTCACCTGGTCCCCCGGTTGCACCCTTAACATATCTCATGGATAATTAACTCACCTGGTCCCCGGTTGCACCCTTAACATATATCATGTTAACTCACCTGGTCCCCCGGTTGCACCCTTAACATATCTCATGTTAACTCACCTGGTCCTCCGGTTGGATAATTAACTCACCGGGTCCCCCGGTTGCACCCTTTAATTAACTCACCGGGTCCCCCGGTTGCACCCTTTAATTAACTCACCTGGTCCCCCGGTTGCACCCTTAACATATCTCATGTTAGCTCACCTGGTCCCCCGGTTGCACCCTTAACATATCTCAGGTTAACTCACCTGGTCCCCCGGTTGCACCCTTAACATATCTCATGTTAACTCACCTGGTCCCGCGGTTGCACCCTTTAATTAACTCACCTGGTCCCCGTTTGCACCCTTAACATATCTCATGTTAACTCACCTGGTCCCCCGGTTGCACCCTTTAATTAACTCACCTGGTCCCCGGATAATTAACTCACCTGTTTCCCCGGTTGGATAATTAACTCACCTGGTCCCCCGGTTGCACCCTTTAATTAACTCACCTGGTCCCCCGGTTGCACCCTTTAATTAACTGACCTGGTCCCTGGTTGTACCCTTTAATTAACTCACCTGGTCCCCCGGTTGCACACTTTAATTAACTGACCTGGTCCCCCGGTTGCACCCTTTAATTAACTGACCTGGTCCCCGGTTGTGCCCTTTAATTAACTCACCTGGTCCCCCGGTTGCACACTTTAATTAACTCACCTGGTCCCCCGGTTGCACACTTTAATTAACTCACCTGGTCCCCCCGGTTGCACACTTTAATTAACTCACCTGGTCCCCCGGTTGCACACTTTAATTAACTCACCTGGTCCCCCGGTTGCACACTTTAATTAACTCACCTGGTCCCCGGTTGTACCCTTTAATTAACTAACCTGGTCCCCCGGTTGCACACTTTAATTAACTAACCTGGTCCCCCGGTTGTACCCTTTAATTAACTCACCTGGTCCCCCGGTTGCACCTTTAACATATTTCATGTACTGATACATGAGCTCATTCTGGTAGAGGATGAGGTGTCCCCCGGTTTCTGCGCATGTGGCCGACGCAGCTGCTTGTGATTTTTGTACCTCGTACAGACGTAAGCAAAGCTTCATGGGAAAGGATCCGTTCGAATATAGCGTATACCCATCGTCTGCCGGGCAGTCTGTGGAATGGAAAAATGTAAGGATTGTGTTTCACGAAATCATAAACTCAAGATGTATTCTCTTATATAAACCAATAATGTATTTAACACGTGGTATATCTTAAAGGCCCACTTAATTTTCGAGTCACTGATTATTTTTTTTATAGTGTCTTGATATACGGTTTTAATAACAATCTATGACATAAAATGTGATTAAAATACTATAATTCATCACCATTTGAAACGTCTGTGTATCAGAAGATATATTTTAGGCTCTGGAATAAAGACCCACCGAAAAGTACAGAACACTACAATGATGAGTAAACTTAATCTCATTACATGGAATGCTTCTGATGTTAAGTTCAATTTTCTTTATTTGTCGTTTCTTCTGAACTGTCTAGAGTACGATATTCATGGTATATCCGAACATTGGCGAAATGAAGAAAACCTGCAATTTCTGCATTCTCTACACGAGTCATATACTGCTCTATGCAAAGCTGGACGTATTATAACCACGAGTTCAGGTGGCTCCTTCACTCGCGATGGTGTCGCTCTTTTCATGAACAAACGAACCACAAAACAAAGTGTTGCTATCGATATCCCAAATGATCGATGCGTTAATATTCAGATCCAATTGAGCACGACTGTGATCTTAAAGGTACTCAACCCGTAAAGAGGGTCCCCATCTCAACAGATTCCAACAACAACAATCCGATCAGAGGGTCCTATATTACTATTTCTTTGGCTTTGGGGGTACAAAATATTTGATTCGAGTCGAGGAACCCATCAAACAAAGCTCAGAGTTATTAGATATTGATTTTTCAAATTTGTTATGTTCTCGAGATTAGTACTAATAACTGCCGTAATCTGCTCTGGATGTGTACTCAAAATCTATTCAAACAGACAAGGATGAATAACTCTAAAATCAAGTGGTAATTTTAACGCAATTTTTACTGAGTTCTGGGCCAGATATTATTCCCGATAATGAAAAATAATAGATTTCTAAAATCGATATCTAACAAATCTGAGCTTTGATGGGTGACTTCCTCGACTCGAATCAAATATTTTTGACCCCCGAAGCCATTTAAATAGTAATTGAGAGGAGTTTTATCGGGTTGAGTACCTTTAACTATTCTACAAACATACGTGTCGAGTACAAACCACAGTGACGATCATTTAAAAAAAATTTCTCGATGACGTCTCTGGTTTTATATCGTTATTCTCAACATATGGACTTGTGATCACTATGGGTGATCTAAATGTGAATTTGTGCTGTACCCACGAGCAGCATGTGCCGAGAGGACACGCTGACAGAATGTCTGTCATAACAGAATTCATGCAACGAGAGAATTTGCTCTCTGTCACAACTTCCACATTGTGCGCGGGACCTCCGTTCACGTACTACCCGGCGTCTGCTGTGGCTTCGCCAAGTCGCATTGATCACATCTTACTACCACTTGAATTAAACGACCTTACAACACGCCGTGCCGTTCTCGGTGATATCGAACAGAACACGTCTAACTATTTGCCTGTGATCTGCTCTATTGACATTCCACCCGATTTCTCTAGTGTACTGTCACCTTTTAACTGGCGTTCTTTCAACTGGGATAGGATGGATATACCCCTCTATGAATTGTCTCTGGATAACTACCTCTCCGACATTATGAACATTGTTATCGTTTCTAAACACGATCTTGACTCACTGTGCACCGAACTTGTCTGTGCTATTATACATGCTTCTGTGGTAGCTAGTGTATCAAAGTCACGTCATAAAGCAGAAAAATATTTCTGGAATGAAGAATTGTGATCGCTGCACCGTTTTCTAAAGGAAAAGCGGAATAGATGGTTTGCCGAAGGTAGTCCACACGCATGTGACTTGCAGTCGTACATAGAGTATACAACTGCGAAGCGCCTGTTTAGAAATTCCTTGCGTACTACACTTCGCCACAGCGAACAGGAGTGTACGAAAAACTCAAATTCCACGCAAAGACTAATGATGTGCATTATTGTGTCGCCTTTACAATGGAATGGATACCACCTTCCTTAAAAATTGGCATCATTGTTACCCTCAATGGGTCACCAAAACCTATAAATGTTCCAGATAGTTACCGTGCTATCACAATCATGTCGGTGATCTATGAGACATTCGAAAGCATTATGTTAAACAGATTTCTGAAGGATGGGCATTTTACCAGGTTTCAAAACTAACTTCAGAACGGCTTCAGAAAGGAGTGAACTGTTTGGTGACGTCGCTTGCCCTCCATATAGGAGGCAGTTTCCTATGCGAGCGACTTAGATTCAAGAGCATTTGTATGTTTTTGGGCTCTGCGAAGGCACTTGATCGTAGGTGGCACGCGGACATTCATGTAAAACTATGCGATCTAGTCTTAAAAGGTAAAGTTCTGCGTGTTGTGGCAAACATGCACAAGAATTGCACCCACCGTGTAAAGTTCAGCGGATTGCTTTCAGAGCCATTCGACATTTTACAAGGTACAAGGCAGGGAGTGATAACGTCCCCTTTCTTTTATCTGGTATTTCATAAATGAACTATTGAACTCTCTCTGCGATTCTGAACACGGTTTACTTTACTTGAAACAAATTTTAATGTATCTAGAATGATAATATACATAGGGATCGGGACAAGTTACAAAACTTACAACTTACTGTTTACATACAGGAAATACCTCTTGTGGGGCACCTTCAGCTGCTGATGATATTTCTCTCGTTTCATTGTCCAAATCCGGTCTCGAGTGTTTGATTGAAATTTGCTATAAATACAGCCAGCGATGGCGTTTTGAATTTTCAAATACAAAGAATGTCATCGTCGTTTTCAATGCAACAAAGCACCAAAATTCTGCAAGCAACAGGACGTGGCTTCTCGGTAACAGTCCACTAATATAATCGACGGAATGTGTTCATCTTGGTATTAAGCAGTGCAAATTTCAGTGCGTGCTCACCCGTTGTTCTCTATTAGCTGAAAAGCTGAGGAAATCTTATTTCAGTTTGGCTGGCAAAAGCTTATTCAAAATGTTCACACCCTAACGATGACAAGTCTGTTACAATCAGTAGCACTACCCAAAGCCCTATTTGGGTGTGAACTGGTGGAACTCCCGAACAGAACTGCCATGTGCACAATGGAGAAATCTTACCGAGTGTGCGTGAAACACATCCAATCTCTCCCATCGCGTACTCCCACGTGTTATTTCTGAGCTTGCTTGGACTTCTGCCTCTCGAGAGACACATTCACATCAAGAAACTTTCGTTGTTATGTACACTGATTTATTTACCACAGGATCGCCAGGTTTCCCTCAGAATATTCACTCTTTTTGCTCGCCGGAGTACAGGGTTTCTTCCAGATATAATTGAACTGCTACAACTGTATGGTCCACGAACTCACCTGGACTCGTTCGTGGAAACTGGTAACTTCCCATCTAAGTGTTCGTGGAAACGTCTGATTCAGCAATCAGTTTGGGAAAGTTATGAGAGAGAATGGCTAGTCTCAGTTTCCGGAGATACAAGTTCCAGACAATAATCTCAAATCCATCAGAGTATAATGGTATTATTTAGAAAATACTCTCATTATGGCTAAAAGTTGAAAATCTCGGATTGCTATTGAACAAAACGACATACAAAAGTAACCTTTTGTGTTACCTTTTGTGTTACGCTTGTCAGATGTGCTATATAGAGGATATCCACACTTTTTCAGTGGATATGGGTTATATCTCATGAGTGATGACAAAACATTGAATTTCCACGAGTGGCTTTAGTCACGAGTGGAAATTCAAATGTTTTGTCACCACGAATGAGATTTAACCCATATCCACTGAAAAGTGTGGATATTCTGTTTATTATATACTTTAGTTACTTGCCAATGGCCCCCAATGAATGTCAATACATCAGAAATTTCACCAGTGGGATATCACTTATATCTCACTAGTGGGATATCACTTATATCTCACTGCTAAACCCTTATAATTCATGGGCAAGTATATAATAAAATGAACTTCTACACGTGATGAACTACTGCACTTCCAATCACATGAATGGTTATTTCGACCACATATCAACCACTATGGGATAGCAACATACTTATATCTGGACACAATCAGTGACTCTACACTTTTCTTCTTGGAACAGAGGTAGTTACCCCTCCCGATGAAGTATTGCATCAAATGGAGCTTATTATTTTGGACCCATCATGTGTCGTTCTATTCGTGGGAAACTCAATTTCATATTAGTGTAGCCAGTATATTGTTGTCATAAATGCTCGCCATAATATCAATCAGCACTCGCTTATCATGTTATAACTGCTACAATATAAACATGCACTCTCGCCTCACAAGCATATGGCTACTTTAAAACCATATACCGCATCTCCGTGTTGGTGTGTTTTCAATGACGTGATAACATGTACAATTTGTTGTTAAAAGAAAGACCCAATACGTGACACCTTATAGTCGCATCCATGAAACATGATATACTGTTTAGTCGTCTCCAATTCGCACTTGAATTATATTATATTGAAAACGCACATACTTTATAAAACCATTCAATTAGACAAATAAATCGTGTGAGTTGCGTTTGCACGTGTGGCTGTGCGTGTAGGTGCGTGCGTCGGTTTGGGTCAGTCACCAAGGATCACATCGAATCTCTGAGAATTGCCGCAAAACACAAACAATTACTTACAATAAGTTACGCTATTTCAGTTTATTTTAACAGAATTAACTAAATATTGATAGTTGTATTCTTTTAACTTTTGACCGTGAAAATAACAGTTTGTTGAAATTGTAGACCTAATCCATGCGATTCCCGCGCACACATACTGTAGAAGGTGGCGAAACAGTATACCTTGTAATACCTGTGATATGTGTGGTAACGGGATGAAGGTGGCGAAACAGTATACACGTGAACAGTGTGGTAACGGTATAGGGGACGAGTATCATCTTCTTCCAAAATTCCAAAATGCTATTGGCTATCTCCAACGCAAGAACAGTTTTATGGCTTGATATTTATAGCTAAAATATAAAATTAGCCTTCAGAAAATTGAGATAATAATTGTTACGCGCCGTGCGTAACCTAAATACATGCGTTAAATGTATTTATGCAACAGCAGCTTATTACAGGACGGTTTACTGTCCGCAGCGGGGGTGTTTGGATGACTAGCGTGAAGTATGTATTTTGTATATATGGACATATTTTGATCCACGGGACATGATATAAGACAGATTGTGATGTTTAATTTTAATATTGTGACATATTGACCCCTCAGGATACTGGCTTTTTCACAATAAGGCCATAATAAATATATTGCTAGATGATCATCGGCGCCCGCCCCGATTTTTTCGGCCCGCCTCGGATTTATTTATTATACCATTTACGAAAGTGAAACACAAATTTTTATAATATTTTTTTGTTTTTTTGTTTTTGTTTTTGTTTATAAATTTTGTTTAATGCATGTAATTGGCATGTAAGCACACCTATATCGCTAAATATATACTATATACTATGTTTACATTAAGCAGCAATAATTTTAGATGGAATTTTTAAAAACAATTTACTTCTATCAAAATACATGTACATGTATGTCCATTTGTGGTTGCAGATGAATCCCAATCTTACCAATAAATATGCAGCCTTTAAAACATGCCTGTGGTAATCTTGTTTGTTCAACTCCCATCTCTTGTGGGAAGAAGTCTTATCTGTTAGAGAGCAATATACATGTAGTAGACTTTCTATATCAGAATTTAAAGTTCCTCTCCCCAGTCAATCAAGGATTCATAGTGTCCATGCGTAGTTACTAGTATGGATACAGACAGTATAAATATGACTGCATGTCTACCATATCAAACACCCTTCTGGGATGGGCACTATTTAAAAACAGCATATGGAATTATTTACTGGTTTGTATGGGTGTATAAAACTTACAAGCATGCAATGCCAGTGTGCATAAGGAACTTCAAAGTTGGGGGCAATTTGAATCAGCGCTGAGGTGTGGTACCTCAGTCAAGGTGTGGCCTGTGGTACCGGTACCATTTTCAATGTGGTGAGGGTCTTTATATTTCAATGCAATCGAGGGACATTTACACCCTGTGCAATGTGACTGAGGCGCATGTGAGATATCCTGCCAGTGGAGGTGTGTCTTAGGTCCTGAGGTGTATGACCAAATATATAAGTGAGGTTTGAATTAATATCATACAAGTTATGTTATTATAAAGTCATAGAAAAGCCCTATTATGGTGTTCATATTGGGCCTGTTGATATGTCAATATTGTGCTCTGAGGAAGATGTGCCACCACAATCTAAACTGAGAGAATAATTACAAGAGAACTGCATAGTTGAGTGCTTGGGAGGCAGTTGTTTGTCCACATTGACAATACTTATCATATTATTGTGCTACATTAACTGTTTTCTTACAATATACATGGACAGCATTGACACAAGTATAAAGAGTAAGCATTAAGGCCAAAAAAAAAAAGTTTTGGTTCTCAGGCCCCGCCGCATTGAATAAAAAGGGCCGCATTAGGCCTTTTTATTGCAATGCCCGATGTTATGACAAAAAAACTTACGAAAAAAGAAATTTGAACAAAATAAAAAAAACATTTTTTTTAAATTTTTAAATTTTTATCAACATGTCCATTGCAGATATGTGTTGAATATTGAGCTCTAACATGTAATGTGTTAAAAGTGACTTGCAGGCTTACAACATGAAGTAGAAGACTACAATTAAGAAAATGATTAGCTGATCCTCATGCTCTTCTTACAATTAGTCATTGTGAACAACTTACAATAATTGTAACTTTATACAATTGAAAGGCACAGGACTAAATTCAGGATCACATATTAGAATGGGGAGGTATCAGTTTTTAGACAACAATAACAGTAGTTAATGTCAGGGGCATTATATATTTTTAGGTAATCCCAGTCATACACTGGTAGTACAATGTCATTTTTATATAAGACTAAATGAGTTTATATGCATAACAGTTCCCTCTACCTTTCTGGTTATTACTAGACAGAGGAAGGTATCTTTGTCCATGCTTACTATGCGCAGAAAAAAATAAAAAATAAAAATAAAACCCTCCCTCCCTCATTGATTTGAAAAAAAAATTGCCCGAGAACCAAAACACTTTCTTTTTTTGGCCTAATGCACTTCTTAACTGTTCGGGGAAAAAATAAAAAAATATTACCAAAAAAAAAAAAAAATACCTACCTGGATTTTTTGGCATAGTAATACGAAACAATATATTTTATTTTTTTCGGCCTAATCGTGCTTGTTCCGTACCGCAAGCATTTGCTCATTTCTCTGGATACCAAACGCCACATAGAAATAGGGCATGCGAATATGCTTGACATGGGCATCTTTTGACATATAGTTTGCACCACAACATATGTGTGTGCGATATTAATATATACATATGTATTTTATTATAAATGAAGTAAATGATGGGAATATATATATATATAACAACATGACATTTATTGTCAGGTATTATTTATTTCCATCTTTCACTTCATTTAATTCACATTTTATTAATATTGCACATGTATACAACATAGCAATGAATTGAATCAACTTTACTTGGTTCATCTATGCCGAGCTGGAAATAAATAATAAATAATAAATACCTCCCCCCGCCCCAATTTTCAAAAAACTTCCGATGATCATCTAGGAATATATTTTTTGTTATGGACTAATACAATAATATATCCATGTTTAATTTTATTGTATATTACTATTATATGGTAATGCCCCTTCAAATTGAAACCAACTGCATCTCGATATGTATAGCATTATGCCAAATACTAGGGGAATTACCTACCTCTACCCAACCAAAATGTACACTTTAGAGAAATACAATACAAACATAAAAAGTCCCATAAAATAATAATGCGACACTTCTCAGATGACAAACATGCTTAAAAAGATACGGAATGCTCTATAGTAATAATTATTATGTCTTCAAAATCCACAAAGGGTGGGGGGGGGGGGGTCCATATGATAATATGATAATGATTTATTGGCAAAAAACATCCACACGAGGACAGTATGCTAATAACAGTATATACAAAATGTGTGATCATAGAATATAATATGATCATAAGCAAACGTAATTAACGAACCAAAGCTAAAACACTCACATAGGGGTTTCTGCATGTAGCATTTAAAGACATATTAAGCACTTGTTCGGGTACGTGAAACTGGTAAGTTAGTATTCATGAACCATGCCAACTGGGGGAACGTAGCATTCTACTAACATGGCCAAAAATCTGAAGCAAGTCGACCCTACCACTCCAAAGAAAACATCGTCTGAACTGCACTAAACGTAAATATTTACTTCCAGATTCGGGACGCAACTATCGGCGACAAACTTTCAAAAATGATTTAGCCATCGAGAGTCACTGCATTTCATTAATATATAAGATGATGGTGTGTGTTGTCAATTTGGATAAACTATTTGTATATATAACTACTTTGAGGAAGAGTATTTACTATTACTAGTTGATCACCCTAATGAAGTGTTTAATATCACTTTAAAACAATTCTTGTCAAAGTAACTTTATAGATTCCCACCAAATAAGATTCACATGATAAGGCTTATGTTTGGTCGGGTGATTATAAATAGTTATATATGTTGTCGAGAGTGGAACTGAAACTAACTATTATATAACTTGGCGTGCTGGGTGAGCTCTCCGCTTCAGATACTCGGCAAGATATAGAAGCGTGTCCATTTCATAATGTTAATTTCATTCATAACATGTCATCATGTCAATTTCAACGATAGTCGACAAACAACGTCATCGTGTAACTTTCGCCATTGACCGAATTCGCGTGGAACTGAATGTATCTTCTGCTTTGTTCGTAAGTATGTGTTTTCATTCTATTCAAGTATATAGGAGATATATAGATTGTCAGATGCATGTAAGTATGCAGACTTATGATAACAATCAAATCCATATTAAATATTTATCTTATTTCCTTTCGCACCGTATAGTCTCTACAGAGCCATGCCGTATTGATCAACTTCAACTGATGTGCATCAGTTGGAAAATAAAGCTTTGAGATACACTTATATCGTGTTGAGTTGCGGTGATTTTAGTTTATTTAAAAAAATATTAAAACTTCCTAGGGTCCGATAATTTGATCCAGTAGAGTGCCGGAGTAGACTCGTTAGAAATTCATTATAGACCTACTTTCCCTTAAAAATAAAAAAAAAATTAATGATTTTATGACGTTTATATAAATAGGAAAATGTTGCACGTCGACTGATTTGGGTTGGCCTCTTGACAGCCGATTACGGCTTAATGCTTCAAGCCCACAGTTCTACTGTGCGACAAAAGTGCTCGCATCTCAAAAAAAATCCTCCTCGTATTATGTAAAAAATTGGTGACGTCACAAAATCAGATAGCCTATGTACGAAACAAAGCTTTGTACGAAACAAAGCTACAAGAACAAAATAACGTCATATGCTAAGATGCACAAGGATGCGCGGGGTCAGGTATCATATTAATGGTTACCTAACTGTTGTTTGCTCAGCACGAGCACTGAAGAAGCGACGGATCATATGTTGGCTAAGGGTCTGTATAACGGTTGTTGATGATAAAGTAAAATTTGATACGTTTTAGAGTGCTGCTTGTAACGCAGTGTGACCTGTCTATGCAGAAACTGGGCCAACCATTCTGAATGCTTTTTGGAGAATCCAGTCCTTTCTTAGTGTCATTCGGAATTTTTTGTTCTTTGTAATTTTTCACAAAAAAAGAAAAAAAGAAAAAAAGAATAGATATACCCGCTAATTTTTCAATTAATTGTGCAAAATAGCACTATGAATCATCAGCTAATATGGTCTAAAAACAATGTGGTACAATTTGTCGTCATCCCAAACTCGGGAGCGAATATTTGGCGAAATCCGTGTTATTGTGAAATTTAGGGGTAGGGTTAAGGTTGACCCAATATATACAATATCTCATATCCATAGCTATACAATGTTTATATTTACTGAAACGTAATGATTGTTGTTGTTTTTGGTATGACATAAAACAATAGGACCTATATTGGTTACATAACACCCTGGCTCAAAGGTTGGGAAAAATTAAATTCAAGCGTTTTTTGCACCATTTCGACAATTCGAACAATTGTTTTCGAAAACTTACAGTCATACGTCTAAACCGGGAGATGATGACTTTTAATTTGATATAAAGAAACCTTTATTGGGACAAAGTGGAGCGAAAACGAAATCTAAAGCCCTTATGAAATTTGGCACACGGACTAATATTTAGTCTCGTTCAACAGACCCACATGAATATGAAAAGCTGCCATGGCTACGAATGTAATCGATGCCTTTTGACAATGACCCCATTGGGTTTATGTTTAATCAGTAACATTAAATGCCACATATGTGACCCGCCATATCAAATCCAGTCGTAAGTCGGGACTTTTTTTTTACCCTGTGCCAATGCATTCTCTTATATATGCGAGTCGACCATAGGTCGCCTCGCATATATAAGAGAATGCATTGGCCTAACAATTTTTTACAATTTTAATAATTTTTTCTTGTATTCTTTAACAATTTTATAATTTCACCCATACAGAACCCCAGACAAACATGAGCAGACGACACTCTTCTATATGCTTCTATATATGTGTGGGGCTCCCTGCAGGGTAATGGATGTTTTTTATTTTATGTCCTAAAAATTGTAAGAAACATTTATTTAAAAAAAATTATAAAAAATTGTTATGCCAATGCATTCTCTTATATATGCGAGGCGACCTATGGTCGACTCGCATATATAAGAGAATGCATTGGCACAGGGTAAAAAAATTCCGACTTACGCCTGGATTTGATATGGCGGGTCACATATATACTTATGAATTATGAACACAATGTTATGCTCGACTACTAGCTATCTGATCCCCGGAGGGGTACCATGATCTTTTGATCTATATTGAAATTGTTATATCCGATTGGCTATCTGCATTGAGGTCCCGCCGTGAGCATCACCATCATGGATCAAATTTACGGCGGTACGTTATTCAATACCATTTACTTCTCGACAGGCTTTCCATTGCGACCAATCTCCTAGTGGCCACTTGGTAACTGCGCCGACGTGCACATTTTCCTTCAGTTGGAAAGAAAAACGACCTCAAAATTTCATAAAGAGAGAGATATACCACATCTTCATAGTTATATTATGTGTTGCATTACACCCTCGTGTATCATCCGAACCACACAATGGATCTAAGAGTATTCACGCCGAGACCGAACTGTTTAAGCACGTTTTTGCTGACTATTGGACAGATGCGTCTCCTATACACAATAATTTCACATTAGTTACAGTGAACTTCAACTTCATCAATCTAGTGGATTTCGACTCCAGTAGCCAAGTATTCTCTATAAATGTATGGTTTAACTTGGAGTGATCAAAGATTGGCTTGGAACAGCTCGGTATTCAATGACATATCTACGATATGCTCCCACCAAAAGAAGGTTTGGAAACCGGATTTCATCCATATAAATGGTGCTTCTAAAATGACGTTTCTTGGTTGGGATGATTTTCTGATAAAAATTAGATCTGATGGAACTGTCTCTTGGACGCCAGGTGATTGTTTTGAAGTAGCATGTCAGCTGGATTTAGTCCGGTTCCCATTTGATTACCAGTCGTGTCACGTGATTGTTTCTGCTTGGACACAGACCATAGATGTAGTCAGGATGAATATTGTTCCGATAGATAGCTTGCTAGCATACATTCCACACGAGGAGTGGGAACTTATCAACATTACCATGGAAACGTTCGACACATACGCAGAATTCGCTGCAGTCGATATTGTTTTAAACTTCAAAAGAAAACCGGATTTCTACGTATTAGTGTTGTTGGTCCCGATTATGTTGTCTTCGTTTATGAATTGTTTGGTATATCTGCTTCCGTGCGAATCAGGAGAAAGAATAACATTATCGATAACAGCGTTTTTAACCTTCACGGTTTTCATCAGTTATATCGGCAGAAAAGTTCCATCAAACGCTGAACATGTTCCTTTAATAGCTTATATCCTGATCATACAGTCCATGATGGCCACCATAACTCTCTATCTGAACATTATTTTGGTGAGGATGGATTATATTGTGGATTCGCGCGTTTGGAGTCTGTGTCGCTTTCTAACTAAGGAGGGCTCCATGTGTCCGAATCCCACCACGCGTGCTCAGGTCAAAGAGAAAATCGACAATTTCTTCTTCATTATCACCCTCGTTCTGTCTTTAGCACTAAGTTTAATGTTTATTGTCTTTTTCACAATTTGAAGAGCCTTTTAACATGCATTGCCAGCATTAAATGGACACAATGTATCTAAAAACATCACCACCAAGAAGAACATGGCGAAATAGATAAACTTTATTCTTATATTCATTATTGATAGTTCTCCAATAATAAAATTTCGCGTATTGAAAATACCGTTATGTAAACAAACCTGTTACAGTGAATTGTCAACAAACACCGTTAATCGTGTAGTAAGTTCAAATATTTTAGTCTGAATATGATTTTCAGAATATTTTTAAATTCTTTGACATTTTTCTGTATTTACCGTCTTTTGATTAAACTTCGGTATCTTATTGGACTAATTTTACATTTATCGGTAATTCACTGTAACATTAATGTTTATATAATTGGTTTTGAGATGCGAAATCTCATTATTGGAGAGTTATTAAAACTTTGTTCAGTAGCGAAGATCAAGATCTCACATAAAGACTGTTGAAACGGACATGTCTATATTACTAGACAGAACAGGGGAATACATTAAAGGGAGACAACGCCTTGGGAATACAATATCAACCCTTGAAGACATTATTACGAAACATAGTTACAAACAAGGACAGAACGCAAATAATGACACACTCATCAATAGTGAACTGAAGCGTAATAATGTAATTGTGCAACAGTAACTCAGACATTTTACTACTGAAACCACAAATAAACTCCAGAACTTAATTGAAAATGTATCTTTCTGGTTAACTAATTCCATTAAGGGGGAGGTAAAGTGAACAATTTTGAATGGGGGTTTCCATGCAAATATGCGGAGCAAAAGTTACAGATTTGCACATACTTCTGAGTGTGACTTGATGTGGTATTGGAAACAACAGCTATTTATCAGTGGTAGAGAGAGAGACTGGCCTCTTACAAAAAACATATATCTATATGGCCAACACCCTTGCTCCAATCCGTATCGAATTTCGATTGGATCACGTATACGGTGTACCTCCAAACAAGTTTAATATACATATATTCTTTGTAGGCTCAACGGCCCGTGGTGAAATGATTCAGAGTCTTTTCACCCAGGATAGCTTTCCCACGGAGATAAATGTATAGAGTATGGAGCCAGGGCAATGACCTTTGAGATTAACCATACATACGCGGCGTCCAGCTATCAGCAGATAGTGTTACATAACTCTTATCACCTTTTTCAAGATTTTTGTCCTAAGACTAAAAACTTGATGATTTCGTGTAAGAGATACAAACTGTCCCATTTGGAAAATGGATAGCCATGAATACACAAACAAGTTCCTAAACACAGGAATGTCATAATCCGAGAAGTTCCAAACTTTATTTTGTGTTATCCTTGGGGCGAAGTTGTCGATAACCAGGTCAGGCACATCCTGAATTCCACTATTATAGTGGTATTCCACTATTATAGTGGTATATGACCATTACAGTTTTGTTAATTTGATAAACGAGGGATAATCCAAAATAATATTTCACACAAATATTATTCAAAATCAGTGTCGCACTAATTCGATATCATACATATAGTTTGTCCTGGGGAATGATTAATCATGACGGCACACCATAACCAACTCAATTAGCATTCAGTTAGTTGAACTGTTGTTATGAAGGAGCGATTGAGTCATCATATTATTGTCATCTAGATAGGCATATATTAGTAATATTATAATATTATTGAATAACAAAGCTGGCTCAAAAGGTCGCACAACGAATTTTGTCAGAAGACTGTTCAATCGCTGCGATATTGTTAAGAGTGACATTTGGCTGTGCACTGGTGTGCGCCGTCTTCTATTCCCGATGCAAATAAAGGAAATGTGAATATATATAGTCATATACCAATATAATAGTGGAATTCAGGATGTGCCTGACCTGATAACAGCGGGATTGTTCCACAAATTTCCTAGTAATTTTATGAATAATGTTCGGCTTTCCGTATAGTTGATCCCGATCCAACGGTGGGAATAGTAGCGTCTTGTTTCGGTACGAAAGTTGATTAAAGTTCAAACTCGACCTTTATCTCGGGCGTAATTTGGGTAAGGGTTAATTTTTAGCCAAGGAAAGATTGTCCACATGGTAGCGTTTCGAAGATCTTGTTGATCCGAACAGAAAGATCGGTGTATAGAATCAGTCCTTGAAATACTTCACATTACGATTTCTTTTTCCTTATGACTCCACGGTGTGAATAACTTTAACCTTGTATATACATATTTATTCTTGTGAAATTTTTCTGGCCGGAATTCGTTACACCGAATTCTTTTAGTAACATCGCATATTCTTCATCCTGAACTGCCATTCACAATTGATCCCGTTCGTCCTGTATCCCTATACATACATGTATATATGTATATATATGTCCACATGGCGACAGCTCCACTTGGGCATATCATTCCCGTTACATCAGGTTTTTTTATTAATATGACCTAGGTCGTCTCTCCATGTTGACTGTTTCCAAATTCTGGCGTCAGTATCTTTGACACTGGCAATAACATTCGCGTGTCCCCGACAATCAGCACAAGGGTTAATTCACTACTGTCCGGTATATACATGGACACACTCGGAGACAAATTTCTAATGACATTGGTTCACATAACTAACATGGGTCGTTAATACAAAATACATGATTTCTACCCAATCCTGTGTTCCTTTAACATCAATCAATATGTGACAATTCAAATTTTATTTTCATGACCTTAGATAACTTCTAAATGAAAAGTAAGAGTCAATTTCAAAATCACCTGCAGTGAACTTTTGCAATGATAAAGGTTAAGAGACCGACTCCACAAACACGCCTCCGTTATTGACCGACATTCTGTACAATTTTGCACGACAACGGGTGACTATATTAACTTAGCATGCATGAACTGTTTAATCCGAAATTCAAAAAAACATTTTTCTTCAGTGATCTACATTATTCAACACAATTTGTTTAAACCTCAACCAAGTTTACCAAAAGTGCGTTAATACTATGTAAACGACTTCAACTTGCTCACAACAAAACTACAAGGACCCCAAAGGATTTATTTTAAAACCAAAATAAGCCAGACAACATTTGTATTTTGATAAACCCATACACTATATACCATAAAAGGTTTCTATAAACACTGTCTAAATTACACGTACATAACCATAACTTTGTGACAATTTTTACTCTGAATATTTTAACTAAATCCAACTTGTTTGAAAACAAGCTAACTGCATACCGGTACTCATTGAACTTTTGATTAACCTACCTATCGTTCAAATAAAAACTAATATAATCAACTGATTACTTGCTGTGAGAATTTTCTTATTCACCACATCTGCATCATGCATAAGTTCTCATAATTCACTGGGATTCATTTTCGTGAAGATTGTAACATCAAATCTTTTCCATTTCCTTGGATACCATATAACGATGGACACTAATTTTATCCCAGTAATTATGTATACAATGAACCAACCCACATATTGTTCAAATAAAATCTAACATAATCAGCTGATTACTTGCTGTTAGAATTTGTTTATTCACCACATCTGCATAATGCATAATTTCTCATAATTCACTGGGACTCATTTTCGTGAAGATTGTAACATAAAATCTTTTGCGTTTCCTTTGATACCATATAACAATGGACACCAATTTTATACCAGTAATTATGTATACAATGAACCAAATACACCTGGTAACATTTGTCAATGTTAAACTATTCACACTGAGCATACATGTAACTAATACATACCACATGTACCCATGGTCGAAATGTCAACCATATAACATTATATAACCTTACAACAAAGGAATATGAACACCTCGAAAAACCAATCTTTATTTCAACTTGCATTGATAAACTCATATTTTGACAAGTTGTTTTAACTTTATTCTCAACGGGAACAACTAAACTTTATATATATGGACCGCTTCCTTTAAGTATAACCAGATTACTTCAAAGCTAAGCAAATACCACGGAACAAGCCATAGTTTCCCGGAAACATTTTCTATTTACTAACCATGGCCAATTTACGCAAAAAATTAGACCAGATATCATTTATTTAAATTACTCCACAAGAAAAACAAGCAGACATATCGGCACAACGATATTTTCATTAGTTTTCAAACTTTTACACTATACATATGTCTAGCTATGGCAAATCGACACAACGATTTTAAACCAACAAACTCGACAGAAACCAAACAAGAGAAACTAAGACAAACCAGCGCAACGGTATTTGTATTAGTTTTCAAAGCATGCCTAAACTATGGCCAATTGACGCAACAATTTTAACAAAAAAATCGACATTAATGTCTATGAAGGGGTCGTGAACATGCCAATAAGCAAATTGTCTCCTACCTTTTCTCTGTGACTGCCCACATCCGTAGTCTCTTGCTAATGGCACCACCTCGAGTATGTACTACTCCCAGGTTCCTTTCCACTAAGTCAGAACTCTTAGACATGATGAGATTTATTAACACAAGTATAAACACGTCAAACGAACAGTCACGGAGAGCAATATATAGTAATCTTTACTCTAAGCTGAGTGGTAGAGAGAGAGAGAGAGAGAGAGAGACTGGTCTCTTATAATATGTATATATATTTATATGGCCAACACCCTTGCTCCAATCCGTGTCGCATTTCGATTGGACCACGTATACGGTGTACCTCCAAACAGGTTTAATATACATATATTCTTTGTAGGCTCGACGGCTCGTGGTGAAATGATTCTGAGTCTTTTCACCCAGAGTCGCTTTCCCAAGGAGATAAATGTATAGAGTATGGAGCCAGGGCAATGACCTTTGAGATTAACCATACCCACGCGGCGTCCAGCAGATAGTGTTACAATAGTCCACGTGTATACCTTGAACTGACAATGAATAAATTGATAGGATGATTCAGACGAAATATGATACCAGTGCAAATTATCTAACTTGGTTGATGCAAAGCACGCATAACACAACGAAACAGAAAATAACCGAGTGTTTGGTGCATGAATCAGGTGATGATGACACTATATCGAAACAGATCCGTATATATGCCTTTTCACAGGCAAAGTTGATGTCATCATTCCCGTTTGACGGATCTGCATCTCTCAAGGTACGCAGGAAAGGCGATAATACGATTCCCGAAAAGGTAGCTTCAGATATCTATGATATCGCGCGATTCTGATCTAATAAGTAAGGGAAATCGCAGAGAGAGGGGGAAAGATAATAATCAGTCATGTACACAACCTGCAAATTCTTCGCAAATTGATAATGGCCCAACAACAAACTCGTTCATTCTGACGGCGATCACAAATTTGCAGCGTGATGTTGCTTCTTTAAAACAAGAAAATACAACTCTTAAGAAAATAATTTAAAATGAAATTCCAAATATCACAGGACGTGTTGCGCGAGTCGAACCTATTATAGTGGTACAATAATTGATCATTTCTTACTCCACAATAATGACAAACATCGTATTCACTCATGTGATGTTATTGATGATGATTCTCTAGATGTTACATGCACCACATATTCTTATCAGTTAACCCCCTCCATATATAAATTGTATGAGAGAGGCCTAACTGGAATTGATTTTAAATTTGTGAACAAATTGCTGTCCGGTGTTTATTGTACTGTGAGATATATTGTTACATCCAGATTAATACAAAATTGACCAAGGAACAAGGCAGGGGAATCTGCTCCCCGAAATTTTACATGGTGTACGTTGACGAACTGACCACATTACTATCAAAGTCAATGTATGGCTTTCACGTGGAATCAATGTATTGTACATGCCCAACCCACGCAGACGACATGTTACTTGTATCACCAACTGAACGTGGTTTGAATTCACTTATCAATATGTGTTTGAGTTAAAGCTATACATGGCGTTACAAGTATAACTCTTCTAAATATGTAGTAATGGTGCTTAATAAGACAAAGACACAAGCCGATAAGTGTAAACGCCAATGCATCATGGGGTCTGAACACCTTAAAGAATTGGACAGTACAGTTCACCTGGGAATCCCAATTATTAAATTACAAACCCAAATAATTTTATCGCACATGTATGTGACAAACCGAGAAGCACTTTTCTTATATGCTGTCGAATTCTGGCTTATATGCTGGAGGAATAACTCATCTGAGTTCCTCACTAATATATAAATCAGTCATTTTGCCAAGACCTTTGTTCGGCACGGAGCTCTTATGTTCAAATCGCCATCAACGGAAGGAATATTAAAATATATATAGTTTCGCCAAACATAATCAGCGCGTAAATAGTATATTTTCGTCAAGACACACGATGGTGTACGTAAACAAGAACCTGTCGTGTTACAGAAGTTTTTCTTCTGTTTACATAACACAGCGCAATTCTATTGGTTAATCATACACAAATGATATAAACGCTCTTTATTATTTCCATATCAGGAAAACAATAACAAATAACGCTCTTTATGTTTACCATATCCGGATCTAAACAAAAGCCAGGTTCTGTAACGTTTTTGGCTTTTGTTTACATAACAAAGGAAAAACATATTGTTTATGCCATATTTCTGATTGGTATAAGAACAAAGTCTGTCTATATTTTACTGGCTGATTTTGACGGAGCTGAATACTTTAACAGCATACCCACCGCCAACACCGCCCGTATCTTTAGACAAGTTTTCCTTCACAGAATGTATGAATACACGCTTTTGTCTACCACTCGTTTATCTTGCTCCAAAAACTACTTTTGTGACATTATGCAAATACTTGATCAATATAACTTATCGAATTACCTTTACCAATTTGCCACAGAGTCTTGTTTTCCGGACAAAAACTCATGGAAACATGGAAACATGCGGATGCATGGAAATCAAGAACAAATTCTGACCCAATTGTTTCACTCTTCAGTAGAATACACACAGAATTATGTATGTCCTATGTTTGGCGCCTATGTAAATTATATCCAGAAGACAATACCATATATCTCAGAATTGGCAAATTGATAAGCCAAATAGGAACAACAGAGCAATATAATGTACGGACTGTGGTTCTACCACGACCGTCATTTTCATATTCATTGATTGTACGCCCTTGTATTCATTTAGAAATGAGATGGAATATTTTATTATGGATGCACTTGGGATTAATGCCTACATCAAATTATATTTTTTACTGTAAACAGTATATTGTAGTGTACAAATATCACAATGAAATGATAACATCGCATCTCTGTATATTATATGGAATGCCAACATATTGCGATGTCTAAATTATTATATGCTCTCAGAGACATTGAAGTTGATTGAACATGCCACAATTATAGTGTGGAAATATATGACTTGTGTGATTGCAATCGCGTATATGTTGTTATATATACATTTGCATAAATTTAGGCAATGTACATGTATAATCATTGTAAATGTGCCATAACACAACGATAAACTGCTTTAATGCCTGTTCTGATAACATATACGTTACGTCATATTATTGTTAACGTGTTTTGATTATGTAATTGTACATATGTTGTATACTTCGTCTCCCGTGCTTGGAGGAAAAAACAATCTGTATCCACCGCCCACTACATCTATTTTCCTACATAAAGCCTGCCTAATAAGCTTTACGTTTATTATGGCAATGTAGCTTTATTAGGTCAACGTAGCTTTATTGGGTATGGGGCGTTAAAATATCGTCCATAATTCACCGCAATTGATACCAAATTCGTAAATGGATATGTGTTTTCGTTCTAAAACATATATAAACCATTAGTACAAGGCCAGCTCAGAATAACTATAAAAAAAACCCAACGAACTATTTCGCTTTAAGCTGCACTTCGGTTTTTGCACGTCATGAATGCTAATTAGTTTGCTTGACCTAATAAATAAAAGGGCGTTATCGAAGTGACGAATGTAAAACTGAGGAAATTGACAGATTTACTTCACAAAAGGTAAGTTTTGTGCGATGGATAAATAAAATATGTAGCTAATGTTTTTGCTTAAACTGTTTATGGCCGCTCGGGGGATTTGGCATCTATTGGACTCGGCAGAGCCTCGGCCAATAGATGCTCAAACCCCCCTCACGTACATAAACAGTTTAAGCGACGACACTAGCTATATATTATATATATCTCTCAAAAAGATGACGACAATCCATTATAATTTTCTAAAATGTTGTCAAAATGTGGCAGGCTTATTACCTGTATGTTGGTATGACCAATGTTACTTGATATAGTGCGCGTTTGACCTTCACATTATTCATACATTTATCGACCAGTATAAATGCACTATAATATTGTCATCGAAATGAATTTGTCACATATAATTATATACATGTATATACCTCACTATATTTCACTTTAACTACAAGTGTTTATGACTCTCTAGTTCGACAATGGTGGATAGTCCCATGGATAGAGGTGGGTGAAGTCCCATGGATAGAGGTGGGTAGTCCCACGGATAGAGGTGGGTAGTCCCACGGATAGAGGTGGGTAGTCCCACGGATAGAGGTGGGTAGTCCCATGGATAGAGGTGGGTGAAGTCCCATGGATAGAGGTGGGTAGTCCCACGGATAGAGGTGGATAGTCCCATGGATAGAGGTGGATAGTCCCATGGATAGAGGTGGGTGAACTATATTGCGATATATATTCTTGACAATGGTGGATAGTCCCATGGATAGAGGTGGGTAGTCCCATGGATAGAGGTGGGTAGTCCCATGGATAGAGGTGGGTGAAGTCCCACGGATAGAGGTGGATAGTCCCATGGATAGAGGTGGGTAGTCCCATGGATAGAGGTGGGTGAAGTCCCATGGATAGAGGTGGATAGGCCCATGGATAGAGGTGGGTGAACTATATTGCGATATATATTCTTGACAATGGTGGATAGTCCCATGGATAGAGGTGGGTAGTCCCATGGATAGAGGTGGGTAGTCCCATGGATAGAGGTGGGTGAAGTCCCACGGATAGAGGTGGATAGTCCCATGGATAGAGGTGGGTAGTCCCATGGATAGAGGTGGGTGAAGTCCCATGAATAGAGGTGGGTGAAGTCCCATGGATAGAGGTGGATAGTCCCATGGATAGAGGTGGGTGAAGTCCCATGGATAGAGGTGGGTGAAGTTCCATGGATAGAGGTGGATAGTCCCATGAATAGAGGTGGGTGAAGTCCCATGGATAGAGGTGGATAGTCCCATGGATAGAGGTGGGTGAAGTCCCATGAATAGAGGTGGGTGAAGTCCCATGGATAGAGGTGGATAGTCCCATGAATAGAGGTGGGTGAAGTCCCATGGATAGAGGTGGATAGTCCCATGGATAGAGGTGGGTAGTCCCATGGATAGAGGTGGGTGAAGTCCCATGGATAGAGGTGGATAGTCCCATGGATAGAGGTGGGTGAAGTCCCATGAATAGAGGTGGGTGAAGTCCCATGGATAGAGGTGGATAGTCCCATGAATAGAGGTGGGTGAAGTCCCATGGATAGAGGTGGATAGTCCCATGGATAGAGGTGGATAGTCCCATGGATAGAGGTGGGTAGTCCCATGGATAGAGGTGGGTAGTCCCATGGATAGAGGTGGGTAGTCCCATGGATAGAGGTGGGTAGTCCCATGGATAGAGGTGGGTAGTCCCATGGATAGAGGTGGGTAGTCCCATGGATAGAGGTGGGTAGTCCCATGGATAGAGGTGGATAGTCCCATGGATAGAGGTGGGTAGTCCCATGGATAGAGGTGGGTAGTCCCATGGATAGAGGTGGGTAGTCCCATGGATAGAGGTGGGTAGTCCCATGGATAGAGGTGGGTAGTCCCATGGATAGAGGTGGGTAGTCCCATGGATAGAGGTGGGTAGTCCCATGGATAGAGGTGGGTAGTCCCATGGATAGAGGTGGGTAGTCCCATGGATAGAGGTTGGTAGTCCCATGGATAGAGGTGGGTAGTCCCATGGATAGAGGTGGGTAGTCCCATGGATAGAGGTGGATAGTCCCATGGATAGAGGTTGGTAGTCCCATGGATAGAGGTGGGTAGTCCCATGGATAGAGGTGGGTAGTCCCATGGATAGAGGTGGGTAGTCCCATGGATAGAGGTGGGTAGTCCCATGGATAGAGGTGGGTAGTCCCATGGATAGAGGTGGGTAGTCCCATGGATAGAGGTGGGTAGTCCCATGGATAGAGGTGGATAGTCCCATGGATAGAGGTGGGTAGTCCCATGGATAGAGGTGGGTAGTCCCATGGATAGAGGTGGGTAGTCCCATGGATAGAGGTGGGTAGTCCCATGGATAGAGGTGGGTAGTCCCATGGATAGAGGTGGGTAGTCCCATGGATAGAGGTGGGTAGTCCCATGGATAGAGGTGGGTGAAGTCCCATGGATAGAGGTGGATAGTCCCATGAATAGAGGTGGGTGAAGTCCCATGGATAGAGGTGGGTGAAGTCCCATGGATAGAGGTGGGTGAAGTCCCATGGATAGAGGTGGATAGTCCCATGAATAGAGGTGGGTGAAGTCCCATGGATAGAGGTGGGTAGTCCCATGGATAGAGGTGGGTGAAGTCCCACGGATAGAGGTGGGTAGTCCCACGGATAGAGGTGGGTAGTCCCACGGATAGAGGTGGGTAGTCCCACGGATAGAGGTGGGTAGTCCCATGGATAGAGGTGGGTGAAGTCCCACGGATAGAGGTGGGTAGTCCCACGGATAGAGGTGGGTAGTCCCACGGATAGAGGTGGGTAGTCCCACGGATAGAGGTGGGTAGTCCCACGGATAGAGGTGGGTAGTCCCATGGATAGAGGTGGGTAGTCCCATGGATAGAGGTGGGTAGTCCCATGGATAGAGGTGGGTAGTCCCATGGATAGAGGTGGGTAGTCCCATGGATAGAGGTGGGTAGTCCCATGGATAGAGGTGGGTGAAGTCCCATGGATAGAGGTGGATAGTCCCATGAATAGAGGTGGGTGAAGTCCCATGGATAGAGGTGGGTAGTCCCATGGATAGAGGTGGGTGAAGTCCCATGGATAGAGGTGGATAGTCCCATGAATAGAGGTGGGTGAAGTCCCATGGATAGAGGTGGGTAGTCCCATGGATAGAGGTGGGTGAAGTCCCACGGATAGAGGTGGGTAGTCCCACGGATAGAGGTGGGTAGTCCCACGGATAGAGGTGGGTAGTCCCACGGATAGAGGTGGGTAGTCCCATGGATAGAGGTGGGTGAAGTCCCACGGATAGAGGTGGGTAGTCCCACGGATAGAGGTGGGTAGTCCCACGGATAGAGGTGGGTAGTCCCACGGATAGAGGTGGGTAGTCCCATGGATAGAGGTGGGTAGTCCCATGGATAGAGGTGGGTAGTCCCATGGATAGAGGTGGGTGAAGTCCCACGGATAGAGGTGGGTAGTCCCACGGATAGAGGTGGGTAGTCCCATGGATAGAGGTGGGTAGTCCCATGGATAGAGGTGGGTAGTCCCATGGATAGAGGTGGGTAGTCCCATGGATAGAGGTGGGTAGTCCCATGGATAGAGGTGGGTAGTCCCATGGATAGAGGTGGGTAGTCCCATGGATAGAGGTGGGTGAAGTCCCACGGATAGAGGTGGGTAGTCCCACGGATAGAGGTGGGTAGTCCCATGGATAGAGGTGGGTAGTCCCATGGATAGAGGTGGGTGAAGTCCCATGAATAGAGGTGGGTGAAGTCCCATGGATAGAGGTGGATAGTCCCATGAATAGAGGTGGGTGAAGTCCCATGGATAGAGGTGGATAGTCCCATGTATAGAGGTGGATAGTCCCATGGATAGAGGTGGGTAGTCCCGTGGATAGAGGTGGGTAGTCCCATGGATAGAGGTGGGTAGTCCCATGGATAGAGGTGGGTAGTCCCATGGATAGAGGTGGGTAGTCCCATGGATAGAGGTGGGTAGTCCCATGGATAGAGGTGGATAGTCCCATGGATAGAGGTGGGTAGTCCCATGGATAGAGGTGGGTAGTCCCATGGATAGAGGTGGGTAGTCCCATGGATAGAGGTGGGTAGTCCCATGGATAGAGGTGGGTAGTCCCATGGATAGAGGTGGATAGTCCCATGGATAGAGGTGGGTAGTCCCATGGATAGAGGTGGGTAGTCCCATGGATAGAGGTGGGTAGTCCCATGGATAGAGGTGGATAGTCCCATGGATAGAGGTGGATAGTCCCATGGATAGAGGTGGATAGTCCCATGGATTGAGGTGGGTAGTCCCATGGATAGAGGTGGGTAGTCCCATGGATAGAGGTGGGTAGTCCCATGGATAGAGGTGGATAGTCCCATGGATAGAGGTGGGTAGTCCCATGGATAGAGGTGGGTAGTCCCATGGATAGAGGTGGGTAGTCCCATGGATAGAGGTGGATAGTCCCATGGATAGAGGTGGATAGTCCCATGGATAGAGGTGGATAGTCCCATGGATTGAGGTGGGTAGTCCCATGGATAGAGGTGGATAGTCCCATGGATTGAGGTGGATAGTCCCATGGATAGAGGTGGATAGTCCCATGGATTGAGGTGGGTAGTCCCATGGATAGAGGTGGATAGTCCCATGGATTGAGGTGGGTAGTCCCATGGATAGAGGTGGATAGTCCCATGGATAGAGGTGGATAGTCCCATGGATTGAGGTGGGTAGTCCCATGGATAGAGGTGGATAGTCCCATGGATAGAGGTGGATAGTCCCATGGATAGAGGTGGGTAGTCCCATGGATAGAGGTGGGTGAAGTCCCATGGATAGAGGTGGGTGAAGTCCCATGGATAGAGGTGGATAGTCCCATGGATAGAGGTGGATAGTCCCATGGATAGAGGTGGGTGAAGTCCCATGGATAGAGGTGGGTAGTCCCATGGATAGAGGTGGGTAGTCCCATGGATAGAGGTGGGTGAAGTCCCATGGATAGAGGTGGATAGTCCCATGGATTGAGGTGGGTAGTCCCATGGATAGAGGTGGATAGTCCCATGGATAGAGGTGGATAGTCCCATGGATAGAGGTGGGTAGTCCCATGGATAGAGGTGGGTGAAGTCCCATGGATAGAGGTGGGTGAAGTCCCATGGATAGAGGTGGATAGTCCCATGGATAGAGGTGGATAGTCCCATGGATAGAGGTGGGTGAAGTCCCATGGATAGAGGTGGGTAGTCCCATGGATAGAGGTGGGTAGTCCCATGGATAGAGGTGGGTGAAGTCCCATGGATAGAGGTGGGTGAACTATTGCGATATCTATTCTTGACACTAAGAGAGCTTCAGTTTTCAGTGGATTGAATTTCACTAACCATTTCGAAGACAGGCCATAAGAGTGTCAAGGTCGTCATTGATTAATTTTGCGGCCATAATATGGCTGAAGGGGTCACTCTCACCAAAAAAAGTGCTGTAGGGTACACAGGGTACACGAACACCATTACTTAAATTGTGTTTATGAAAGTCTGGCGCCCATTAGCAGTTTGTTTTCAGTACACTTTAGTATTCATTGGAACGTAAACAATTATTCTCTAACAGAAATCATGGCAGATACGAAAACTGAATGTCCTGTAGAACGACATTTCAAACCCTGTGTACCCTTCAGCACATTTTGAAAATCCTGTGTACCCTTCAGCACTATTTTTGGTGAGAGTGACCCCTTCAGCCATAATATGGTCCTAGAAAGTTAGAAATAGAGATGTATCATCAGCTAAAAACGAATGTTCCGTGGTATCGTTCATATGAATTAAAAGAGGGCCTAATACCTATCCCTGTGGAGCCCCAGCTGTTACACCTTGCCATTAAGAAAGACCACCATCTCTAACAACTCGATGTTGCCGTCATTCAAGATATGATTTCATCAGTTGATACAGGTTTCGACTTATTACAATTTTTGATAGATTATTCGGGAGCCATTTGTGCCATACTTTGTCGAATGCTTTGCGAATGTCACAAAATACACACCTCACCTCTTTACCTTCATCTTGGGATCATATGTGACCCGCCATATCAAATCCAGTCGTAAGTCGGGATTTTTTTTTACCATGTGCCAATGCATTCTCTTATATATGCGAGTATATAGGTCGCCTCGCATATATAAGAGAATGCATTGGCCTAACAATTTTTTATCATTTTTTTTAAATAAATGTTTCTTACAATTTTTAGGACATAAAATAAAAAAACATCCATTACCCTGCAGAGAGCCCCACACATAAATAGAAGCATATAGAGGAGTGTCATCTGCTCATGTTTGTCTGGGGCTCTGTATGGGTGAAATTATAAAATTATTAAAGAATACAAGAAAAAATTATTAAAATTGTAAAAAATTGTTTTGTTTTTTTTGCATGGGTGGTTTGGGTGGGGGGCTAACCCCGGGATTGTCGGAAGGACCGATTGGTCCTCCCCTTAACCAAAAAATTGTTAGGCCAATGCATTCTCTTATATATGCGAGGCGACATATGGTCGACTCGCATATATAAGAGAATGCATTGGCACAGGGTAAAAAAAATCCCGACTTACGACTGGATTTGATATGGCGGGTCACATATCAACATAATTATGTTATCATGTATTTCTGTAAGTTGGAATACAGTAGAATCGCTGCGCATGAAACCAGCCTGATTGTATCATAAAAGTTTGTTTTCGTCTGGACATTCAATAGATATTCATAAATACATTTCTCATGTACCTTTGAAAAACAACTCAATATTGGTATAGGTCGGTAATTTGTTATCTGCGTCGGATCACCAGTCTTAAAGGATTGCACAGGTGTAATTTTTCTCAGTCATTATCGATGTCCGCTAATCCACTGAGCACGTTGCCGAAAAGTATTTTGTGATAGGCCGCCCATAACTGAAGTTATGGCGCTTCATGTGATTGAATATTACAGTATGCATTATGCAGTCTGAATCGTTAATCTTCCTTCATGTGACGTCACACGAGGGACTACTAGCGACACACAGTGTCAAACCCTTAAGGCTGTCTCAATTGACTTTTATCTACTGATTGTTTATACAGAAACTGCTGGACCATCAGAGCTGAACATTTGCAAATATGAGTAATTTTGACCCAACGAATCTCATTGGATAGGTCCCGTCAAAAGGGCACTATTAATTAATTAATTAAATACAATAATTAACTATATACACACAATTATTGCAATCTGGTCGGTAAAAATTGAAACACGCGGATAAATTGACCCTTAGACTGACATGAGATAGATGCCGTTGAAATCAGACGACTTAAGGGGGTATACATGAACAATAAAGAGCGTTCCTTATGTAGGAAAATTGTTACAGATTGGTCTTATGACTTGGGGAATGGCATGGGATAAGCGCATCTTCTCGTGTTCAATCCACGAATAATGGCTGAACTGAGAATAAAACATTTCTTTCTTACCTTTGACCTCAGATGACATAAAGTGGGAGTAATATATTATATGTTTATATAAAAAGCGTTTATTATCGTTCCAGAAGATATGTGGGGAAATTGGTGTCTGATTTTTAAATAACAGTCTAATACCTCTATCCTGATTACATTTACGACCTCTATAAACACGATGCGACATACATGTAACCTCTGACTAATACTCTTCATATCAAACCACCAATTTGCCACAATCATATCTTCTAGACTTCTTCTAAACGCTCGCTGTTGATAATATAATTTATTACCCCCCCCCCCTCTATTATGTCCACAGATGTAAATTTTAATCAATTGGTGAGATAATGAAATCACCACTTGCATTCAAAGGGGTATTGATCGTACACTTTTGGAAAATACAACTTTTTGGAGCGTTTTCCCACCACAAAGACTGGTCATGCCTATGGTGTATTTTTTGTGCTATCTTGTGCAAACGGTTTCGTTGCCTCACTGATTTCCGCACGTTGCACGTGAGCCATGGGGGACTACTCCTCCTTATTAATGCCACTTTTTGGGACTCTTTATCAGTGCATACCTTTTCAATCTTGGATGTTAAAATATCTACCATACTTGTTAGAGTACATGAATAATTCTTGAAGTTCCAGCTAATAAATTCTTCATTCATTGTGTCATAGTCAGAAAAGTTATAATTCCAGACCCTCCTTGTAATGTTCATAGTTGGAGGCTTCTTTGAAATATTTATGTATACAGCAACTCGACAGTGAAATATTATAACATTATCATTTATATTACCAAGAATACGATGAGGTTCTAGAATATCCGAAACATTAGTCATCAGCAAATCTAATGTTGATGAGGAATGTTCGGTGAAATATGTTGCGTCGTTTACAAAAATCCGACCAGACAGACGGACAGACAGACAGACATATCCTAGATATTGGTCGAGCAACCCGATCTACCTTCGGCATGTTTTTACATTATATATGTCCAATCTGCAATTCTGTTGATATGCATAATTATGAATGTGCGTGATGTGTACGGTTCGTTAATATTACAGATGCATGTAATTGCTATAGACGGCGCCCATGGCGCATAATAACGCGAATTTTGAGACACCACGGCTGTAAAAAGACATATGTCTAGTATATGGATTAATTGAAGTGGACACCATTAACCTTTAAAATGTTCAAATTGGACGTGGACTTGTCTTGTCTATCGCTTCGTGTGCGGTGACCCCCAACAATGACGCGCACGCTCCCGATGCACAAATATTGCGGGCTTAATTAATATATCTTACCTGGACCGAAGCTAGGACAATCTGGATCTTATATGTCGTACATCTTACCTGGACCGAAGCTAGGGCAATCTGGATCTCATATGTCGTACATCTTACCTGGACCGAAGCTAGGACAATCTGGATCTTATATGTCGTACATCTTACCTGGACCGAAGCTAGGGCAATCTGGATCTCATATGTCGTACATCTTACCTGGACCGAAGCTAGGGCAATCTGGATCTGATATGTCGTACATCTTACCTGGACCGAAGCTAGGGCAATCTGGATCTGAGATATCGTTGGTTGAAAGCTTGCATTCGTTATTGTTTTTGTTGAAGCAGTGACTAACACAATCCGGATCCATCATACACGCAACAGAGCAGTGTCCAGAACTAACGCCTCCTATTGTGTGGTATATTCCAGCTTCACCGCCCCAAACCGCCAAGTTACCACCACTGGTGTATCTATATGTGGTAAACCCATCAACTGTGAGTGAACACACGGTAAACCAAACGAAATTCGAGAATAGACCAAACATATCATTCACCACGCAGAGATGGTACCCGGTACATAATTATGATTCTACCGTCACTTTCGAGCCTATGCGCGGGAACATGTCAGCGAGTGTGTGCAGTTGTAACTCCCTACAAGCAATCTGACTTCAGTTGACAACCGAGTCAACACCGACCGAAACACTATAGACTTGGCAATGTGTTTATGTGCCCAACCACTTTGTTAGTTATAATCAATTGCCGCTGCTTCTGTTTAATTTTTCATGATATTAGAGTTCTTAGAAATAGGAGCGACGAGCTGGAACAGAAAAGAAGATCGATGAATAAGAAAACTCTGACTGACCGACAGGGGCGTGGCTAGATGGCTAAATATGATCAAAGTATAGGAAAATGTTTTGGTCTAAAAGCAACAAATTTCACGCTAACTACTGGTTAGAAAATCAAACAATGAGAATGATTTCAACCTATGTTTTTGGTATGAAACTTCCACCGTCAAGCACCAAGTCTGAGTTTAGTGCCTGCCATTTGCAGAATGGGGTCCCAAGAGGGTGAATTTAGTGACCTCTTGGACCTCATTCTGCTTAGACCTCTCTTCTCTGGAAAGTTTCTTTATTGTCAAATTTTTATAGAAACTTCTTCACATAGATTCTATTTCTTTTTTAGTTTAGTTTCTCTATATCCCCAAATTGGCAGACGACACATTGCATAATCGAGGTTCCCAATGGGTGTACATCACAATATTCACCATTTGGGAACTTCAAATCTGAATCTATGTCTCCCATAGCAGATAAGGCCATGCAGAATGAGGTCCCCAGAGGGTGAATTTGGTGATGCTAGTCCCCTATGCGGGATAGCATAACTAAATTCACCCTCTAGGGACCTCATTCTGCAAATGACAGGCACACTAAACTCAGGCTTGTCAAGCACTATAATGTTAAATTTAACTGACATGTGTCAATTTTTCATGACTATGTGTCAGATATAAACTTTCCAACTATTGAAAATGTTCACTGGTAGTCATATCTGAGGGTACATCGAAAAGCCGACAACAACTTCAAATAAGAGGAAATACAACAAATAAAGGTTATACGCATAAGTATAAATGTGTTTCATTTTCTAACGGCAAGAAGAAAGTGATAATAAATGGAAAACAATCAAGAATGCACTATGTTGAGTTGATTGCCACAAGATGATGTTAGCAGACGACACTAAGAATTTAACAAGATCAAAGAAGAAGAATACATTAAGGATCTACAGAAGGACATAGATGAACTGAAAGTGTGATCGGACAAGTGGCTACTGCCATCATCAGGGTTCATGATGTTGGTAGCCAAAGAAAAATCCATTAGGCGAAAGTGCTTGGTCTATGGTCTGCAATCACCTCTCAAATGATATCTCTACGAACCCCTAAATTCGTTAAACGTTACTCTGCATTTACACTCCTGTATATGAATAGATCATGCCATGATTCTCTACTCTGGCTAACGCCCGTTGAGATGATATTCCACCAGTACAAAAGCTTGGAACTTTTTGAAGTTTTGACAGGGAACCTTATAAAGACGAAAAATAACGCGGGGAATATATTTCTTAGTTCTTATCTGTTCCTTAATGATGTACTTCATATTGGGCGGAGAAGCTATCATCGATATATTGGATGTAGAAGCTATCATCGATATATTGGGCGGAGAAGCTATCATCGATATATTGGGCGGAGAAGCTGTCATCGATATATTGGGTGGAGAAGCTATCATCGATATATTGGGTGGAGAAGCTATCATAGATATATTGGGCGGAGAAGCTGTCATCGATATATTGGGCGGAGAAGCTATGATCGATACATTGAGTGGAGAAGCTGTCATCGATAAATTGGGCGGAGAAGTTATCATCGATATATTGGGTGGAGAAGTTATGATCGATATATTGGGTGGAGAAGCTATCGTATATATATTGGGTGGAGAAGTTATCATCGATATATTGGGTGGAGAAGCTACTATCGATATATTGGGTGGAGAAGCTATCATCGATATATTGGGTGGAGAAGTTATCATCGATATATTGGGTGGAGAAGCTATCATCGATATATTGGGTGGAGAAGTTATCATCGATATAATGGGCGGAGAAGTTATCATCGATATATTGGTTGGAGAAGTTATCATCGTTATATTGGGTGGAGAAGTTATCATCGTTATATTGGGTGGAGAAGTTATCATCGATATATTGGGTGGAGAAACTATCATCGATATATTGGGTGGAGAAGTTATCATCGATATATTGGGTGGAGAAGCTATCATCGATATATTGGGTGGAGAAGTTATCATCGATATATTGGTTGGAGAAGTTATCATCGATATATTGGGTGGAGAAGTTATCATCGTTATATTGGGTGGAGAAGTTATCATCGATATATTGGGTGGAGAAGTTATCATCGATATATTGTGTGGAGAAGCTATCATCGATATATTGGTTGGAGAAGCTATCATCGATATATTGTGTGGAGAAGCTGTCATAGATATATTGGGTGGAGAAGCTATCATCGATATATTGTGTGGAGAAGCTGTCATAGATATATTGGGCGGAGAAGTTATCATCGATATATTGGGTGGAGAAGCTATCATCGATATATTGGGCGGAGAAGCTATCATCGATATATTGGGTGGAGAAGTTATCATCGATATATTGGGTGGAGAAGCTATCATCGATATATTGGGTGGAGAAGTTATCATCGATATATTGGGTGGAGAAGCTATCATCGATATATTGGGTGGAGAAGTTATCATCGATATATTGGGTGGAGAAGTTATCATCGATATATTGGACGGAGAAGCTATGATAGATATATTGGGTGGAGAAGCTATCATCGATAAATTGGGTGGAGAAGCTATCATCGATATATTGGGTGGAGAAGCTGTCATCGATATATTGGGTGGAGAAGCTGTCATCGATATATTGGACGGAGAAGCTATCATCGATATATTGGGTGGAGAAGCTATCATCGATATATTGGGTGGAGAAGTTATCATCGATATATTGGACGGAGAAGCTATCATCGATATATTGGGTGGAGAAGCTGTCATCGATATATTGGGTGGAGAAGCTATCATCGATATATTGGATGGAGAAGTTATCATCGATATATTGGGTGGAGAAGTTATCATCGATATATTGGGTGGAGAAGCTGTCATCGATATATTGGGTGGAGAAGCTATCATCGATATATTGGGTGGAGAAGCTATCATCGATATATTGGGTGGAGAAGCTGTCATCGATATATTGGGTGGAGAAGTTATCATCGATATATTGGGTGGAGAAGCTATCATCGATATATTGGGCGGAGAAGCTATCTTCGATATATTGGGCGGAGAAGCTGTCATCGATATATTGGGTGGAGAAGCTATCATAGATATATTGGGCGGAGAAGCTGTCATCGATATATTGGGCGGAGAAGCTATGATCGATACATTGAGTGGAGAAGCTATCATCGATAAATTGGGCGGAGAAGTTATCATCGATATATTGGGTGGAGAAGTTATGATCGATATATTGGGTGGAGAAGCTATCGTATATATATTGGGTGGAGAAGTTATCATCGATATATTGGGTGGAGAAGCTACTATCGATATATTGGGTGGAGAAGCTATCATCGATATATTGGGTGGAGAAGTTATCATCGATATATTGGGTGGAGAAGCTATCATCGATATATTGGGTGGAGAAGTTATCATCGATATATTGGTTGGAGAAGTTATCATCGTTATATTGGGTGGAGAAGTTATCATCGTTATATTGGGTGGAGAAGTTATCATCGATATATTGGGTGGAGAAGCTATCATCGATATATTGGGTGGAGAAGTTATCATCGATATATTGGGCGGAGAAGTTATCATCGATATATTGGGTGGAGAAGTTATCATCGTTATATTGGGTGGAGAAGTTATCATCGATATATTGGGTGGAGAAGTTATCATCGATATATTGTGTGGAGAAGCTATCATCGATATATTGGTTGGAGAAGCTATCATCGATATATTGTGTGGAGAAGCTGTCATAGATATATTGGGTGGAGAAGCTATCATCGATATATTGTGTGGAGAAGCTGTCATAGATATATTGGGCGGAGAAGTTATCATCGATATATTGGGTGGAGAAGCTATCATCGATATAATGGGCGGAGAAGCTATCATCGATATATTGGGTGGAGAAGTTATCATCGATATATTGGGTGGAGAAGCTATCATCGATATATTGGGTGGAGAAGTTATCATCGATATATTGGGTGGAGAAGCTATCATCGATATATTGGGTGGAGAAGTTATCATCGATATATTGGGTGGAAAAGTTATCATCGATATATTGGACGGAGAAGCTATGATAGATATATTGGGTGGAGAAGCTATCATCGATAAATTGGGTGGAGAAGCTATCATCGATATATTGGGTGGAGAAGCTGTCATCGATATATTGGGTGGAGAAGCTGTCATCGATATATTGGACGGAGAAGCTATCATCGATATATTGGGTGGAGAAGCTATCATCGATATATTGGGTGGAGAAGTTATCATCGATATATTGGACGGAGAAGCTATCATCGATATATTGGGTGGAGAAGCTGTCATCGATATATTGGGTGGAGAAGCTATCATCGATATATTGGATGGAGAAGTTATCATCGATATATTGGGTGGAGAAGTTATCATCGATATATTGGGTGGAGAAGCTGTCATCGATATATTGGGTGGAGAAGCTATCATCGATATATTGGGTGGAGAAGCTATCATCGATATATTGGGTGGAGAAGCTGTCATCGATATATTGGGTGGAGAAGTTATCATCGATATATTGGGTGGAGAAGCTATCATCGATATATTGGGCGGAGAAGCTATCTTCGATATATTGGGCTGAGAAGCTATCATCGATATATTGGGCTGAGAAGCTGTCATCGATATATTGGGTGGAGAAGTTATCATCAATATATTGGGCGGAGAAGCTGTCATCGATATATTGGGTGGAGAAGCTGTCATCGATATATTGGGTGGAGAAGCTATCATCGATATATTGGGTGGAGAAGCTATCATCGATAAATTGGATGGAGAAGCTATCATCGATATATTGGGTGGATAAGCTATCATCGATATATTGGGAGGAGAAGCTATCATCGATATATTGGGTGGAGAAGCTATCATCGATATATTGGGTGGAGAAGTTATCATCGATATATTGGGTGGAGAAGCTATCATCGATATATTGGGTGGAGAAGTTATCATCGATATATTGGGCGGAGAAGTTATCATCGTTATATTGGGTGGAGAAGTTATCATCGTTATATTGGGTGGAGAAGTTATCATCGATATATTGGGTGGAGAAGCTATCATCGATATATTGGGTGGAGAAGTTATCATCGATATATTGGGTGGAGAAGTTATCATCGATATATTGTGTGGAGAAGCTATCATCGATATATTGGTTGGAGAAGCTATCATCGATATATTGTGTGGAGAAGCTGTCATAGATATATTGGGTGGAGAAGCTATCATCGATATATTGTGTGGAGAAGCTGTCATAGATATATTGGGCGGAGAAGTTATCATCGATATATTGGGTGGAGAAGCTATCATCGTTATATTGGGTGGAGAAGTTATCATCGATATATTGGGTGGAGAAGTTATCATCGATATATTGTGTGGAGAAGCTATCATCGATATATTGGTTGGAGAAGCTATCATCGATATATTGTGTGGAGAAGCTGTCATAGATATATTGGGTGGAGAAGCTATCATCGATATATTGTGTGGAGAAGCTGTCATAGATATATTGGGCGGAGAAGTTATCATCGATATATTGGGTGGAGAAGCTATCATCGATATATTGGGCGGAGAAGCTATCATCGATATATTGGGTGGAGAAGTTATCATCGATATATTGGGTGGAGAAGCTATCATCGATATATTGGGTGGAGAAGTTATCATCGATATATTGGGTGGAGAAGCTATCATCGATATATTGGGTGGAGAAGTTATCATCGATATATTGGGTGGAGAAGTTATCATCGATATATTGGACGGAGAAGCTATGATAGATATATTGGGTGGAGAAGCTATCATCGATAAATTGGGTGGAGAAGCTATCATCGATATATTGGGTGGAGAAGCTGTCATCGATATATTGGGTGGAGAAGCTGTCATCGATATATTGGACGGAGAAGCTATCATCGATATATTGGGTGGAGAAGCTATCATCGATATATTGGGTGGAGAAGTTATCATCGATATATTGGACGGAGAAGCTATCATCGATATATTGGGTGGAGAAGCTGTCATCGATATATTGGGTGGAGAAGCTATCATCGATATATTGGATGGAAAAGTTATCATCGATATATTGGGTGGAGAAGTTATCATCGATATATTGGGTGGAGAAGCTGTCATCGATATATTGGGTGGAGAAGCTATCCTCGATATATTGGGTGGAGAAGCTATCATCGATATATTGGGTGGAGAAGCTGTCATCGATATATTGGGTGGAGAAGTTATCATCGATATATTGGGTGGAGAAGCTATCATCGATATATTGGGCGGAGAAGCTATCTTCGATATATTGGGCGGAGAAGCTGTCATCGATATATTGGGTGGAGAAGCTATCATAGATATATTGGGCGGAGAAGCTGTCATCGATATATTGGGCGGAGAAGCTATGATCGATACATTGAGTGGAGAAGCTATCATCGATAAATTGGGCGGAGAAGTTATCATCGATATATTGGGTGGAGAAGTTATGATCGATATATTGGGTGGAGAAGCTATCGTATATATATTGGGTGGAGAAGTTATCATCGATATATTGGGTGGAGAAGCTACTATCGATATATTGGGTGGAGAAGCTATCATCGATATATTGGGTGGAGAAGTTATCATCGATATATTGGGTGGAGAAGCTATCATCGATATATTGGGTGGAGAAGTTATCATCGATATATTGGGCGGAGAAGTTATCATCGATATATTGGTTGGAGAAGTTATCATCGTTATATTGGGTGGAGAAGTTATCATCGTTATATTGGGTGGAGAAGTTATCATCGATATATTGGGTGGAGAAGCTATCATCGATATATTGGGTGGAGAAGTTATCATCGATATATTGGGTGGAGAAGTTATCATCGATATATTGGGCGGAGAAGTTATCATCGATATATTGGTTGGAGAAGTTATCATCGTTATATTGGGTGGAGAAGTTATCATCGTTATATTGGGTGGAGAAGTTATCATCGATATATTGGGTGGAGAAGTTATCATCGTTATATTGGGTGGAGAAGTTATCATCGATATATTGGGTGGAGAAGTTATCATCGATATATTGTGTGGAGAAGCTATCATCGATATATTGGTTGGAGAAGCTATCATCGATATATTGTGTGGAGAAGCTGTCATAGATATATTGGGTGGAGAAGCTATCATCGATATATTGTGTGGAGAAGCTGTCATAGATATATTGGGCGGAGAAGTTATCATCGATATATTGGGTGGAGAAGCTATCATCGATATAATGGGCGGAGAAGCTATCATCGATATATTGGGTGGAGAAGTTATCATCGATATATTGGGTGGAGAAGCTATCATCGATATATTGGGTGGAGAAGTTATCATCGATATATTGGGTGGAGAAGCTATCATCGATATATTGGGTGGAGAAGTTATCATCGATATATTGGGTGGAGAAGTTATCATCGATATATTGGACGGAGAAGCTATGATAGATATATTGGGTGGAGAAGCTATCATCGATAAATTGGGTGGAGAAGCTATCATCGATATATTGAGTGGAGAAGCTGTCATCGATATATTGGGTGGAGAAGCTGTCATCGATATATTGGACGGAGAAGCTATCATCGATATATTGGGTGGAGAAGCTATCATCGATATATTGGGCGGAGAAGTTATCATCGATATATTGGACGGAGAAGCTATCATCGATATATTGGGTGGAGAAGCTGTCATCGATATATTGGGTGGAGAAGCTATCATCGATATATTGGATGGAGAAGTTATCATCGATATATTGGGTGGAGAAGTTATCATCGATATATTGGGTGGAGAAGCTGTCATCGATATATTGGGTGGAGAAGCTATCATCGATATATTGGGTGGAGAAGCTATCATCGATATATTGGGTGGAGAAGCTGTCATCGATATATTGGGTGGAGAAGTTATCATCGATATATTGGGTGGAGAAGCTATCATCGATATATTGGGCGGAGAAGCTATCTTCGATATATTGGGTGGAGAAGCTGTCATCGATATATTGGGTGAAGAAGCTGTCATCGATATATTGGGTGGAGAAGCTATCATCGATATATTGGGTGGAGAAGCTGTCATCGATATATTGGGTGGAGAAGTTATCATCAATATATTGGGCGGAGAAGCTGTCATCGATATATTGGGTGGAGAAGCTATCATCGATATATTGGTTGGAGAGGCTATCATCGATGTATTGGGTGGAGAACCTATCATCGATATATTGGATGGAGAAGCTATCATCGATATATTGGGTGGAGAAGTTATCATCGATATATTGGGTGAAGAAGCTGTCATCGATATATTGGGTGGAGAAGCTATCATCGATATATTGGATGGAGAAGTTGTCATCGATATATTGGGTGTAGAAGCTGTCATCGATATATTGGGTGGAGAAGCTATCATCGATATATTGGGTGGAGAAGTTGTCATCGATATATTGGGTAGAGAAGCTATCATCGATATATTGGGCGGAGAAGCTATCATCGATATATTGGGTGGAGAAGTTATCATCGATATATTGGGCGGAGAAGCTATCATCGATATATTGGGCGGAGAAGCTATCATCGATATATTGGGCGGAGAAGCTATCATCGATATATTGGGCGGAGAAGCTATGATCGATATATTGGGTAGAGAAGCTATCATCGATATATTGGGTGGAGAAGCTATTATCGATATATTGGGTGGAGAAGCTATCATCGATATATTGGGCGGAGAAGCTACCATCGATATATTGGGTGGAGAAGCTATCATCGATATATTGGGTAGAGAAACTATCATCGATATATTGGGTGGAGAAGCTATCATCGATATGTTGGGCGGAGAAGCTATCATCGATATATTGGGCGGAGAAGCTATCATCGATATATTGGGCGGAGAAGCTATCATCGATATATTGGGTAGAGAAGTTATCATCGATATATTGGGTGGAGAAGCTATCATCGATATATTGGGTGGAGAAGCTATCATCGATGTATTTGGTGGAGAAGCTATCGTTGATATATTGGGTGGAGAAGCTATCATAGATATATTGGGTGGAGAAGCTGTCATCGATATATTGGGTATAGAAGTTATCATCGATATATTGGGTGGAGAAGCTATCATCGATATATTGGGTGGAGAAGTTATCATCGATATATTGGGTGGAGAAGCTATCATCGATATATTGGGTGGAGAAGCTGTCATCGATATATTGGGTGGAGAAGCTATCATCGATATATTGGGTGGAGAAGCTATCATCGATATATTGGGTGGAGAAGCTGTCATCGATATATTGGGTGGAGAAGCTATCATCGATATATTGGGTGGAGAAGCTATCATCGATAAATTGGATGGAGAAGCTATCATCGATATATTGGGTGGAGAAGCTATCATCGATATATTGGGTGGAGAAGCTATCATCGATATATTGGGTGGAGAAGCTATCATCGATATATTGGGTGGAGAAGTTATCATCGATATATTGGGTGGAGAAGCTATCATCGATATATTGGGTGGAGAAGTTATCATCGATATATTGGGTGGAGAAGTTATCATCGATGTATTGGATGGAGAAGTTATCATCGATATATTGGGTGGAGAAGCTATCATCGATATATTGGGTGGAGAAGCTACTATCGATATATTGTGTTGAGAAGCTGTCATCGATATATTGGTTGGAGAAGTTATCATCGATATATTGGGTGGAGAAGCTGTCATCGATATATTGGGCGGAGAAGTTATCATCGATATATTGGGTGGAGAAGTTATCATCGATATATTAGGTGGAGAAGTTATCATCGATATATTGGGTGGAGAAGCTATCATCGATATATTGGGTGGAGAAGCTGTCATCGATATATTGGGTGGAGAAGCTATCATCGATATATTGGGAGGAGAAGCTATCATCGATTTATTGGGAGGAGAAGCTATCATCGATATATTGGGTGGAGAAGCTGTCATCGATATATTGGGTGGAGAAGCTGTCATCGATATATTGGTTGGAGAAGCTATCATCGATATATTGGGAGGAGAAGCTATCATCGATATATTGGGTGGAGAAGCTATCATCGATATATTGGGAGGAGAAGCTATCATCGATATATTGGGTGGAGAAGCTGTCATCGATATATTGGGTGGAGAAGCTGTCATCGATATATTGGGTGGAGAAGCTATCATAGATATATTGGGTGGAGAAGCTATCATCGATATATTGGGTGGAGAAGCTATCATCGATATATTGGGCGGAGAAGCTATCATCGATATATTGGGTGGAGAAGCTATCATCGAAATATTGGGTGGAGAAGCTATCATCGATATATTGTGTGGAGAAGCTATCATCGATATATTGGGTGGAGAAGCTGTCAACGATATATTGGGTGGAGAAGCTATCATCGATATATTGGGTGGAGAAGCTATCATCGATATATTGGGCGGAGAAGCTGTCATCAATATATTGGGCGGAGAAGCTATCATCCATATATTGGGAGGAGAAGCTATCATCGATATATTGGGTGGAGAAGCTGTCATCGATATATTGGGTGGAGAAGCTGTCATCGATATATTGGGTGGAGAAGCTATCATAGATATATTGGGTGGAGAAGCTATCATCGATATATTGGGTGGAGAAGCTATCATCGATATATTGGGCGGAGAAGCTATCATCGATATATTGGGTGGAGAAGCTATCATCGAAATATTGGGTGGATAAGCTATCATCGATATATTGTGTGGAGAAGCTATCATCGATATATTGGGTGGAGAAGCTGTCATCGATATATTGGGTGGAGAAGCTATCATCGATATATTGGGTGGAGAAGCTATCATCGATATATTGGGCGGAGAAGCTGTTATCAATATATTGGGTGGAGAAGCTATCATCGATATATTGGGTGGAGAAGCTGTCATCGATATATTGGGCGGAGAAGCTGTCATCGATATATTGGGTGGAGAAGCTATCATCGATATATTGGGTGGAGAAGCTATCATCGATATATTGGGTGGAGAAGCTGTCATCGATATATTGGGTGGAGAAGCTATCATCGATATATTGGGTGGGGAAGCTATCATCGATATATTGGGTGGAGAAGCTGTCATCGATATATTGGGTGGAGAAGCTATCATCGATATATTGGGTGGAGAAGCTGTCATCGATATATTGGGCGGAGAAGCTATCATCGATATATTGGGTGGAGAAGCTATCATAGATATATTGGGTGGAGAAGCTATCATCGATATATTGGGTGGAGAAGCTGTCATCGATATATTGGGCGGAGAAGCTATCATCGATATATTGGGTAGAGAAGCTATCATCGATGTATTGGGTGGAGAAGTTATCATCGATATATTGGGTGGAGAAGCTATCATCGATATATTGGGTAGAGAAGCTATCATCGATATATTGGGTGGAGAAGCTATCATCGATATATTGGGTGGAGAAGTTATCATCGATATATTGTGTGGAGAAGCTGTCATAGATATATTGGACGGAGAAGTTATCATCGATATATTGGATGTAGAAGCTATCATCGATATATTGGATGGAGAAGCTGTCATCGATATATTGGGCGGAGAAGCTATCATCGATATATTGGGTGGAGAAGTTATCATCGATATATTGGATGGAGAAGCTGTCATCGATATATTGGGTAGAGAAGCTATCATCGATATATTGGGTGGAGAAGCTATCATCGATATATTGGGTGGAGAAGCTATCTTCGATATATTGGGTGGAGAAGCTGTCATCGATATATTGGGTGGAGAAGTTATCATCGATATATTGGATGTAGAAGCTGTCATCGATATATTGGGTAGAGAAGCTATCATCGATATATTGGGTGGAGAAGCTATCATCGATATATTGGGTGGAGAAGCTATAATCGATATATTGGGTGGAGAAGCTATCATCGATATATTGGGCGGAGAAGCTATCATCGATATATTGGGTGGAGAAGCTATCATCGATATATTGGGTGGAGAAGCTATCTTCGATAAATTGGGTGGAGAAGCTATCATCGATATATTGGGTGGAGAAGCTATCATCGATATATTGGGCGGAGAAGCTGTCATCGATATATTGGGTGGGGAAGCTGTCATCGATAAATTGGGTGGAGAAAGTGTTTTTATCAATCTTGAGTTGAGAGTCGATCAATTAAAGGTACTCAGTCCGATTCGATGGTCCCAATATCATCAGATTCCAACAACAACAACAACAACATTTTAAGACATGCCGCTTCAGTTATCAGAATCGATTAATTGCCCAAAAACAATTCTAACCACAGTCAACTATAGTGTAAAATGGCCCAAAACCTGTCATTTATCAACATTTTGTTCAACGAAATTTTGCCAGTTTTCAAATACATGACACAAAAAAGCCACTTGATTTTAGAGTTATCCATCTTCATCCGCAATTTGGTCCGAGACCGGCTTCTCGTCAACTCTGTACTTGGCCACTAACAATTATCGGTGGTGAAAAATAAGAGATTTCAAAATCGATATCTGATCACTGAGCGTTAATTCGGATCATGCATCTTTAAGGAAGACATTTATGATGAAAATTCACCCATTCTGTTGCTCCAATTACTTGATGATTTCGGCCTAAATATGTCACCGACGAATGAGAAACAGTACAGTAACAGTACAACAGTACCCACATTTCACTCAAGTGTATTACCACGAGATTTCCGAGATATTTCAGCATCATGGCTGTTTTATTTATAAATTCGATAAAGCGCTCGGACAACGAGCAGGGGTAAGCGACGGTTCTATTTTATCGAGAGCGACGGATCGTATGTACTTCATTTTAATAGGCGACGGTTCATTGATCGCAAATCATTTAACTTTTCATGTTCATTTTAATGAGTTGTATGTATAAAGTGAATGGTATTTTTGTCTAATAAAAACTGAGTGATCTTTTTTATTGAGATATATAGTTTATGTGTACATATTCTATGTCAATTCGGGGAAGCAAATGGGTATACGGCGCCGTTGCTCACGCACAGGCTTACATGCAGGACACGGTAGCTTATGAGTCATCAAAATAAAGCAAAGTTTTCCGTTTTATTTCAGAAGTTCAGATGCTACCACTGCAAGGATTCGAAGCAAAGAGCCCGCGAGGTATTGCCCCACACAAATAGACTAATCCTGATGCAGAGATTTCGATCCTTAATGAATTTGGTGGCGACTCTGAGTTTGGACTGGTCGCTAATGCTCGTGCCTAGGCTTTTATTTAGATATTAGGAACTGGATTCTTGTTGTTGATGATATGCCTCTGACCCACTTGAATACTTATAATATTTGTACCACGCGTCCACATGCCAGATATACATGTAATAATATAGAGTTATTATACAAGGCTGTGTACAGTATATGAAAATAGTAAAAGTAAAACAACATTGTATAATAACATTTTTATTATCAATCTGTATGTTTATCCCAATTTTGTGAATAAAATTATAGTAAAATTTGTGTATATTGTACGATCCTCAGAAAGCTGAATGCGGAAGTGAAACTTACTTTACTTCTCTTTTTAAAAGGTCACTTCGGAGTCCAATATGACTTTCGGAGTCCAATATGACATTTTCCCGGATTATCATGTGACGCCTTTTGCCCAATCAGAAATAGTGTTAGTTAGGGATGGATAATAATACAAACTTATTAATTGTCTGCACGATGGAGGTTATCGAGAAAATAGTTACACTGTCCAGTTCAGCCATCATAAAAATGAGATATGCCTGCATAGGGTAGGAAATCTACCTTATAGTGTTGGATAAATACCGTATGCCCATGGTAAGCACTAAAGTATTTATCGAAAACGAACCGTCGTGTAATTTATCGAAAAGGAACAGACGTTTAACATGTTGTCGGAAATAGAATCGTCGCATTTTTCAAGCCGCCGTTCAGAAAAATTATTCAATGGATCAGCTCAATTATTGTCAGTTTTACTTTGGTTGTTACAACTGATTATATTCGACACAAATTTAGACCTCTACATTGAAGTTTATTTTTCAATGTAAAGCAATGGAGAAATTCCTTCTCGATCTCAGACCTAAATATTAGCATATATGGCCAAAACTGCGATTATGTGGGACCAAAAAGTTACTAAACCTCCAACGGTCTAACTTAACGATCTCTGCATGTTTGTGTTCTGTGTTGATTATATGTACATCGTTTATGGAGAATCCGTCATGATATTGCACGATGAAGAGACGACACCTACCACAATTAAACAACAACAACAACCAACTCTCCAATTAGTTCGTTAACGAAGTTACCCAAACCTATATAACAAAACTATTCTGACATTGAGCAACATTTGTACATGGGACGATCACGATAACACATATAATCGGTGTTCGACATATAATGGGGATGAACGCTAATAATGGACACCTATTGCCAACCAAATATGGCGACAGCCTGCTCCGCCCAACCTTCAGAATATCACCAGGCGATGATTATAGACTAGCCACATAACCGGAAGTATAATGCTGCAAAATCTCTCAACGAAATCATTTACGCTTGTAACAAATACAGGGGAGCAGACACCATCCCACGCCCCCATGCAGTAAACATCATCCCCCGCCCCAGCATACACCACCCCGCCCCCAGCAAACATCGATGGATAATGAGGCACAGAAAAGATAGCGTTACTCAGAGGCCACATGTACCCCTGGCTGTTATATGGATTTATCATGTTGGGAGGTTCACTGTCATACACTAAAATGCACGATAACTATAGGATAAAATCGGTGTGTTACTTAACGGAAATAACAATGATGGGCACATATACTCCTAACCAGTTATTACGACAGAATGCTTCGCCCACCTTCAGAATTGTCACCAGGCGAAAATCCTAGTCTAGGCGCAGAACAGAAAGTAACGTTTGAAATGGTCTCAATGGTAAGCACTTCAATCTCTAAAACATAAAAGGTGGCATGCATCAATGAGTGATACAAAACAGAAAATATCGATAGATTATTGAGGTACAGAGGCGGCATCGTTACTCCCATGCCATCTAACTCCGGGTGCTAGGAATCGTTACTCCCAGGCCATCTAACACCGGGGTTAGGCTTTTCTTATGATGTTAGGAATCACATCAGTGTGCGACTTTATTCACGTTTTCGGCTAGCATGTTGCATGCATCGTTGATGATTTTAATATTTGATATAATCTACGGCACTCTTTTATTATTGTGATGGGCATCAATTAGACCAAGTCTTCTCGGTCCGCAACAGTTTGGGATATCGGTTGGGCTGACTTGGGATATCGGTTGGGTTGATTCTGTTATATTTACATACTATGTGTGATCATCACTAAATCCAGCATTCTGATTGGTCGGCGCCCACGTGGCTAGTTGCAATTATTTCTCGGTGAACGCGCAACAGCTCATAACTGCAGCCTCATAATTACATCGACACGTCATCAGTTTCGGAAAGAAGAACGCGTAATGTTTTGGGCGCATTTGGACTCGCGCAGGATTGACTTAATACATCATCGGGTTTCAATATAAAGAGAAATTGTTCCTGTTAACTTTTGCCAAGGGTGCTATGGGATATTTTGTGCTTGTTTTGTCACGATACACTTTTCGATTTAAATACATTTACAAAAGTGGCTTTTTCGCTAAATGTATATAAATATAAGGATTATCTGTCATGTGGACAGTTTTTATGGAGATGTAACCGTGAGGTAAGTGGTCATAACTTGTATGTAAAACCCTTTGGTGCTTTACACAAGTTATGACCACTTACCTCACGGATACATCTCCATAAAAACAGTCCACATGACAGTTAATCCTTATTTGAACCGAGTCCCGTCCTGTTACTCTTCTATAACATACTCCACGTCCATAATCGTGGGCGAGTTATCTTGCTTGTATGTCTTCAGATTCGGTCAAATTGACGATTTGCGTATATGGACATAGAGGGCAGTCTTTCCCAAATATGATGATTCAAACATGCAAATAAGAAGTCCGTGGAATGTCAAAGCAACGAGACTTATTAGTAAACAAAGCCTTGTTTTCCAGAGAATTACGATTTGTCACGCTATTAGAAACTGCATGTAAACAATATGTTAAATTGTCGTATAATCACTTTACATTTTTCAATCAAATGATATATCATTTTGACAAATTGAACGCGGACATGCCAGACGATTAATTACATTCAGGGGTTCACGTCACTTCCCGAGCTCCACGTGTAAATGTACTAATTAATGTAGTACGCCTTTCCAATGATAGTCTGTTATAGAAGAGTAACGGGAAACAGAATCAACCAAACCGATATCCCAACCTGATGTCGACCGAGAATAGAAGAGTAACGGGAAACAGAATCAACCCAACCCATATCCCAACCTGATGTCGACCGAGAATAGAAGAGTAACGGGAAACAGAATCAACCCAACCCATATCCCAACCTGATGTCGACCGAGAATAGAAGAGTAACGGGAAACAGAATCAACCCAACCCATATCCCAACCTGATGTCGACCGAGAATAGAAGAGTAACGGGAAACAGAATCAACCCAACCCATATCCCAACCTGATGTCGACCGAGAATAGAAGAGTAACGGGAAACAGAATCAACCCAACCCATATCCCAACCTGATGTCGACCGAGAATAGAAGAGTAACGGGAAACAGAATCAACCCAACCCATATCCCAACCTGATGTCGACCGAGAATAGAAGAGTAACGGGAAACAGAATCAACCCAACCCATATCCCAACCTGATGTCGACCGAGAATAGAAGAGTAACGGGAAACAGAATCAACCCAACCCATATCCCAACCTGATGTCGACCGAGAATAGAATAGTAACGGGAAACAGAATCAACCCAACCCATATCCCAACCTGATGTCGACCGAGAAGACTTGGTCTAGGCATCAATAAGTTATCTGTCATTTAATGACCCGTGCATTGTATCAATACGGCCTTGATGTGGATCTTAATTTAAGCCCCGATTTGATATCTGTAACAGTTTAAAACATATGTTAACTTTACACATTTTTTAAATACGACAACAACGAGGTAACTGCATTTTCATTTCATCCAGATCAGATATATTGCATTTCGAGTGGAAACATAAACCCTCTGTCTCAGATTCGTTAGAAAGTGCATGGCAAAAAGGTTAGACAACAACTGAATAGAAACAGAATCATATATTTTCAACATAATATTCTAAGTCAACAAACTGGACATTTGAGAAGTCCTGTAAGTGTGCGTTCATAAACTGGCAAGTTTCACGGCCATTTGCAGCCATTTGCAGCCATTTGCTCATAGAAATCCGCATGGTGCCAGAATGTGAACGGCAACACGCATATACAATGCATATTTACCAAAGCTAACGACATGAGAAATAAAATGTCGATAGTTCCACATGTAACGATGCTACTAACACACTACCTTAACATACATGTATGATCGATTCTTACGAGATAGTTGCATGCTATTTACAGACAAATATCGATAGCATCGCTACTAGTGGAACTACATAGTTTTAACTTCTCATGCAGTTAGCTGTGTACACGTGCATTTTATCAGCATTCTTGCATTCGGTTTCTGGTACATTGTAGCTTTCGATACCAAAATGCCTGCAAAATATTGTCTGACAAACTTGCCAGTGTATGAACGTACCCTAAACATATAAATAAAATATTGTAAAAACTTCATATTATTTGTTTTTTTCTGATAACACTAACAACACATGAAACAGAATGAAATTAAAAAGCTTCAAAACATCGAGACTTCTGACAGCAGCATAAATCACAAATGTTTCAACATAATATTATAGGCAACAACTGGACCGGAACTTTCAACAGTCCTTTAAAGATACGGGTGGCGTTGGCGGTGGGTATGCTGTTAAAATATTCAGCTCCGTCAAAAACCGCCATAAACAGAAAGAATAGTAAAATATAGACAGACTTTGTCTTTATACAAATGAGAAATATGGCATAAACAGTATGTTATTGTCAAATGTTTTTCCTTTGTTATGTAAACAAAAGCAAAAAAACGTTACAGAACTTGGCTTTTGTTCAGATCCGGATATGGTAAACATAAAGAGCGTTATCTGTTACTGTTTTCCTGAGATGGAAATAATAAAGAGCGTTTATATCATTTGCGTGTGATTAACCAATATCATATTGCGCTGTGTTATGTAAACAGCAGCAATACTTGTGTAACACGAGCAGGTTCTTGTTTACGTACAACATCGTACGTCTTGGCGACAATATACTATTTACGCGCTGATTATGTTTGGCATATGAACAAAACTATATATATTTTAATATTCCTTCTGTTGATGGCGATTTGTACAATTTTGAAGATTTCTGCAACGAACGCCGCTCGTGCCTTTAAAGGTACGGATGTCCTTCGCGATATGTACTGCTGTTAAAATAGTCACATCCGTTAAAACCACCATAAACAGAAAGAATAAGAAAATATAGACAGATTTTGTTTTATATAACAATCAAAAATATCGCATAAACATCATGTCAAGATCGTACGCATTGTTTGTAAACAAAAGCCATGCTATGTTATAGTACAGTACGTAAAGAGTGTGTGATAAGTAAAACACGCAACACCGGGGAGATCCCATTAAGTGAACGTTGGTTAAAACTGTTGCTCACAACATACCGTTATAGGAATCAGGGAGCTAAATGTGTTCCAGAGTCGGGGAGCGAGTATACCGTGGAATGCTGAAGATGAAGGTAACTGAAGGATGACCTTCACCTGGTACATGTGACACGTTATTAAAGGATGGCATTTATTTGATTTGTACATCATATCTAAATAATTTAAACTGGTGAATTAATGGGGGAATGGATTATTGTGAGTAGGAAATTTATTTAACTAGCTGCTGTAGTTCTAGGTTTTTCCAGATCAAATTTGGCTGTGGGATAGCCCTGTCGTACATTTAGGGATTTATTTTAAAAAGTAAACACATGGCCTATGATTTTTCTTGCATTTTCGTGATCAACTGGTGTCAATCTAATCGGGCAAACATCACTGGAGTGGCCTGCAGGCTTCAATTCAGTGACTTTAGCCGAACGTTAACACTGTCGCCTACGGGAAACCATTTAGTTCAGTGACTCCTATACCACTCGCTAATCATTGTCACTCAATATTGTTGGTGTTTAATGGGGCACAGTGAATCAATCTCCCAAAAAATATCACCACGGTGTTGAGTGTTTTGCTTATCGCACACTCGTGTGTGCTGTATATAAACAAACTCTCGGCTCACGCGAAGTGTGTTTTGTGGATAATATCGCATTCATACTATCATTATACTATACTATTAGTGTATTCTTGAGGAAAGTTTCATAATTTGGAAACCTACAACCAAGGCCGTCCGTGCCTTTAAGAATAAACAGTTTTTTAAATGTAAAATTAAACATAATTTCTTCCCGGGTAAGATTGAGAAAATAACACGCATATATCAGTTCGAAATCTCAATTCACCCGACGCTTAAAATAATACTGTACACTATGTAATGACTATATATAAAATAGATATCTAATCACATACAAGCCTAGATCATTGTGTGCAACTGAACTAACTGAAATTTCATTTTCATAATTTTATAATACTCAGGCCGGCATAACTTATGATAAGTGTATCCTCATTGGCCCAAACTAAGATAACACTTGGACTAATTCAAAAACTAAAATTGTGAGAAAAATATCCACATGCATCAGTGTCTGTCATTAGTGTCTGTCATTAGTGTCTGTCATTAGTGTCTGTCGTTAGTGTCTGTCGTTCTGTCATTAGTGTCTGTCATTAGTGTCTGTCGTTAGTGTCTGTCGTTAGTGTCTGCCATTAGTGTCTGTCATTAGTGTATGTAATATGCCGATTTTCACAATATTGGTATGAATGTTTACCTGAGTTTAGCGGGCTAGCATAACAAAAATCACCCTCTTGGGACATCATTCTGCTTAGGCCTCATCTGCTATTGGAGACATAGACTCAGATTAAAGTTCCCAAATTGGTGAATATTGTGATCTACACCCATTTGGAACCTCGATTATGCAATGTGTCGTCTTCCAATTTGGGGATATAGATAATCTAAAAAGAAATAGAATCTAAGATTCTATAGAAATTTGATAATAAAGAAACTTTCCAGATAAGACGAGGCAAGCAGAATGAGGTCCACAGAGGGTGAAGTTAGTGATGTTAGCCCACTATGCGGGATAGCGTCACCAAATTCACCCTCTGGTGACCTCCTCATTCTGCAATTGACAGACACGCCATAATCAGGCTTGGTCATATGCAAATTTTCACAATTGGTATTAATTGTTACTTCTTGATGCCAGATTATGCAATGGTTTATGGACAGCTCAGAACTTAACCCTTTACCCAATAGAACGGCCCTGTGCCAATGCATTCTCTTATATATGCGAGTCGACCATAGGTCGCCTCGCATATATAAGAGAATGCATTGGCTTAACACATTAAAAATTATAAAATTGTTAAAGATTGTAAGAAAAAATGGTAAAAAGTGTTAAAAAAGGATTTTTTTTAGGCCAATGCATTCTCTTATATATGCGAGGCGACCTATGGTCGACTCGCATATATAAGAGAATGCATTGGCACAGGGTATTACTGTAACTATCACAATGTGGTCAAGGAGCCGGTTCCAATGATATCCATATTTGTATGGTTTTATTGAGACAGACCCAAGATATTTTAGGCTATTGAAGCTTTATTTGGCCGGTTTTGGCCGGTTTGTTGGGTAAAGGGTTAGAGGGAGACTGAACGCCAATTTCATTAAATTACTGATCTGATATCGATAATATATAGAAATATGATGAATTTGAGTCGAAGATGTCTTCTGTACACGTTATCTTAAAATAAAATTTAGTAATTAATATAATTTCACTGTATGGCTCGAGCAATAAACTAAGTTACGAATTCCCATGCACAAGACGTAATCAAACGATATGATGGATAGTGAATCGGGCAACGCGTGGAACATATCGTTTAAAATTATGTTGATACGTGGCGAACTCAAGCCACTCGCAATTAATGAGTATCTGGGACTATTACGCATCTCATACAACGTTTATTTGATATATTTCATTTTGTCTGAAAATTTGTATAGAATATCTCGATGACAAGCGTTCTATTTTTGCATTCCGGCTTATCTGTAATCTGTAACATAACGTCGTACTCAGCGGACAATCAAATAAGGCAAATCTGGTTACGTTATTCTATGAATTGGAGAATATAAAAATCAACAACAACATTTGAGTGCAGTACCACTTTAACTAGTATATTCATACTTATAACACTTTGGGTATGAGACACAATAACCTGGGCTTGACAATATTGATGTAAATATCAGAAATGAAACACATTCTGGTTGCAAATCAAGACTGGTCAATACAGCAAGATCTTTCTAAATTGTGACCGTACATTACTATTTTACAGATATCAGCTTTATCCATGATATTTCTGTGTTCTTTGGTCATGCAGTATACGATACCCAGTTTCGCGTACTACATTGATTTGGTTACACAGGTTGGCCTTTAAATCCATGTGTGTACTTTGATTCTGGAATCATTTGCCATTTCATCTTGTTCTAAGAAATATTAGCCAGGTTCAGCGACACGTACGTGTAACTTGTAACGTGTGTTACTATGTGGTTGCTATGGAGATAGCTTGGCTGTAACAGTCAGATGATTTTACGGCGCCAAATCTACACGCTTATAGTTGTCGGCCAACGTCTAGCGTAATGCCCCGGTTCCATATCCCCGATTTCCCGCCCCGAATGTTCCCGAATGACTCCCGAATCATAATTTTGCAAACATCGTGGAGTAAGTTCGGGACGAGTCGGGACAGTGAATTTTTACCCCCGAACATGATCGGGGATATCGGTGCTATCTGGGTCGATTCGGGACAATTCTGGACTCGCTCCCGACAGTTTTGAAATGTTCAAAACTATCGGGAACCAAGCCGAATCGCTCCCGATTTGTAAATAATCGGGAGAAATTCGGGAGCAATTCGGCACCTATTCTGGAGTAGTCGGCAGTATTCGGCAATATTCGGGTGGATATTCTGGAGTAGTCGGCAGTAATCGTTAGGTTATTCCCGAATTCGCCATGTGTGGTTGCTTTTATACTGAGATCCGGTGTATCTGCAAATTCGGCATTGATTCGGGACGCTCGGCAGCAATTGAATACCAATTCGGTATCTATTCGGCATCAATTCGGTACAAGTTCGGCATTGATTCGGGGTATTCGGCAACAATTCGGTGTAAGTCGGTAGTAATCTGGGCAATTTGGCAGCCACTCGCACGAAATTTCGGTATCAGTTCGGGATAATTCTTGATCAATCGGGAAGTTATTCGGAAGCATTCTGGAATACTCGGCAATGTTCGGGACGATTAAATTTTGTCATAATTCGGCATCAGTTCGGCGGCTTTTTGGAATAAAACTCGTCCAGAATTCTCTCGAATGCTGCCGATTTGGTCTGGTCCCGAATTTGTGCCGACTATACTAATTCTGGACAGAAAATCGGGAATATGGAACCGGGGCTTTAACTGGTAAATAATAGTCGGGTGGCAAGTTAATGATGCAAAGATCACAAGTTTATATGTAGAATATTAGTATAGATACTAGCCAGGTTGTAACGTGTGTTGCCATTGCCAACAGAGTTCACATGACTCACGTGATGATTTCCCCTACTCACACGACCAAACCGTTTAGAAATGATGTGTCAAGCGAATAATGCTATCTTAGTTCTTTTGAATTAGCGAGCCACTCTGTGCAGACAGCGAAATGTCTTCGGGGAAAGATTTTAGTTTGATTGAAGCCTTGATTGAAGCCAATCAAGCGTATCGCTGCTCGCTTAAATGGAGATTAATCCGAGATTAATGGGGTGGCGGCCTTCCTTGTAGGTTATAATTTAGAAATAACATTTATCAAATTATGATAATTTCCTCAAGAATATACCAATAGTATATCAAAATGGTGATAGTATTCACAAAACACGCTTTGTGTCATCTCTTTGCAAGAATTATATTATGTTCACGTTTTCTGTCTGATCATTTCCCAATCATGAAGTAACGTGGATTAGCTTGATTTTGAACTAACAGCGGTAGAATGGGTTGTTAAAATAAAAATTGCATGACTATAGCTGTCAAAATAGTCACATCCGTTAAAAACCGCCGTAAACAGAAAGAATATTTCAATATTATGGACATATATTGTTCTTATACCAACCATAAATATCGCGTACATTGCATGTTATTGTCACGTTTGTAAACAAACATCAAAAACGTTACTGAACAATTTGTTAAAAGACAAACACTGCGAACTACCGGATCGTCCAATGAAAACGTTCCGTTGCGCTGCAGAAGGCGGAGATAAAATTTTATCGCATTCAAATCACATCAATTTTTATTTTAACAACCATTCTACCGCTGTTAGTTCAAAATCAAGCTAATCCACGTTACTTCATGATTGGGAAATGATCAGACAGAAAACGTGAACATAATATAATTCTTGCAAAGAGATGACACAAAGCGTGTTTTGTGAATACTATCACCATTTTGATATACTATTGGTATATTCTTGAGGAAATTATCATAATTTGATAAATGTTATTTCTAAATTATAACCTACAAGGAAGGCCACCACCCCATTAATCTCGGATTAATCTCCATTTAAGCGAGCAGCGATACGCTTGATTGGCTTCAATCAAACTAAAATCTTTCCCCTAAGACAAATTGCTGTCTGCACAGAGTGGCTCGCTAATTCAATAGAACTAAGATAGCATTATTCGCTTGACACATAATTTCTAAACGGTTTGGTCGTGTGAGTAGGGAAATCATCACTTGAGTCATGTGAACTCTGTTGGCAATGGCAACACACGTTACAACCTGGCTAGTATCTATACTAATATTCTACATATAAACTTGTGATATTTGTGTCATGTCTGAAACTGCTCATAATCGCAGGTGCACATGTTCGCATATATACCGTTTACATTATGAGCCAAGTTTCAAATTAATCGACCGGAAAGTGTAGAAATACAACTTATACATGTACAAGTTCGGACAGAATTATGAATGTTGCGAAAAATTCTGTCGGAAAAGGGGGATTAACTGCACTACAAAGTTGGACGGTCCTCATAATAGCAGGCGCACCTGTCCCCATGATACTAATATATGTGCCAAGTTTTAAAAAAAATCATTGACTGAAAAAATAGAAAATGTTGCAGTTGCATCCACTCCAACAACTTTTAATTATGGGCATAAATACAATGGCTAGTTTCCAAAATCTCATCAAGAGAGCACAGCTAAGTGATTACATTTCGTACTGACATATAAAGCAGCAGCCAAACAGAAAAAGAGCTCTAGTTTTTTAGGTACCTCAACCCATGGTAGAACAACTTGAAACCAACTTTTTTCAAATAATTACCGAGAGTGTGGTTTCATAATTATGAAGTTTATTGGGGACTATCCCAATTATTGATTTTTTATTTGGGTGTCTAAAATTCTGGTGTAAATTTGTTATGTTGAAAACTATTGTTACACAGTCATTAATGTGACTGCAATTTGCCAGCAAACCTTACTTCTTCGCGCAGGTAATTCAAATATTTAAGTCATTATGTTTTTTTCAGAATGCTTTGACATTTGCCAACGCTTACCATTATATTTTAATGGAATTTTAGTATTTAATTGGATTAATTGAAACGTGATTGGTAACACAGATGTAAGAATAATGTTTACATAACAATGGTTTTGATTGGTAACACAGATTTAAGAATAATGTTTACATAACAATGGCTTTGACACATGGTATCTCGTTATTTGAGAATAATTCATAATGACATTAAGAACAAAATGGATCTATTTTTGCAATCACATGTTCACGTTGATGATAGTTTTTTGTTTTTAGGGTGCATTTACACTGATATAGAACTGTATACAGATCTGTATGAAGTCACGTGTCGGGCATTACTGTGATCACAACATAATTACTAATAGTGAACACGCGCTGATCAGTACTCTGGTAATTGACAATTCATTACGAGTCGTGTCAATTTAGGACAGACATAAAAATGGATCAACTATCAGCAGACAACAGCGATTTGGTATGTGCCGCATGTATTTAAAATGTATCCTTATACCACTTGATAATGGTTCGAAGAAAGAATGAAAATGGCATAGGAATACACAACAAACAACCGTGTGCACAAATAGAGAGGCTAGAGAGCACCCATATAGCTTTAGATGGCGATTCCACCAATATTTAGGATTTTAGGTGACCATCTATATATCTATAGGTCTCCTGTTTGACACCATCTGGGCGGTGGCCATTTTGGATCTGTATGAAATGGGTATCCACCCTACAACACCCTTTATTTGACCAAATGTAGTAGAAATTCCAACTGATGACAATTCCAATGGCAATGTTGACCAAATGTAGGACAATATTTTTTTCTTAAATTAACTAGCAGTTTTTGACTGGCCACGGGGAGGGACCAGGACACAATCTTTCCAAGTGTTGGAAATTTCCAACCTGACACCCGCCCCCATAAGGTTGGAAAACTTCCAGCTGATGGCCATTCCAGCCCAAAATTTTGATAAAAAGTAGGAAATTATGCAAATATTGGTCCGAAAACAATACCCCCCCCAATATAATGTTTGAAAATCAAACTACAAGATAATTTTAAACCTATTGTTGGTTTGGAAATTACAACTAATGTTGTGTCAGGTATGAAATTTCCAACTGTTGAAAATTTTGACCAAAGTTGCCACGTCCCTGTCCGTGTTCAATATTCGAAATACACGGGTTGAAATGACAACGAACGCTAAAACACATTCGCCAAGCCCGAGTAACAATTAATCAAAACAGATTTGCCTGTCACAATGATTCGGCGTTGACCGTGACGTATAGCGGACACGATTTTTGCTCACACGAACTAATACCGTTTTCATTCTGTGTGCATTTCTATATCAACCCGTTTACACTAGTCTGCGTGTAGATCTGGGTACAGTTCTATAGCAATGTAAATGCACCCTTATATTTAGTATTCATATATTGACATTGTATATTGTACAAGTGGTAAGCAATGAAGTGACACAAAGGCCATATATACACACATATATACATACAAACATATATATATTCATCTTTGAAGTCAAAAGATTTGTTGTGAGAGTGTGAAACAATTCCGTAAAATTCTATTTCTGATGTTTGGGTGTGACTTGGCTGGAGAATATAACTCGATAAATTCTGTAAAAATATCACAATATTCTCATTGAGATATTATCAGATAAGTAAGTATACAATTATATGTGACCCGCCATATCAAATCCAGTCGTAAGTCGGGATTATTTTTACCCTGTGCCAATGCATTCTCTTATATATGCGAGTCGACCATAGGTCGCCTCGCATATATAAGAGAATGCATTGGCCTAACATTTTTTTTACAATTTTAATAATTTTTTCTTGTATTCTTTAACAATTTTATAATTTCACCCATACAGAGCCCCATACCAACATGAGCAGACGACACTCTTCTATATGCTTCTATATATGTGTGGGACTCCTTGCAGGGTAATGGATGTTTTTTATTTTATGTCCTAAAAATTGTAAGAAACATTTATTTAAAACAAATGATAAAAAATTGTTAGGCCAATGCATTCTCTTATATATGCGAGGCGACCTATGGTCGACTCGCATATATAAGAGAATGCATTGGCACAGGGTAAAAAAATCCCGACTTACGACTGGATTTGATATGGCGGGTCACATATACATTTACATTTATTGAAGAAGCTGCTGGACGCTGCAGGTGATTCTGTTAATATTGTAGCTGCTCATCCCCAACACGTACTCATTTAAACGGGATATCAAGTTAATAGCTGCTAATTAAAACATTTTCGTCTGTATGGAGGGGGATCCATCGTACATGGGCCAGGGGTGTGCAACCCCCGTGACTCACTCTTCCAAGTGGAATCGAAAGCGGAAGAAGTGAATGAGGGTGAAGTCTCAATATAGTTACTGCAGATCTCGAAAATAACAAACTTCATAAATCGATATCTGATCACTCTGAGCTTTGATGGATGGATTCCTCGACTCGAATCAACTATCTTTTACCCCTGAAGCCAAAGAAATAGTAATTGAGGAGCATCTGATCGGATTAAATACCTTTAAGTCTTGAATCCATATTATTTGGAGCACATTAGTTCAGCAATATTGTCAGATACAATTTGTATAGATTTCTTTACAAGTTTTAGAAAGGGTTCTGTCTTTAAGTAGAGAAGTTTTGTGTTCTTCTCGTCTGGTAGCAACTCTGCCCTTTATTTTAATAACTGCCCTCTTTGTTATGACACGTTCGCTGGGAGGTCGATTGAAACTCTTAACTTCGAACTGGGATTAAGTTTTTTGACTTTCCGGAGGATAATATATCGATCATATAGAGACATAAATCGTACAATAATGCTGAAAAGTATGGAATCCTATTACGGCCACTTGCTAATGGCGCTTTCGGCGCTTTCGGCGCGATGCGCCGAAAGCGCCGAAAGCGACAAAAAGTGCGCCATTATAGTAACGCGCCGAAATCGCCGAAAGCGACAAAAAGTGCGCCGTAACGGCGCACTATTTGTCGCTTTCGGCGCTTTCGGCGCTTTCGGCGCGGTGCGCCGAAAGCGACAAAATGTGCGCCATTAGCGTTATTTCGGCGCGCGCCGAAAGCGCCGAAAGCGACAAAAAGTGCGCCGATCGGCGCACATTTTGTCGCTTTCGGCGCTTTCGGCGCTTTCGGCGCGCGCCGAAACAACGCTAATGGCGCACTTTTTGTCGCTTTCGGCGCGCGCGCCGAAAGCGCCGAAAGCGACATAAAGTGCGCCGATCGGCGCACATTTTGTCGCTTTCGGCGCGATGCGCCGAAAGCGACAAAAAGTGCGCCGAAAGCGCCATTAGCAAGTGGCCGTAATAGGATTCCATAGTAACTTCTGTATGCCATTAAAATGGAGGCGTTTATTGTTGACAATTTTTTTCTAAATTTTACACACCGTGAAATTATCTATAAGTTTTATCAGAAATATGGAATTACAATTAGGTGAGTGAACTTCAAAAGCCACAGCTCCTGAACCCCCCCCCCCATTCGCATGGATGCAGGGATGTGGTAACGGAGAGTCCAACATGTTCTCTGCCTTGTTTGTTCAATGTTATAAAGTTCCATGTTAGAACATAAAAAAAGTTCCCATGTTTTGCACTGATGGAATAATATCTCTACAAGCACTATGCAGAGTAAAGTTTCATGGCACAATCTGGGGGGAGGGGTTCTTCTGACTTCAATTTCAACTACATGTTTGGGGGGGGGGGGTGTCCACCTTGGGAAATTCCAACTGCATCCCCCCTTTAGTCAGAATCAGACCAACACAAGTTTTTGAATAATTCCATTTGCACCCCCCCCCTTGAACCTCAGTCAGGCCTAATTTCTAATATATTCATAAGCCATGGTTTTATATTTCTATATTCCTGGTATGAGAACATTGACAGATATTTTAACCTGAACATTTATTAGTTATTTGAAAATTTCAAACCTCATACTCCCCTCAGGTTGGAAGTGATGACCATTTCTGTCCACAAATTTGACCAAATGTAGTAAAATATTGTTTTGCTAAACTAATTAGCAGTTTTGTATTGGCCATGTGGATGTGGGGCAATGACACACCGGGCCGACCATGGTTCGATCCGGTGTGCGAAAATTTAGAAATCTTAACAAGAAAATTTTGAAATCGTAACATCTACACTAGCCTCAAGCCTTCCTACCGTTGTAAATTTAAACCCTACACCCCCCACTTAGGTTGGAAAATTTTCAACTGATGACAATTCCAATGACAATGTTGACCAAATGTATGACAATATTGTTTTCTTAAATTAACTAGAAGTTTTTGACTGGCCACGGGGGAGGGACCAGGACACAAGCTTTCCAAGTGTTGGAAATTTCCAATCTGTTACCCCCCCTAAGGTTGGAAAATTTCCAACTGATGACCATTTCTGTCCAAAGTTTTTACCAAACATAGGAACATTTCCCCCCCCCCAATAAATTGTTTTATAATCAAACTACAAGAACATATTTCACCTATTGTTGGTGTGAAATTTCCAACTAATGTTTTGGCAAGTATGAAATTTCCAACTGTTATACTTTTGACCAAAGTTGGGGGGCTAACTACTAGTATACGTGCGAAATAAATCTCTGTAGTTCCACTGGTAACGATGCTACCGGAATTTGCCTGTAAATATCATGCAAATTATCTCACAAGAATAAATCATACAGGTATTTGGAGGTAGCACTGGTAGTACAAGTGGAACTATATAAATGTTACTTCCGATGTCTTTCGCTCTGGTAAAGATGCATGTTAGGTGCATATTTCCGTTCATATTCTGGCACCATGTGGTTTTCTATGACGAAATGCCCACAAAAATGTACCTTGCAAACTTGCCAGCGTATGAACGTACCCTGAATCATGCCAGAAGCTGGGGTTTGTCCCACAAAAATATTCATGATTGCCAATTACTCAATCAATATATTCACTGCAAGTCTATCACAGCTAGTGACAGTCAGTTGTGGTGTTCAATTATTAACAGACTTTTTCATTATATTACATTTAATTACATGCGGCAACACTCACTTAAAAAGTTGCTCAAATGTATGCATACTAATCACTTGACTATATTTAGACTCATTTATAGTGAAAATTCATACATGTGTTAAGTACCATATTAATAAATAATTTTAAATCTGAATAATGACAAATTATAGCATTTAGAGGTGTATCTACAGCAAAATTCAGCCCCTCCCTTTTAAAATTGATACATAGGCCTATACATTGTACACATATGGCCATGTCCGATCTGCACTGAGGTGCCGGGAGCATCCAAGGGCATCGGGGGGGGGGGGGGGAGAGCCTACAAAAATGGCACTTTTCTGCCCAAAAAAGGGAATTTTCTCCGCAAACTCGGAAAAAACAACCATAAATTCATTGTGGCAAAAATCCCTATTTTAAAGGTATTTGTCGGTTTTTATGGCCGTTTTTGACAAAAAATTAATATTCCTTGTGAAATTGGTGGTATTTGGACCCAAAAGGTTACATTTTGCTATAAAAACACGAGATTAAACACAGCATTTTCTGTCTCCAGAAAAAGGGCAAGTCCTGCCCCCTTGGTCAAGGGCAGGGGATCAGCTGCCCCCTCTTCCGGCACCCCTGCTGGGCTGATCACATACTTAATTGTATACATGCCCTAATGGCGCACCGCGCTAATGGCGCACTTTCTGTCGCTTTCGGCGCGGTGCGCCGAAAGCGCCGAAAGCGACAAAAAGTGCGCCGATCGGCGCACATTTTGTCGCTTTCGGCGCTTTCGGCGCTTTCGGCGCGCGCCGAAACAACGCTAATGGCGCACTTTTTGTCGCTTTCGGCGCGCGCGCCGAAAGCGACAAAAAGTGCGCCGAAAGCGCCATTAGCAAGTGGCCGTAATAGGATTCCATAGAAAAGTACAGATCCCTCGAAACTTAAACAGATCAGGCACATCCTGAATTCCACTATTATAGTGGTATATGGCTATAACATATTCATATTTCCATGATTTGCTACGGGAATAGAATACGGCGCATACCAGTGCACAGCCAAATGTCACTCTTAACAATATCGCAGCGAATGAACAGTCTTCCGACAAAATTCGTTGTGCGATCTTTTGCGCCATCTTTGTTATTCAATAATATAATAATATTACTAATATATGCCTATCTAAATGACAATAATTTGATGACCCAATCGCTCCTTCATAACAACAATTCAACTAATTGAATGCTAATTGAGTTGTTTATGGTGTGCCGTCATGATTAACCATTCTCCTGGACAAACTATATGTATGATATCGAATTAGTGCGACACTGATTTTGAATAATATTTGTGTGAAATATGATTTTGGATTATCCCTCTTTTATCAAATTAACAAATCGGTAATGGTCATATACCACAACAATAGTGGAATACCACTATAATAGTGGAATTCAGGATAAGCCTGACCTGTTAAATATTCGGTTAATGAAGCCATCGATGAATCAGAAATTCATTTCTGGACCCCGACATTTCTTGAAATACGAAGTTCCATTTACGGCCCGATCGATAGATCGAGTTTTGTATGTGCCAATATTAGTTCTTCCTGTTTTTGGGAAATTGCATTCACAGCATCTTCGAGGTGTTGTTGGACTAGCGTACAATTGTAAGTCCTCATGCACAAAATATATGTTGTTTCTACTTCAGCTAATGCTTCTTTGTGACTATCGACCTTTGCCTGAAGTTGAAGGAAAGTTTCCTCTTCCATTGTTTCTACTTTTGTTGAAAACTATTTCATATTGTTCTCACCATCTTCCAATCTCGACCCTGCCGATTGTTGGTGATAGTTGCTATACAGCTGTTTATAAATGTTAACATGGTCCCAATGTGAAGTCCTTGAGTCCCGTTTAGTAATACATTACTTGTGTATATCTATCTGGCAGTAGAAAGATAGTCTTCTTCTACAGTCCACGTCGTGTGGGAAACAATTTCCACTACTAGCCCACAGACAATCCTCAGAACGTTGTGGCTGGACCTTTGGGTTCGCCGGCCATGGCAGTGGATCTCCCAGATAGGACAAAAACATTCCTTCTGTGACGTCATCACTTCCGTCTAACCAGCTCGCTGAAACAAATTACATCATCACCATAAACATCATAAACATCATCATATTCACCATAGGCATCATCATCTTCACCATAAACATCATCATATTCACCATAAACATCATCATATTCACCATACACATCATCATCCTTAAACATCATATTCACCATAAACATCATCATATTCACCATAAACATCATCATATTCACCATAAACAACATCATATTCACCATACACATCATCATCACCATTAACATAATCATATTCACCATAACATCATCATATTCACCATAAACATCATCTTCACCATAAACATCATCATATTCACCATACACATCATCATCACCATAAACATAATCATATTCACCATAACATCATCATATTCACCATAAACATCATATTCACCATAAACATCATCATATTCACCATACACATCATCATCACCATAAACATAATCATATTCACCATAACATCATCATATTCACCATAAACATCATCTTCAACATAAACATCATCATATTCACCATAAACATCACCATCACCATAAACATCATTATATTCACCATAAACATCACCATCTACACCATAAACATCATCATATTCACCATAAACTTCATCATCCTCACCATAAACATCAAACATCATCATCACCATAAACATCATCATATTCAGCATAAACATCATCATATTCACCATAAACATCATCATCACCATAAACATCACCATCTTCACCATAAACATCATCACATTCACAATAAACATCATCCTCACCATAAACATCATCATCACCATAAACATCATCATCTTCACCATAAACATCATCACATTCACCATAAACACCATCTTCACCATAAACGTCATCACATTCACCATAAACATCAGCATATTCACCATAAGCATCATCATATTCACCATAAACATCATCATCATCATCACCATAAACATCATCATATTCACCATAAACATCATCATCCTCACCATAAACATCATCATATTCACCATAAACATCATCATCACCATAAACATAACCATCTTCACCATAAACATCATCGTCACCATAAACATCATCATCTTCACCATAACATCATCACATTAACCATAAACATCATCTTCATTATAAACATCATCATCACCATAAACATCATCATCTTCACCATAAACATCATCACATTCACCATAAACATCATCTTCACCATAAACATCATCATATTCACCATAAACATCAGCATATTCACCATAAACATCATCATATTCACCATAAACATCATCATCATCATCATCACCATAAAAATCATCATCTTCACCATAAACATCACCATCTTCACCATAAACATCATCATCTTCACCATAACGTCAGTCGTAGGAGGACTATAGCAATGACCCTCGTCCGTGTGAGCGTCGTTCAGTGCGTCCGTCCTTCCGGAACTTTGTCCAAGCCTGTATCCTGTCATTTTCTTGTCAATTGTTTTAAAACTTGGCACATATATCCACTAGCATGGGAATCTACGTGATTTTGAGTTCGGTCGGACTAATTTTTGGGGAGGTATTGACTTTTTCGACATTGAACCTTAGAATCGTGCCTGTATTCCGTCATTTTCCTGTCAATGTGTTTTAACTTGGCCCAGATGTTAACCAGCATGGGAACCTGCGCACCTGGCCCAGATGTTTACCAGCATGGAAACCTGCGCACCTGGCCCATATGTTAACCAGCATGGCGTAGATTCCCATGCTGGTTAACATCTGGCCAGGTGCGCAGGTTCCCATGCTGGTTAACATCTGGGCCATGAGCGAGGTCAAGGACACGGTCGCACGTGAAATGGACCAAAATAGGCCTACACACCAATTTGAGTCGGATCGGTTATTTGGGTTTTTAAACTCCATTCGGTCTGATCACCCTGCGTTATTTGGGTTTTAAAACTCCATTCGGTCTGATCACCCTGCGTTATTTGGGTTTTTAAACTCCATTCGGTCTTATCACCCTGCGTTATTTGAGTTTTTAAACTCCATTCGGTCTTATCGCCCTGCGTTATTTGAGTTTTTAAACTCCATTCGGTCTTATCACCCTGCATTATTTGAGGTTTTGACCTGCTCCTTGACGTTTATTTATACAATGTGAGGTCACACTGAAATCAGTCTATAGGCTAGACTGTGGTCACATGTGTTTGTTTGTATTCCCAACAGTGTGACACTTATATTGTAAAATAAGAAATAAAATGATCTCACAATAATGTTTAACAACTTTTTTCATTTTAAGGCAACGGAATTTGCATTTTTCTGAATGTTTTCGTCCGCACTAGGCGGAAATGATAATACGCATGCGTCCAGAGATTGCCGTTCTTTCAATTTAAGGTACCCTCTGAGTTTGGCATATTTAACCCGTTATTTCGTTAATTCGTTAAAGGTATCCTCCGAGTTGGACATTTTTAACGAAATAACGGGGTCCCCACAACTACTGTGTCGTTTGAATTTGTAAAGAAATGTACCCACAACGTAAGCAATACTAACAAATATGGGCATGTCGAAAAACAATTATGGCAATAACTCTCCGCTCGAATCGCAGGTTCCCATGCTGGTTAACATCTGGGCCAGGTGCGCAGGTTCACATGCTGGTTAACATCTGGGCCAGATGCTCAGGTTCACATGCTGGTTAACATATGGGCCAGGTGCGCAGGTTCCCATGCTGGTTAACATATGGGGCAGGTGCGCAGGTTCACATGCTTATTAACATCCGAGCCAGGTGCGCAGGTTCCCATGCTGGTTAACATCTGGGCCAGGTGCGCAGGTTTACAATGCTCGTTAACATCTGGGCCAGGTGCGCAGGTTCACATGCTGGTTAACATCTGGGCCAGGTGCGCAGGTTCACAATGCTCGTTAACATCTGGGCCAGGTGCGCAGGTTCACAATGCTGGTTAACATCTGGGCCAGGTGCGCAGGTTCCCATGCTGGTTAACATCTGGGCCAGGTGCGCAGGTTCCCATGCTGGTTAACATCTGGGCCAGGTGGGCAGGTTCCTATGCTGGTTAACATCTGGGCCAGGTGCGCAGGTTCCCATGCTGGTTAACATCTGGGCCAGGTGCGCAGGTTCCCATGCTGGTTAACATCTGGGCCAGGTGCGCAGGTTCCCATGCTCGTTAACATCTGGGCCAGGTGCGCAGGTTCCCATGATGGTTAACATCTGGGCCAGGTGCGCAGGTTCACAATGCTCGTTAACATCTGGGCCAGGTGCGCAGGTTCCCATGCTGGTTAACATCTGGGCCAGGTGCGCAGGTTCCCATGCTGATTAACATATGGGGCAGGTGCGCAGGTTCACATGCTTATTAACATCCGAGCCAGGTGCGCAGGTTCCCATGCTGGTTAACATCTGGGCCAGGTGCGCAGGTTCACAATGCTCGTTAACATCTGGGCCAGGTGCGCAGGTTCACATGCTGGTTAACATCTGGGCCAGGTGCGCAGGTTCACAATGCTCGTTAACATCTGGGCCAGGTGCGCAGGTTCACAATGCTGGTTAACATCTGGGCCAGGTGCGCAGGTTCCCATGCTGGTTAACATCTGGGCCAGGTGCGCAGGTTCCCATGCTGGTTAACATCTGGGCCAGGTGGGCAGGTTCCTATGCTGGTTAACATCTGGGCCAGGTGCGCAGGTTCCCATGCTGGTTAACATCTGGGCCAGGTGCGCAGGTTCCCATGCTCGTTAACATCTGGGCCAGGTGCGCAGGTTCCCATGCTCGTTAACATCTGGGCCAGGTGCGCAGGTTCACAATGCTCGTTAACATCTGGGCCAGGTGCGCAGGTTCCCATGCTGGTTAACATCTGGGCCAGGTGCGCAGGTTCCCATGCTGATTAACATCTGGGCCAGGTGCGCAGGTTCCCATGCTGGTTAACATCTGGGCCAGGTGCGCAGGTTCCCATGCTGGTTAACATCTGGGCCAGGTGCGCAGGTTCACAATGCTCGTTAACATCTGGGCCAGGTGCGCAAGTTTACATGCTGGTTAACATCTGGGCCAGGTGCGCAGGTTCCCATGCTGGTTAACATCTGGGCCAGGTGCGCAGGTTCCCATGCTGGTTAACATCTGGGCCAGGTGCGCAGGTTCACATGCTGGTTAACATCTGGGCCAGGTGCGCAGGTTCCCATGCTCGTTAACATCTGGGGCAGGTGCGCAGGTTCACATGCTGGTTCCCATCTGGGCCAGGTGCGCAGGTTCCCATGCTGGTTAACATCTGGGCCAGGTGCGCAGGTTCACATGCTGGTTAACATCTGGGCCAGGTGCGCAGGTTCCCATGCTCGTTAACATCTGGGCCAGGTGCGCAGGTTCCCATGCTCGTTAACATCTGGGCCAGGTGCGCAGGTTCACATGCTGGTTCCCATCTGGGCCAGGTGCGCAGGTTCTCATGCTGGTTAACATCTGGGCCAGGTGCGCTGGTTCCCATTCTCGTTAACATCTGGGCCAGGTGCGCAGGTTCACATGCTGGTTAACATCTGGGCCAGGTGTGCAGGTTCCCATGCTGGTTAACATCTGGGCCAGGTGCGCAGGTTCACATGCTGGTTAACATCTGGGCCAGGTGCGCAGGTTCCCATGCTGGTTAACATATGGGCCAGGTGCGCAGGTTCCTATGCTGGTTAACATCTGGGCCAAGTTAAAACACATTGACAGGAAAATGACGGAATACAGGCTCGATTCTAAGGTTCAATGTCGAAAAAGTCAAAACCTCCGCCAAAATGAGTCCGACCGAACTCAAAATCGCAGGTGTGTAGATTCCCATGCTAGTTGATATATGTGCCAAGTTTTAAAACAATTGACAAGAAAATGACAGGATACAGGCTCGGACAAAGTTCCGGACGCACTGACGCACGGAACGACGCACACACGGACGAGGGTCATTACTATAGTCCTCCTACGACTGATGTCGGGAGACAACACATCTGGTACACAATTCTAAGTTAACTTGTTACAAAGTATTCATGCAGAGAACGGATTGGGGGGGGGGGGGGGGCACATTTGATTGCTGGCGATAACACACTGTCGATTCCAAACACAAAATCAATAAAATACACATTGTGTACAAAACTGAACTCACCTGGTCCCCCGGTTGCACCCTTAACATATCTCATGTTAACTCACCTGATCCCCCGGTTGAACCCTTAACATGTCACACGTTAACTCACCTGGGCCCCGGTTGCACCCTTTAATTAACTCACCTGGTCCCCCGGTTGCACCCTTAACATATCTCATGTTAACTCACCTGGTCCCCCGGTTGCACTCTTAACATATCTCATGTTAACTCACCTGGTCCCCGGTTGCACCCTTAACATATCTCATGGATAATTAACTCACCTGGTCCCCCGGTTGCATCCTTAACATATCTCATGTTAACTCACCTGGTCCCCGGTTGCACTCTTAACATATCTCCTGTATAATTAACTCACCTGGTCCCCCGGTTGCACCCTTAACATATCTCATGTTAACTCACCTGGTCACCCGGTTGCACCCTTAACATATCTCATGTTAACTCACCTGGTCCCCGGTTGCACTCTTAACATATCTCCTGGATAATTAACTCACCTGGTCCCCCGGTTGCACCCTTAACATATCTCATGTTAACTCACCTGGTCCCCCGGTTGCACCCTTAACATATCTCATGTTAACTCACATGGTCCCCCGGTTGCACCCTTAACATATATCATGTTAACTCACATGGTCCCCCGGTTGCACCCTTAACATATCTCATGGATAATTAACTCACATGGTTTCCCGGTTGCACCCTTAATATATCTCATGGATAACTAACTCACCTGGTCCCCCGGTTGTACCCTTAACATATCTCATGGATAATTAACTCACCTGGTCCCCCGGTTGCACCCTTAACATATATCATGGATAATTAACTCACCTGGTCTCCCGGTTGCACCCTTAACATATCTCATGTTAACTCACATGGTCCCCCGGTTGCACCCTTAACATATATCATGTTAACTCACATGGTCCCCCGGTTGCACCCTTAACATATCTCATGGATAATTAACTCACATGGTTTCCCGGTTGCACCCTTAATATATCTCATGGATAACTAACTCACCTGGTCCCCCGGTTGTACCCTTAACATATCTCATGGATAATTAACTCACCTGGTCCCCCGGTTGCACCCTTAACATATATCATGGATAATTAACTCACCTGGTCCCCCGGTTGTACCCTTAACATATCTCATGGATAATTAACTCACATGGTCCCCCGGTTGCACCCTTAACATATATCATGTTAACTCACATGGTCCCCCGGTTGCACCCTTAACATATCTCATGGATAATTAACTCACATGGTTTCCCGGTTGCACCCTTAATATATCTCATGGATAACTAACTCACCTGGTCCCCCGGTTGTACCCTTAACATATCTCATGGATAATTAACTCACCTGGTCCCCCCGGTTGCACCCTTAACATATCTCATGGATAATTAACTCACCTGGTCCCCCGGTTGCATCCCTAACATATTTCATGTTAACTCACCTGGTCCCCCGGTTGCATCCCTAACATATGTCATGTACTGATACATGAGCTCATTCTGGTAGAGGATGAGGTGTCCCCCTGTTTCTGCACATGTATTCGACGCGACTGCTTGTGATTTTCGTACCTCGTACAGACGTAAGCAAAGCTTCATGGGAAAGGAACCGTTGGAATATAACGTATACCTATCGTCTGCCGGGCAGTCTGTGGAATGGAAAAAATGTGAGGATTGTGTTTCTCAAAATCATACACACAAAGGCCAAGTTCGTCATCTCCAATTTAAACCTCCGAGTTTAAACCTAAACTAATGCTCCAGCCAAACCGGGTCTAAGTGTCCCTTTGTGGTCTTTTAGTGGTGGCTTATTGGTGTGATGAGTATGCAATCAAATTAACAACGCAGCTATCCGGTGGACCATGCACATGCAGCCCGGTAGAATGAATATTAATGGTACTCAATCCGATCAGACGCTCCTAACTTACTATTTCTTTGGCTTCGAGGGTAAAAATTATTTGATTCGAGTCCAGGAACCCACCCATCAAAGATCAGAGTGATCAGATATCGATTTTTGAGGTTTGTTATATTTCTCCAGATCTGTAGTAATATGTGGCCCCTGAAACACGTGGTCAAACGGGCGGTCTTGCGGATGAAAATGGATGACTCTAAAATCAAGTGGTTAGTATTACCACTTGATTTTAGAGTTATCCATCTTCATCCACAAGACCGCCCGTTTGACCACGTGTTTCTGGGCCACTTTTTACTGCAGTTTCGAGAAATAACAAACTTCAAAAATTGATATCTGATCACTCTGAGCTTTGATGTGTGGGTTCCTCGACTCGAATCAAATATTTTTTACCCCAGAAGGCAAAGAAATAGTAATTTAGGAGCGTATGATCGGATTGAGTACCTTTAATATAACACATATAAGCCTATAACAACTCTCGTGTGCGAATGAAAGAATTGTGACATGATAATGCTTAGTCCAGGTCTGCTCGTACTAAAACCAACTAAGATATTAGGATTGCGAGATGCTAGTTTAGTAAGAGAACGTCCCGTTGCCATATGTATGACATGAATTACTCCCAGGGTTGGTGGCGGGAATTGTAGTCTATTTTACTCGATTTTACCTAACAAATCAATACCTGATGCTATACATATCGGAAAGAGTGATATATTATGGTCACGGTGGTGTATACTAATCTAACTTTCATGTTTAATTACACATGGAATATTCCGGTTTATTATGACTAACATCGGTTTGTTTATGTTTGTTTACGTTGTAACTGAAAGCCGAAGTGTTCCGAAATGTACTCGGCTAAGTTCGGCTTCTATGTCGTCAATCGAATGTGCCCTATAACAATCGAACACACCCCGTACTCAACACCGTGTACTGTTAATATATTCCACCACTATTATGCGTTTAAATGTGCTAAATGTCTCTTCTCACAGTAAATTACCGCTTTCAATTGACAACTGATGTGGTTTTCAGAACAATTATAATCAATCAATCAATCAATCAATCAATCAACGTGAACTGGTCACTAACGAGTAACTCGTGTCAAATGGTAACGGGACGTTCTCGTACTAAAACTAGCACCTCGCTATCCCAATACCTTAGCTGCTGGTTTTAGTACGAGCAGATTTGGACTAGATATATAATACAAAGCCGCCACTCTCATCTTTTATATACAAGCCGTCAGTCGATATTATGTACAGCTCCACCGATGTAAACTGCGGTACAGAAAAGACGGATGCGTCATCTAAGGTCTAGCCTCCCTAAACCGGGTTTAGCTGGACAGTCGAATGAAATGGTTTAGTTGCCGGTTTATATCCAATCAACGAATTTTTTGTTGCATTTGTGGGCGTATAAAATTGTAAGTGGCCGAACATACTGTATAATGCGAAATTATGCCAAGCATATTGTTTGGCTACTTACAATTGTATACGGTCATACATGCAACCCAAAAGACATTGATTGCTTATAATTACGCACCCGGAAGATTAATTTCAACTTATTATAGGAGAGGAGGGTATTCTAAGTGATTACAGCACTTGTCCTCCAATCCCTTTGTCATATATCAAATTATGAACAAATAAAATATGTTTAAACAAACGTATTAGAAAGAATTACCACACATATCGTTGTTGTATAATAAAAAAACACAATCTATCAAACACAACTGTAAATATTTACATAGCTCGTGTGTGCTGCACTGAATTCCGTGGCGCGGATTGGTCAACTGGGTGAGGCGTTTCACATTCCAATAAAACACATCATAGCACGAACCGTTGTCACATCTTGTTAACCCAGATGACTAAAGGCAGTCGAGATAATAACTGGGCATGTTTTTATAGCGCGGCCACAGCTAATTACTAATCGATCGATTGATTGATTGAGGGTTTAACGTGCGCGGTCACAGCGAATTACTAATCGATCGATTGATTGATTGAGGGTTTAACGTGCGCGGTCACAGCGAATTACTAATCGATCGATTGATTGATTGAGGATTTAACGTGCGCGGTCACAGCGAATTACTAATCGATCGATTGATTGATTGAGGGTTTAACGTGCGCGGTCACAGCGAATTACTAATCGATCGATTCAGGGTTTAACCCTTTACCCAACAGAACGGCCCTGTGCCAATGCATTCTCTTATATATGCGAGTCGACCATAGGTCGCCTCGCATATATAAGAGAATGCATTGGCTTAACACATTAAAAATTATAAAATTGTTAAAGAATGTAAGAAAAAATGGTAAAAAGTGTTAAAAAAAGATTATTTTTAGGCCAATGCATTCTCTTATATATGCGAGGCGACCTATGGTCGACTCGCATATATAAGAGAATGCATTGGCACAGGGCATAACTGTAACCATCACAATGTGGTCAATGAGCCGGTTCCAATGATATCCATATTTGTATGGTTCTATTGAGACAGACCCAAGATAATTTAGGCTGTTGAAGCTTTATTTGGCCGGTTTTGGCCGGATTGTTGGGTAAAGGGTTAACGTCGTATTATCCGCAAGGCCATATCACGACGAAGAACAGAATCAGGTATAAATAATAAGTTCAGAAGCAACTGTGTAGATAAACCCAGACAGTGGGTCAGATTAATACAATGAGATATGTACAAATGGGAGGAGGATTGTTTACACTTGGAGTAATGAATATAAATTCAAGAAGTGACAAGTGTGCAAGCATACTATAAAACATAGCACATGAATACATAATAAAGAGCAAATAAATAACACGAAATTATCAAGGATCCACATCGAAATAAGTAAAGTGGCTTTTAACATTTCATTTTTCATTGACAAGGTATTTATAATAGTTGATGAATAGCACATGAACCTTTATCAATGCGTCAAGCTGGCAGTCGGGTGGGTGAGACAGAAGAACGTCATCTTTCACCCAAACCGACAGCCACAATCCACAGTATATTCCTTATGATCATAACCAGAAACGGAACAGCGTGCACATATGGTTTCGTCACTTTAACAATGTCACAGGCCATGACCATACCCCTGACATTTAAAACAGGAATTTGGAAAAATATAATGTAGACAAATCCTTTTCATACATCAAACCTTCAATGCCGGTGGATGTTCGCACCTATTTGAATCGTTTTATAAACACGTTATTGCCCATTGGGAAAACTTCAAAAGCTAATATTATTTGGTTTATTTTGCAAACCGCCATGGGGCTTTAATGACAGATATGCATTTTTTACTACCTATAGATATACTTCATTGTGCACCGTATGCGCCCATCGAACCCGCAATTATGTAATATAACCACGTGCACAATATGATTATATTGACAAAATAACGAAGATACCCAGCAATTACATCCACATGGCGGTTTGGGCTCCAAAATACCCCTAATAGTATTAGATTTGAATTTTTCCCGGTATCGAAATAGGTAAATAATTAGGTCAATAATTACTTGAACTACCTTTCTACGGACATTATATGTCACAGAAAGACGCATCAATGGGTGTATTCGAATCCGTGTATGTTCGTGAGCGACAGGTCACCAAGACCATATCATTCATATAGAATAGTTGGACCTCTCAATATGTCTGTTGCGTATTTCTCCCAGACCCCAGGACCGATTTCAACCGAATGTTGTGTGGTGACTCGGGTTGGCGGATGGTATAATGCCGTTAGTTTTACAAATTATTTTAAATAAAAGAAATAATGTCAAATTGAGCAAATCTAACATAAAATTATTTAAAAGAATAGTTAAGAATAATTAAACTCATTTTTTTTCAGATCAAAATTTTTAAACGTTAAAATGTTTGAATCAATGTTTTTAAATTTTGATTAAAAGAAATTACTTTAGGTATGTATGTATGTATGTATGTATGTGTATATGCAGGTGTATATATGTATATATATTTTTTAAATGTGTACACGTCGTGTTCACTGGTCCAGATTATTACTCCCAGGATTGTGTCGAGTAAGAATCTGGACCGCCGAACTGCCCGAACATGACGTGGCAGTGTTCCCGAATAACCATTCGCCGTATAGTGCAGCGGCCAAATCGAAAAAGGGCTCTAGTTTTCGAGATACCCCTACCCACGGTAGAACAAGTTAAAACTAACTTTATTTAAATGATAAATATATACTCTTTACGAAAATGATAGTGAAAAATAACGGAATTGGTGGTGGCTATTCTCAAATTGACAATGAACGATACCCACCAGTGACTTTTCCCAGAAATTAACGATTTTGGTAAAGTGAGCCCTGCGGCTATGTCCTATGTTATTTGCCCACATTGTTGGTGTTAAAATGACTACAGCATACCATATTTGTAAGAAGTGTTGGTTAATTTGGATTTTCGTGTCATTTGGAGCCGAAACATTTATTTTTTATTGAAAAATCACTCTTTTTCCAAAAAAATATATTTTTCGAACATTGTCATTCAAACGTATATTGCAATAATATTGAAATATTTAGGTCACGTGGTGTAGTAGTTATCTAACAAGCATATGAAGGAAGAATTTAACAACAATTTTGAACGGTTTGCGAGATATTGGATTTAGCTACCCTCCCCCAAACACGTTTTTGGTCGAAAAAAACACATATTTTTGATAATGTCATTACAAACATTTTTGAATTGATCTGAATGGGACCGAATAAGAATATTGTACTGAAAGTGTTGTCCAGAGATGCCGTTTAATCGATTACAGATGTGTTCAGGCTTTCAGACCCCCAGTTACAACAACAACAATTATTTTATTGATGCTTAGACGTGTACCGGGTGGAAACTGATTTTAATAGCCCGTATATAGAGTAGTGCTCGGATCCCGACTGCGACAGTGGCTTAGACGTGTACCGGGTGGAAACTGATTTTAATAGCCCGTATATATAGTAGTGCTCGGATCCCGACTGCGACAGTGGCTTAGACGTGTACCGGATGGAAACTGATTTTAATAGCCCGTATATATAGTAGTGCTCGGATCCCGACTGCGACAGTGGCTTAGACGTGTACCGGGTGGAAACTGATTTTAATAGCCCGTATATATAGTAGTGCTCGGATCCCGACTGCGACAGTGGCTTAGACGTGTACCGGATGGAAACTGATTTTAATAGCCCGTATATATAGTAGTGCTCGGATCCCGACTGCGACAGTGGCTTAGACGTGTACCGGGTGGAAACTGATTTTAATAGCCCGTATATATAGTAGTGCTCGGATCCCGACTGCGACAGTGGCTTAGACGTGTACCGGATGGAAACTGATTTTAATAGCCCGTATATATAGTAGTGCTCGGATCCCGACTGCGACAGTGGCTTAGACGTGTACCGGATGGAAACGGATTTTAATAGCCCGTATATATAGTAGTGCTCGGATCCCGACTGCGACAATGGCTTAGACGTGTACCGGATGGAAACTGATTTTAATAGCCCGTATATATAGTAGTGCTCGGATCCCGACTGCGACAGTGGCTTAGAGGTGTACCGGGTGGAAACTGATTTTAATAGCCCGTATATATAGTAGTGCTCGGATCCCGACTGCGACAGTGGCTTAGACGTGTACCGGATGGAAACTGATTTTAATAGCCCGTATATATAGTAGTGCTCGGATCCCGACTGCGACAGCGGCTTAGACGTGTACCGGATGGAAACTGATTTTAATAGCCCGTATATATAGTAGTGCTCGGATTCCGACTGCGACAGTGGCTTAGACGTGTACCGGATGGAAACTGATTTTAATAGCCCGTATATATAGTAGTGCTCGGATCCCGACTGCGACAGCGGCTTAGACGTGTACCGGATGGAAACTGATTTTAATAGCCCGTATATATAGTAGTGCTCGGATCCCGACTGCGACAGTGGCTTAGACGTGTACCGGATTGAAACTGATTTTAATAGCCCGTATATATAGTAGTGCTCGGATCCCGACTGCGACAGTGGCTTAGACGTGTACCGGATGGAAACTGATTTTAATAGCCCGTATATATAGTAGTGCTCGGATCCCGACTGCGACAGTGTCTTAGACGTGTACCGGGTGGAAACTGATTTTAATAGCCCGTATATATAGTAGTGCTCGGATTCCGACTGCGACAGTGGCTTAGACGTGTACCGGATGGAAACTGATTATAATAGCCCGTATATATAGTAGTGCTCGGATCCCGACTGCGACAGTGGCTTAGACGTGTACCGGGTGGAAACTGATTTTAATAGCCCGTATATATAGTAGTGCTCGGATCCCGACTGCGACAGTGGCTTAGACGTGTACCGGATTGAAACTGATTTTAATAGCCCGTATATATAGTAGTGCTCGGATCCCGACTGCGACAGTGGCTTAGACGTGTACCGGATGGAAACTGATTTTAATAGCCCGTATATATAGTAGTGCTCGGATCCCGACTGCGACAGTGTCTTAGACGTGTACCGGGTAGAAACTGATTTTAATAGCCCGTATATATAGTAGTGCACGGATCCCGATTGCGACAGCGGCTTAGACGTGTACCGGATGGAAACTGATTTTAATAGCCCGTATATATAGTAGTGCTCGGATCCCGACTGCGACAGTGGCTTCGACGTGTACCGGATGGAAACTGATTTTAATAGCCCGTATATATAGTAGTGCTCGGATCCCGACTGCGACAGTGGCTTAGACGTGTACCGGATAGAAACTGATTTTAATAGCCCGTATATATAGTAGTGCTCGGATCCCGACTGCGACAGTGGCTTAGACGTGTACCGGGTGGAAACTGATTTTAATAGCCCGTATATATAGTAGTGCTCGGATCCCGACTGCGACAGTGGCTTAGACGTGTACCGGATGGAAACTGATTTTAATAGCCCGTATATATAGTAGTGCTCGGATCCCGACTGCGACAGTGGCTTAGACGTGTACCGGGTGGAAACTGATTTTAATAGCCCGTATATATAGTAGTGCTCGGATCCCGACTGCGACAGTGGCTTAGACGTGTACCGGATGGAAACTGATTTTAATAGCCCGTATATATAGTAGTGCTCGGATCCCGACTGCGACAGTGGCTTAGACGTGTACCGGATGGAAACTGATTTTAATAGCCCGTATATATAGTAGTGCTCGGATCCCGACTGCGACAGTGGCTTAGACGTGTACCGGATGGAAACTGATTTTAATAGCCCGTATATATAGTAGTGCTCGGATCCCGACTGCGACAGTGGCTTAGACGTGTACCGGGTGGAAACTGATTTTAATAGCCCGTATATATAGTAGTGCTCGGATCCCGACTGCGACAGTGGCTTAGACGTGTACCGGATGGAAACTGATTTTAATAGCCCGTATATATAGTAGTGCTCGGATCCCGACTGCGACAGTGGCTTAGACGTGTACCGGGTGGAAACTGATTTTAATAGCCCGTATATATAGTAGTGCTCGGATCCCGACTGCGACAGTGGCTTAGACGTGTACCGGATGGAAACTGATTTTAAAAGCCCGTATATATAGTAGTGCTCGGATCCCGATTGCGACAGTGGCTTAGACGTGTACCGGATGGAAACTGATTTTAATAGCCCGTATATATAGTAGTGCTCGGATCCCGACTGCGACAGTGGCTTAGACGTGTACCGGATGGAAACTGATTTTAATAGCCCGTATATATAGTAGTGCTCGGATCCCGACTGCGACAGTGGCTTAGACGTGTACCGGATGGAAACTGATTTTAATAGCCCGTATATATAGTAGTGCTCGGATCCCGACTGCGACAGTGGCTTAGACGTGTACCGGATGGAAACTGATTTTAATAGCCCGTATATATAGTAGTGCTCGGATCCCGACTGCGACAGTGGCTTAGACGTGTACCGGATGGAAACTGATTTTAATAGCCCGTATATATAGTAGTGCTCGGATCCCTACTGCGACAGTGGCTTAGACGTGTACCGGATGGAAACTGATTTTAATAGCCCGTATATATAGTAGTGCTCGGATCCCGACTGCGACAGTGGCTTAGACGTGTACCGGATGGAAACTGATTTTAATAGCCCGTATATATAGTAGTGCTCGGATCCCGACTGCGACAGTGGCTTAGACGTGTACCGGATGGAAACTGATTTGAATGGCCCGTATATATAGTAGTGCTCGGATCCCGACTGCGACAGTGGCTTAGACGTGTACCGGATGGACACTGATTTTAATAGCCCGTATATATAGTAGTGCTCGGATCCCGACTGCGACAGTGGCTTAGACGTGTACCGGGTGGAAACTGATTTTAATAGTCCGTATATATAGTAGTGCTCGGATCCGGACTGCGACAGTGGCTTAGACGTGTACCGGATGGAAACTGATTTTAATAGCCCGTATATATAGTAATGCTCGGATCCCAAATGCGACAGTGGCTTAGACGTGTACCGGGTGGAAACTGATTTTAATAGCCCGTATATATAGTAGTGCTCGGATCCCGACTGCGACAGTGGCTTAGACGTGTACCGGGTGGAAACTGATTTTAATAGCCCGTATATATAGTAGTGCTCGGATCCCGACTGCGACAGTGGCTTAGACGTGTACCGGGTGGAAACTGATTTTAATAGCCCGTATATATAGTAGTGCTCGGATCCCGACTGCGACAGTGGCTTAGACGTGTACCGGGTGGAAACTGATTTTAATAGCCCGTATATATAGTAGTGCTCGGATCCCGACTGCGACAGTGGCTTAGACGTGTACCGGATGGAAACTGATTTTAATAGCCCGTATATATAGTAGTGCTCGGATCCCGACTGCGACAGTGGCTTAGACGTGTACCGGATGGAAACTGATTTTAATAGCCCGTATATATAGTAGTGCTCGGATCCCGACTGCGACAGTGGCTTAGACGTGTACCGGATGGAAACTGATTTTAATAGCCCGTATATATAGTAGTGCTCGGGTCCCGACTGCGACAGTGGCTTAGACGTGTACCGGATGGAAACTGATTTTAATAGCCCGTTTATATAGTAGTGCTCGGATCCCGACTGCGACAGTGGCTTAGACGTGTACCGGATGGAAACTGATTTTAATAGCCCGTATATATAGTAGTGCTCGGATCCCGACTGCAACAGTGGCTTAGACGTGTACCGGATGGAAACTGATTTTAATAGCCCGTATATATAGTAGTGCTCGGATCCCTACTGCGACAGTGGCTTAGACGTGTACCGGATGAAAACTGATTTTAATGGCCCGTATATATAGTAGTGCTCGGATCCCGACTGCGACAGTGGCTTAGACGTGTACCGGATGGAAACTGATTTTAATAGCCCGTATATATAGTAGTGCTCGGATCCCGACTGCGACAGTGGCTTAGACGTGTACCGGATGGACACTGATTTTAATGGCCCGTATATATAGTAGTGCTCGGATCCCGACTGCGACAGTGGCTTAGACGTGTACCGGATGGACACTGATTTTAATAGCCCGTATATATAGTAGTGCTCGGATCCGGACTGCGACAGTGGCTTAGACGTGTACCGGATGGAAACTGATTTTAATAGCCCGTATATATAGTAGTGCTCGGATCCCGACTGCGACAGTGGCTTAGACGTGTACCGGGTGGAAACTGATTTTAATAGCCCGTATATATAGTAGTGCTCGGATCCGGACTGCGACAGTGGCTTAGACGTGTACCGGATGGAAACTGATTTTAATAGCCCGTATATATAGTAATGCTCGGATCCCGACTGCGACAGTGGCTTAGACGTGTACCGGGTGGAAACTGATTTTAATAGCCCGTATATATAGTAGTGCTCGGATCCCGACTGCGACAGTGGCTTAGACGTGTACCGGGTGGAAACTGATTTTAATAGCCCGTATATATAGTAGTGCTCGGATCCCGACTGCGACAGTGGCTTAGACGTGTACCGGATGGAAACTGATTTTAATAGCCCGTATATATAGTAGTGCTCGGATCCCGACTGCGACAGTGGCTTAGACGTGTACCGGATGGAAACTGATTTTAATAGCCCGTATATATAGTAGTGCTCGGATCCCGACTGCGACAGTGGCTTAGACGTGTACCCGATGGAAACTGATTTTAATAGCCCGTATATATAGTAGTGCTCGGATCCCGACTGCGACAGTGGCTTAGACGTGTACCGGATGGAAACTGATTTTAAAAGCCCGTATATATAGTAGTGCTCGGATCCCGTCTGCGACAGTGGCTTAGACGTGTACCGGATGGAAACTGATTTTAATAGCCCGTATATATAGTAGTGCTCGGATCCCGACTGCGACAGTGGCTTAGACGTGTACCGGATGGAAACTGATTTTAATAGCCCGTATATATAGTAGTGCTCGGGTCCCGACTGCGACAGTGGCTTAGACGTGTACCGGATGGAAACTGATTTTAATAGCCCGTATATATAGTAGTGCTCGGATCCCGACTGCGACAGTGGCTTAGACGTGTTCCGGGTGGAAACTGATTTTAAAAGCCCGTATATATAGTAGTGCTCGGATCCCGACTGCGTCAGTGGCTTAGACGTGTACCGGATGGAAACTGATTTTAATAGCCCGTATATATAGTAGTGCTCGGATCCCGACTGCGACAGTGGCTTAGACGTGTACCGGATGGAAACTGATTTTAATAGCCCGTATATATAGTAGTGCTCGGATCCCGACTGCGACAGTGGCTTAGACGTGTACCGGATGGAAACTGATTTTAATAGCCCGTATATATAGTAGTGCTCGGATCCCGACTGCGACAGTGGCTTAGACGTGTACCGGATGGAAACTGATTTTAATAGCCCGTATATATAGTAATGCTCGGATCCCGACTGCGACAGTGGCTTAGACGTGTACCGGGTGGAAACTGATTTTAATAGCCCGTATATATAGTAGTGCTCGGATCCCGACTGCGACAGTGGCTTAGACGTGTACCGGATGGAAACTGATTTTAATAGCCCGTATATATAGTAGTGCTCGGATCCCGACTGCGACAGTGGCTTAGACGTGTACCGGATGGAAACTGATTTTAATAGCCCGTATATATAGTAGTGCTCGGATCTCGACTGCGACAGTGGCTTAGACGTGTACCGGATGGAAACTGATTTTAATAGCCCGTATATATAGTAGTGCTCGGATCCCGACTGCGACAGTGGCTTAGACGTGTACCGGATGGAAACTGATTTTAATAGCCCGTATATATAGTAGTGCTCGGATCCCGACTGCGACAGTGGCTTAGACGTGTACCGGGTGGAAACTGATTTTAATAGCCCGTATATATAGTAGTGCTTGGATCCCGACTGCGACAGTGGCTTAGGCGTGTACCGGGTGGAAACTGATTTTAATAGCCCGTATATATAGTAGTGCTCAGATCCCGACTGCGACAGTGGCTTAGACGTGTACCGGGTGGAAACTGATTTTAATAGCCCGTATATATAGTAGTGCTTGGATCCCGACTGCGACAGTGGCTTAGACGTGTACCGGGTGGAAACTGATTTTAATAGCCCGTATATATAGTAGTGCTCAGATCCCGACTGCGACAGTGGCTTAGACGTGTACCGGATGGAAACTGATTTTAATAGCCCGTATATATAGTAGTGCTCGGATCCCGACTGCGACAGTGGCTTAGACGTGTACCGGGTGGAAACTGATTTTAATAGCCCGTATATATAGTAGTGCTCGGATCCCGACTGCGACAGTGGCTTAGACGTGTACCGGATGGAAACTGATTTTAATAGCCCGTATATATAGTAGTGCTCGGATCCCGACTGCGACAGTGGCTTAGACGTGTACCGGGTGGAAACTGATTTTAATAGCCCGTATATATAGTAGTGCTCGGATCCCGACTGCGACAGTGGCTTAGACGTGTACCCGATGGAAACTGATTTCAATAGCCCGTATATATAGTAGTGCTCGGATCCCGACTGCGACAGTGGCTTAGACGTGTACCGGGTGGAAACTGATTTTAATAGCCCGTATATATAGTAGTGCTCGGATCCCGACTGCGACCGTGGCTTAGACGTGTACCGGATGGAAACTGATTTTAATAGCCCGTATATATAGTAGTGCTCGGATCCCGACTGCGACAGTGGCTTAGACGTGTACCGGGTGGAAACTGATTTTAATAGCCCGTATATATAGCAGTGCTCGGATCCCGACTGCGACAGTGGCTTAGACGTGTACCGGATGGAAACTGATTTTAATAGCCCGTATATATAGTAGTGCTCGGATCCCGACTGCGACAGTGTCTTAGACGTGTACCGGGTGGAAACTGATTTTAATAGCCCGTATATATAGTAGTGCTCGGATTCCGACTGCGACAGTGGCTTAGACGTGTACCGGATGGAAACTGATTATAATAGCCCGTATATATAGTAGTGCTCGGATCCCGACTGCGACAGTGGCTTAGACGTGTACCGGGTGGAAACTGATTTTAATAGCCCGTATATATAGTAGTGCTCGGATCCCGACTGCGACAGTGGCTTAGACGTGTACCGGATTGAAACTGATTTTAATAGCCCGTATATATAGTAGTGCTCGGATCCCGACTGCGACAGTGGCTTAGACGTGTACCGGGTGGAAACTGATTTTAATAGCCCGTATATATAGTAGTGCTCGGATCCCGACTGCGACAGTGGCTTAGACGTGTACCGGATGGAAACTGATTTTAATAGCCCGTATATATAGTAGTGCTCGGATCCCGACTGCGACAGTGGCTTAGACGTGTACCGGATGGAAACGGATTTTAATAGCCCGTATATATAGTAGTGCTCGGATCCCGACTGCGACAATGGCTTAGACGTGTACCGGATGGAAACTGATTTTAATAGCCCGTATATATAGTAGTGCTCGGATCCCGACTGCGACAGTGGCTTAGAGGTGTACCGGGTGGAAACTGACTTTAATAGCCCGTATATATAGTAGTGCTCGGATCCCGACTGCGACAGTGGCTTAGACGTGTACCGGATGGAAACTGATTTTAATAGCCCGTATATATAGTAGTGCTCGGATCCCGACTGCGACAGCGGCTTAGACGTGTACCGGATGGAAACTGATTTTAATGGCCCGTATATATAGTAGTGCTCGGATTCCGACTGCGACAGTGGCTTAGACGTGTACCGGATGGAAACTGATTTTAATAGCCCGTATATATAGTAGTGCTCGGATCCCGACTGCGACAGCGGCTTAGACGTGTACCGGATGGAAACTGATTTTAATAGCCCGTATATATAGTAGTGCTCGGATCCCGACTGCGGCAGTGGCTTAGACGTGTACCGGATTGAAACTGATTTTAATAGCCCGTATATATAGTAGTGCTCGGATCCCGACTGCGACAGTGGCTTAGACGTGTACCGGATGGAAACTGATTTTAATAGCCCGTATATATAGTAGTGCTCGGATCCCGACTGCGACAGTGTCTTAGACGTGTACCGGGTGGAAACTGATTTTAATAGCCCGTATATATAGTAGTGCTCGGATTCCGACTGCGACAGTGGCTTAGACGTGTACCGGATGGAAACTGATTATAATAGCCCGTATATATAGTAGTGCTCGGATCCCGACTGCGACAGTGGCTTAGACGTGTACCGGGTGGAAACTGATTTTAATAGCCCGTATATATAGTAGTGCTCGGATCCCGACTGCGACAGTGGCTTAGACGTGTACCGGATTGAAACTGATTTTAATAGCCCGTATATATAGTAGTGCTCGGATCCCGACTGCGACAGTGGCTTAGACGTGTACCGGATGGAAACTGATTTTAATAGCCCGTATATATAGTAGTGCTCGGATCCCGACTGCGACAGTGTCTTAGACGTGTACCGGGTGGAAACTGATTTTAATAGCCCGTATATATAGTAGTGCACGGATCCCGACTGCGACAGCGGCTTAGACGTGTACCGGATGGAAACTGATTTTAATAGCCCGTATATATAGTAGTGCTCGGATCCCGACTGCGACAGTGGCTTCGACGTGTACCGGATGGAAACTGATTTTAATAGCCCGTATATATAGTAGTGCTCGGATCCCGACTGCGACAGTGGCTTAGACGTGTACCGGATAGAAACTGATTTTAATAGCCCGTATATATAGTAGTGCTCGGATCCCGACTGCGACAGTGGCTTAGACGTGTACCGGGTGGAAACTGATTTTAATAGCCCGTATATATAGTAGTGCTCGGATCCCGACTGCGACAGTGGCTTAGACGTGTACCGGATGGAAACTGATTTTAATAGCCCGTATATATAGTAGTGCTCGGATCCCGACTGCGACAGTGGCTTAGACGTGTACCGGGTGGAAACTGATTTTAATAGCCCGTATATATAGTAGTGCTCGGATCCCGACTGCGACAGTGGCTTAGACGTGTACCGGATGGAAACTGATTTTAATAGCCCGTATATATAGTAGTGCTCGGATCCCGACTGCGACAGTGGCTTAGACGTGTACCGGATGGAAACTGATTTTAATAGCCCGTATATATAGTAGTGCTCGGATCCCGACTGCGACAGTGGCTTAGACGTGTACCGGATGGAAACTGATTTTAATAGCCCGTATATATAGTAGTGCTCGGATCCCGACTGCGACAGTGGCTTAGACGTGTACCGGGTGGAAACTGATTTTAATAGCCCGTATATATAGTAGTGCTCGGATCCCGACTGCGACAGTGGCTTAGACGTGTACCGGATGGAAACTGATTTTAATAGCCCGTATATATAGTAGTGCTCGGATCCCGACTGCGACAGTGGCTTAGACGTGTACCGGGTGGAAACTGATTTTAATAGCCCGTATATATAGTAGTGCTCGGATCCCGACTGCGACAGTGGCTTAGACGTGTACCGGATGGAAACTGATTTTAAAAGCCCGTATATATAGTAGTGCTCGGATCCCGATTGCGACAGTGGCTTAGACGTGTACCGGATGGAAACTGATTTTAATAGCCCGTATATATAGTAGTGCTCGGATCCCGACTGCGACAGTGGCTTAGACGTGTACCGGATGGAAACTGATTTTAATAGCCCGTATATATAGTAGTGCTCGGATCCCGACTGCGACAGTGGCTTAGACGTGTACCGGATGGAAACTGATTTTAATAGCCCGTATATATAGTAGTGCTCGGATCCCGACTGCGACAGTGGCTTAGACGTGTACCGGATGGAAACTGATTTTAATAGCCCGTATATATAGTAGTGCTCGGATCCCGACTGCGACAGTGGCTTAGACGTGTACCGGATGGAAACTGATTTTAATAGCCCGTATATATAGTAGTGCTCGGATCCCTACTGCGACAGTGGCTTAGACGTGTACCGGATGGAAACTGATTTTAATAGCCCGTATATATAGTAGTGCTCGGATCCCGACTGCGACAGTGGCTTAGACGTGTACCGGATGGAAACTGATTTTAATAGCCCGTATATATAGTAGTGCTCGGATCCCGACTGCGACAGTGGCTTAGACGTGTACCGGATGGAAACTGATTTTAATGGCCCGTATATATAGTAGTGCTCGGATCCCGACTGCGACAGTGGCTTAGACGTGTACCGGATGGACACTGATTTTAATAGCCCGTATATATAGTAGTGCTCGGATCCCGACTGCGACAGTGGCTTAGACGTGTACCGGGTGGAAACTGATTTTAATAGCCCGTATATATAGTAGTGCTCGGATCCGGACTGCGACAGTGGCTTAGACGTGTACCGAATGGAAACTGATTTTAATAGCCCGTATATATAGTAATGCTCGGATCCCAAATGCGACAGTGGCTTAGACGTGTACCGGGTGGAAACTGATTTTAATAGCCCGTATATATAGTAGTGCTCGGATCCCGACTGCGACAGTGGCTTAGACGTGTACCGGGTGGAAACTGATTTTAATAGCCCGTATATATAGTAGTGCTCGGATCCCGACTGCGACAGTGGCTTAGACGTGTACCGGGTGGAAACTGATTTTAATAGCCCGTATATATAGTAGTGCTCGGATCCCGACTGCGACAGTGGCTTAGACGTGTACCGGGTGGAAACTGATTTTAATAGCCCGTATATATAGTAGTGCTCGGATCCCGACTGCGACAGTGGCTTAGACGTGTACCGGATGGAAACTGATTTTAATAACCCGTATATATAGTAGTGCTTGGATCCCGACTGCGACAGTGGCTTAGACGTGTACCGGGTGGAAACTGATTTTAATAGCCCGTATATATAGTAGTGCTCGGATCCCGACTGCGACAGTGGCTTAGACGTGTACCGGGTGGAAACTGATTTTAATAGCCCGTATATATAGTAGTGCTCGGATCCCGACTGCGACAGTGGCTTAGACGTGTACCGGGTGGAAACTGATTTTAATAGCCCGTATATATAGTAGTGCTCGGATCCCGACTGCGACAGTGGCTTAGACGTGTACCGGATGGAAACTGATTTTAATAGCCCGTATATATAGTAGTGCTCGGATCCCGACTGCGACAGTGGCTTAGACGTGTACCGGATGGAAACTGATTTTAATAGCCCGTATATATAGTAGTGCTCGGATCCCTACTGCGACAGTGGCTTAGACGTGTACCGGATGGAAACTGATTTTAATGGCCCGTATATATAGTAGTGCTCGGATCCCGACTGCGACAGTGGCTTAGACGTGTACCGGATGGAAACTGATTTTAATAGCCCGTATATATAGTAGTGCTCGGATCCCGACTGCGACAGTGGCTTAGACGTGTACCGGATGGACACTGATTTTAATGGCCCGTATATATAGTAGTGCTCGGATCCCGACTGCGACAGTGGCTTAGACGTGTACCGGATGGACACTGATTTTAATAGCCCGTATATATAGTAGTGCTCGGATCCGGACTGCGACAGTGGCTTAGACGTGTACCGGATGGAAACTGATTTTAATAGCCCGTATATATAGTAGTGCTCGGATCCCGACTGCGACAGTGGCTTAGACGTGTACCGGGTGGAAACTGATTTTAATAGCCCGTATATATAGTAGTGCTCGGATCCGGACTGCGACAGTGGCTTAGACGTGTACCGGATGGAAACTGATTTTAATAGCCCGTATATATAGTAATGCTCGGATCCCGACTGCGACAGTGGCTTAGACGTGTACCGGGTGGAAACTGATTTTAATAGCCCGTATATATAGTAGTGCTCGGATCCCGACTGCGACAGTGGCTTAGACGTGTACCGGGTGGAAACTGATTTTAATAGCCCGTATATATAGTAGTGCTCGGATCCCGACTGCGACAGTGGCTTAGACGTGTACCGGATGGAAACTGATTTTAATAGCCCGTATATATAGTAGTGCTCGGATCCCGACTGCGACAGTGGCTTAGACGTGTACCGGATGGAAACTGATTTTAATAGCCCGTATATATAGTAGTGCTCGGATCCCGACTGCGACAGTGGCTTAGACGTGTACCCGATGGAAACTGATTTTAATAGCCCGTATATATAGTAGTGCTCGGATCCCGACTGCGACAGTGGCTTAGACGTGTACCGGATGGAAACTGATTTTAAAAGCCCGTATATATAGTAGTGCTCGGATCCCGTCTGCGACAGTGGCTTAGACGTGTACCGGATGGAAACTGATTTTAATAGCCCGTATATATAGTAGTGCTCGGATCCCGACTGCGACAGTGGCTTAGACGTGTACCGGATGGAAACTGATTTTAATAGCCCGTATATATAGTAGTGCTCGGGTCCCGACTGCGACAGTGGCTTAGACGTGTACCGGATGGAAACTGATTTTAATAGCCCGTATATATAGTAGTGCTCGGATCCCGACTGCGACAGTGGCTTAGACGTGTTCCGGGTGGAAACTGATTTTAAAAGCCCGTATATATAGTAGTGCTCGGATCCCGACTGCGTCAGTGGCTTAGACGTGTACCGGATGGAAACTGATTTTAATAGCCCGTATATATAGTAGTGCTCGGATCCCGACTGCGACAGTGGCTTAGACGTGTACCGGATGGAAACTGATTTTAATAGCCCGTATATATAGTAGTGCTCGGATCCCGACTGCGACAGTGGCTTAGACGTGTACCGGATGGAAACTGATTTTAATAGCCCGTATATATAGTAGTGCTCGGATCCCGACTGCGACAGTGGCTTAGACGTGTACCGGATGGAAAATGATTTTAATAGCCCGTATATATAGTAATGCTCGGATCCCGACTGCGACAGTGGCTTAGACGTGTACCGGGTGGAAACTGATTTTAATAGCCCGTATATATAGTAGTGCTCGGATCCCGACTGCGACAGTGGCTTAGACGTGTACCGGATGGAAACTGATTTTAATAGCCCGTATATATAGTAGTGCTCGGATCCCGACTGCGACAGTGGCTTAGACGTGTACCGGATGGAAACTGATTTTAATAGCCCGTATATATAGTAGTGCTCGGATCTCGACTGCGACAGTGGCTTAGACGTGTACCGGATGGAAACTGATTTTAATAGCCCGTATATATAGTAGTGCTCGGATCCCGACTGCGACAGTGGCTTAGACGTGTACCGGATGGAAACTGATTTTAATAGCCCGTATATATAGTAGTGCTCGGATCCCGACTGCGACAGTGGCTTAGACGTGTACCGGGTGGAAACTGATTTTAATAGCCCGTATATATAGTAGTGCTTGGATCCCGACTGCGACAGTGGCTTAGGCGTGTACCGGGTGGAAACTGATTTTAATAGCCCGTATATATAGTAGTGCTCAGATCCCGACTGCGACAGTGGCTTAGACGTGTACCGGGTGGAAACTGATTTTAATAGCCCGTATATATAGTAGTGCTTGGATCCCGACTGCGACAGTGGCTTAGACGTGTACCGGGTGGAAACTGATTTTAATAGCCCGTATATATAGTAGTGCTCAGATCCCGACTGCGACAGTGGCTTAGACGTGTACCGGATGGAAACTGATTTTAATAGCCCGTATATATAGTAGTGCTCGGATCCCGACTGCGACAGTGGCTTAGACGTGTACCGGGTGGAAACTGATTTTAATAGCCCGTATATATAGTAGTGCTCGGATCCCGACTGCGACAGTGGCTTAGACGTGTACCGGATGGAAACTGATTTTAATAGCCCGTATATATAGTAGTGCTCGGATCCCGACTGCGACAGTGGCTTAGACGTGTACCGGGTGGAAACTGATTTTAATAGCCCGTATATATAGTAGTGCTCGGATCCCGACTGCGACAGTGGCTTAGACGTGTACCCGATGGAAACTGATTTCAATAGCCCGTATATATAGTAGTGCTCGGATCCCGACTGCGACAGTGGCTTAGACGTGTACCGGGTGGAAACTGATTTTAATAGCCCGTATATATAGTAGTGCTCGGATCCCGACTGCGACCGTGGCTTAGACGTGTACCGGATGGAAACTGATTTTAATAGCCCGTATATATAGTAGTGCTCGGATCCCGACTGCGAGAGTGGCTTAGACGTGTACCGGGTGGAAACTGATTTTAATAGCCCGTATATATAGTAGTGCTCGGATCCCGACTGCGACAGTGGCTTAGACGTGTACCGGGTGGAAACTGATTTTAATAGCCCGTATATATAGTAGTGCTCGGATCCCGACTGCGACAGTGGCTTAGACGTGTACCGGATGGACACTGATTTTAATGGCCCGTATATATAGTAGTGCTCGGATCCCGACTGCGACAGTGGCTTAGACGTGTACCGGATGGACACTGATTTTAATAGCCCGTATATATAGTAGTGCTCGGATCCCGACTGCGACAGTGGCTTAGACGTGTACCGGGTGGAAACTGATTTTAATAGCCCGTATATATAGTAGTGCTCGGATCCCGACTGCGACAGTGGCTTAGACGTGTACCGGGTGGAAACTGATTTTAATAGCCCGTATATATAGTAGTGCTCAGATCCCGACTGCGACAGTGGCTTAGACGTGTGCCGGGTGGAAACTGATTTTAATAGCCCGTATATATAGTAGTGCTCGGATCCCGACTGCGACAGTGGCTTAGACGTGTACCGGATGGAAACTGATTTTAATAGCTCGTATATATAGTAGTGCTCGGATCCCGACTGCGACAGTGGCTTAGACGTGTACCGGATGGAAACTGATTTTAATAGCTCGTATATATAGTAGTGCTCGGATCCCGACTGCGACAGTGGCTTAGACGTGTACCGGATGGAAACTGATTTTAATAGCTCGTATATATAGTAGTGCTCGGATCCCGACTGCGACAGCGGCTTAGACGTGTACCGGATGGAAACTGATTTTAATAGCCCGTATATATAGTAGTGCTCGGATCCCGACTGCGACAGCGGCTTAGACGTGTACCGGATGGAAACTGATTTTAATTGCCCGTATATATAGTAGTGCTCGGATCCCGACTGCGACAGCGGCTTAGACGTGTACCGGATGGAAACTGATTTTAATAGCTCGTATATATAGTAGTGCTCGGATCCCGACTGCGACAGTGGCTTAGACGTGTACCGGATGGAAACTGATTTTAATAGCTCGTATATATAGTAGTGCTCGGATCCCGACTGCGACAGTGGCTTAGACGTGTACCGGATGGAAACTGATTTTAATAGCTCGTATATATAGTAGTGCTCGGATCCCGACTGTGACAGTGGCTTAGACGTGTACCGGATGGAAACTGATTTTAATAGCCCGTATATATAGTAGTGCTCGGATCCCGACTGCGACAGTGGCTTAGACGTGTACCGGATGGAAACTGATTTTAATAGCCCGTATATATAGTAGTGCTCGGATCCCGACTGCGACAGTGGCTTAGACGTGTACCGGATGGAAACTGATTTTAATAGCTCGTATATACAGTAGTGCTCGGATCCCGACTGCGACAGTGGCTTAGACGTGTACCGGATGGAAACTGATTTTAATAGCTCGTATATATAGTAGTGCTCGGATCCCGACTGCGACAGTGGCTTAGACGTGTACCGGACGGAAACTGATTTTAATAGCCCGTATATATAGTAGTGCTCGGATCCCGACTGCGACAGTGGCTTAGACGTGTACCGGATGGAAACTGATTTTAATAGCCCGTATATATAGTAGTGCTCGAATCCCGACTGCGACAGTGGCTTAGACGTGTACCGGATGGAAACTGATTTTAATAGCCCGTATATATAGTAGTGCTCGGATCCCGACTGCGACAGCGGCTTAGACGTGTACCGGATGGAAACTGATTTTAATAGCTCGTATATATAGTAGTGCTCGGATCCCGACTGTGACAGTGGCTTAGACGTGTACCGGATGGAAACTGATTTTAATAGCCCGTATACATAGTAGTGCTCGGATCCCGACTGCGACAGTGGCTTAGACGTGTACCGGGTGGAAACTGATTTTAATAGCCCGTATATATAGTAGTGCTCGGATCCCGACTGCGACAGTGGCTTAGACGTGTACCGGATGGACACTTATTTTAATAGCCCGTATATATTGTAGTGCTCGGATCCCGACTGCGACAGTGGCTTAGACGTGTACCGGGTGGAAACTGATTTTAATAGCCCGTATATATAGTAGTGCTCGGATCCCGACTGCGACAGTGGCTTAGACGTGTACCGGGTGGAAACTGATTTTAATAGCCCGTATATATAGTAGTGCTCGGATCCCGACTGCGATAGTGGCTTAGACGTGTACCGGATGGAAACTGATTTTAATAGCCCGTATATATAGTAATGCTCGGATCCCGACTGCGACAGTGGCTTAGACGTGTACCGGGTGGAAACTGATTTTAATAGCCCGTATATATAGTAGTGCTCGGATGCCGACTGCGACAGTGGCTTAGACGTGTACCGGGTGGAAACTGATTTTAATAGCCCGTATATATAGTAGTGCTCGGATCCCGACTGCGACAGTGGCTTAGACGTGTACCGGGTTGAAACTGATTTTAATAGCCCGTATATATAGTAGTGCTCGGATCCCGACTGCGACAGTGGCTTAGACGTGTACCGGGTGGAAACTGATTTTAATAGCCCGTATATATAGTAGTGCTCGGATCCCGACTGCGACAGTGGCTTAGACGTGTACCGGGTGGAAACTGATTTTAATAGCCCGTATATATAGTAGTGCTCGAATCCCGACTGCGACAGTGGCTTAGACGTGTACCGGGTGGAAACTGATTTTAATAGCCCGTATATATAGTAGTGCTCGGATCCCGACTGCGACAGTGGCTTAGACGTGTACCGGATGGAAACTGATTTTAATAGCCCGTATATATAGTAGTGCTCGGATCCCGACTGCGACAGTGGCTTAGACGTGTACCGGATGGAAACTGATTTTAATAGCCCGTATATATAGTAGTGCTCGGATCCCGACTGCGACAGTGGCTTAGACGTGTACCGGATGGAAACTGATTTTAATAGCCCGTATATATAGTAGTGCTCGGATCCCGACTGCGACAGTGGCTTAGACGTGTACCGGGTGGAAACTGATTTTAATAGCCCGTATATATAGTAGTGCTCGGATCCCGACTGCGACAGTGGCTTAGACGTGTACCGGATGGAAACTGATTTTAATAGCCCGTATATATAGTAGTGCTCGGATCCCGACTGCGACAGTGGCTTAGACGTGTACCGGATGGAAACTGATTTTAATAGCCCGTATATATAGTAGTGCTCGGATCTCGACTGCGACAGTGGCTTAGACGTGTACCGGGTGGAAACTGATTTTAATAGCCCGTATATATAGTAGTGCTCGGATCCCGACTGCGACAGTGGCTTAGACGTGTACCGGGTGGAAACTGATTTTAATAGCCCGTATATATAGTGGTGCTCGGATCCCGACTGCGACAGTGGCTTAGACGTGTACCGGATGGAAACTGATTTGAATAGCCCGTATATATAGTAGTGCTCGGATCCCGACTGCGACAGTGGCTTACACGTGTACCGGATGGAAACTGATTTTAATAGCCCGTATATATAGTAGTGCTCGGATCCCGACTGCGACAGTGGCTTAGACGTGTACCGGATGGAAACTGATTTTAATAGCCCGTATATATAGTAGTGCTCGGATCCCGACTGCGACAGTGGCTTAGACGTGTACCGGGTGGAAACTGATTTTAATAGCCCGTATATATAGTAGTGCTCGGATTCCGACTGCGACAGTGGCTTAGACGTGTACCGGGTGGAAACTGATTTTAATAGCCCGTATATATAGTAGTGCTCGGATCCCGACTGCGACAGTGGCTTAGACGTGTACCGGATGGAAACTGATTTTAATAGCCCGTATATATAGTAGTGCTCGGATCCCGACTGCGACAGTGGCTTAGACGTGTACCGGGTGGAAACTGATTTTAATAGCCCGTATATATAGTAGTGCTCGGATCCCGACTGCGACAGTGGCTTAGACGTGTACCGGATGGAAACTGATTTTAATAGCCCGTATATATAGTAGTGCTCGGATCCCGACTGCGACAGTGGCTTAGACGTGTACCGGATGGAAACTGATTTTAATAGCCCGTATATATAGTAGTGCTCGGATCCCGACTGCGACAGTGGCTTAGACGTGTACCGGATGGAAACTGATTTTAATAGCCCGTATATATAGTAGTGCTCGGATCCCGACTGCGACAGTGGCTTAGACGTGTACCGGATGGAAACTGATTTTAATAGCCCGTATATATAGTAGTGCTCGGATTCCGACTGCGACAGTGGCTTAGACGTGTACCGGATGGAAACTGATTTTAATAGCCCGTATATATAGTAGTGCTCGGATCCCGACTGCGACAGTGGCTTAGACGTGTACCGGATGGAAACTGATTTTAATAGCCCGTATATATATAGTAGTGCTCGGATCCCGACTGCGACAGTGGCTTAGACGTGTACCGGATGGAAACTGATTTTAATAGCCCGTATATATAGTAGTGCTCGGATCCCGACTGCGACAGTGGCTTAGACGTGTACCGGATGGAAACTGATTTTAATAGCCCGTATATATAGTAGTGCTCGGATCCCGACTGCGACAGTGGCTTAGACGTGTACCGGGTGGAAACTGATTTTAATAGCCCGTATATATAGTGCTCGGATCCCGACTGCGACAGTGGCTTAGACGTGTACCGGGTGGAAACTGATTTTAATAGCCCGTATATATAGTAGTGCTCGGATCCCGACTGCGACAGTGGCTTAGACGTGTACCGGATGGAAACTGATTTTAATAGCCCGTATATATAGTAGTGCTCGGATCCCGACTGCGACAGTGGCTTAGACGTGTACCGGGTGGAAACTGATTTTAATAGCCCGTATATATAGTAGTGCTCGGATCCCGACTGCGACAGCGGCTTAGACGTGTACCGGATGGAAACTGATTTTAATAGCTCGTATATATAGTAGTGCTCGGATCCCGACTGCGACAGTGGCTTAGACGTGTACCGGATGGAAACTGATTTTAATAGCCCGTATATATAGTAGTGCTCGGATCCCGACTGCGACAGTTGCTTAGACGTGTACCGGATGGATACTGATTTTAATAGCCCGTATATATAGTAGTGCTCGGATCCCGACTGCGACAGTGGCTTAGACGTGTACCGGATGGACACTTATTTTAATAGCCCGTATATATTGTAGTGCTCGGATCCCGACTGCGACAGTGGCTTAGACGTGTACCGGGTGGAAACTGATTTTAATAGCCCGTATATATAGTAGTGCTCGGATCCCGACTGCGACAGTGGCTTAGACGTGTACCGGGTGGAAACTGATTTTAATAGCCCGTATATATAGTAGTGCTCGGATCCCGACTGCGATAGTGGCTTAGACGTGTACCGGATGGAAACTGATTTTAATAGCCCGTATATATAGTAATGCTCGGATCCCGACTGCGACAGTGGCTTAGACGTGTACCGGGTGGAAACTGATTTTAATAGCCCGTATATATAGTAGTGCTCGGATGCCGACTGCGACAGTGGCTTAGACGTGTACCGGGTGGAAACTGATTTTAATAGCCCGTATATATAGTAGTGCTCGGATCCCGACTGCGACAGTGGCTTAGACGTGTACCGGGTGGAAACTGATTTTAATAGCCCGTATATATAGTAGTGCTCGGATCCCGACTGCGACAGTGGCTTAGACGTGTACCGGGTGGAAACTGATTTTAATAGCCCGTATATATAGTAGTGCTCGGATCCCGACTGCGACAGTGGCTTAGACGTGTACCGGGTGGAAACTGATTTTAATAGCCCGTATATATAGTAGTGCTCGGATCCCGACTGCGACAGTGGCTTAGACGTGTACCGGATGGAAACTGATTTTAATAGCCCGTATATATAGTAGTGCTCGGATCCCGACTGCGACAGTGGCTTAGACGTGTACCGGATGGAAACTGATTTTAATAGCCCGTATATATAGTAGTGCTCGGATCCCGACTGCGACAGTGGCTTAGACGTGTACCGGGTGGAAACTGATTTTAATAGCCCGTATATATAGTAGTGCTCGGATCCCGACTGCGACAGTGGCTTAGACGTGTACCGGATGGAAACTGATTTTAATAGCCCGTATATATAGTAGTGCTCGGATCCCGACTGCGACAGTGGCTTAGACGTGTACCGGATGGAAACTGATTTTAATAGCCCGTATATATAGTAGTGCTCGGATCCCGACTGCGACAGTGGCTTAGACGTGTACCGGGTGGAAACTGATTTTAATAGCCCGTATATATAGTAGTGCTCGGATCCCGACTGCGACAGTGGCTTAGACGTGTACCGGATGGAAACTGATTTTAATAGCCCGTATATATAGTAGTGCTCGGATCCCGACTGCGACAGTGGCTTAGACGTGTACCGGGTGGAAACTGATTTTAATAGCCCGTATATATAGTAGTGCTCGGATCCCGACTGCGACAGTGGCTTAGACGTGTACCGGATGGAAACTGATTTTAATAGCCCGTATATATAGTAGTGCTCGGATCCCGACTGCGACAGTGGCTTAGACGTGTACCGGGTGGAAACTGATTTTAATAGCCCGTATATATAGTAGTGCTCGGATCCCGACTGCGACAGTGGCTTAGACGTGTACCGGATGGAAACTGATTTTAATAGCCAGTATATATAGTAGTGCTCGGATCCCGACTGCGACAGTGGCTTAGACGTGTACCGGATGGAAACTGATTTTAATAGCCCGTATATATAGTAGTGCTCGGATCCCGACTGCGACAGTGGCTTAGACGTGTACCGGGTGGAAACTGATTTTAATAGCCCGTATATATAGTAGTGCTCGGATCCCGACTGCGACAGTGGCTTAGACGTGTACCGGGTGGAAACTGATTTTAATAGCCCGTATATATAGTAGTGCTCGGATCCCGACTGCGACAGTGGCTTAGACGTGTACCGGATGGAAACTGATTTTAATAGCCCGTATATATAGTAGTGCTCGGATCCCGACTGCGACAGTGGCTTAGACGTGTACCGGATGGAAACTGATTTTAATAGCCCGTATATATAGTAGTGCTCGGATCCCGACTGCGACAGTGGCTTAGACGTGTACCGGGTGGAAACTGATTTTAATAGCCCGTATATATAGTGCTCGGATCCCGACTGCGACAGTGGCTTAGACGTGTACCGGGTGGAAACTGATTTTAATAGCCCGTATATATAGTAGTGCTCGGATCCCGACTGCGACAGTGGCTTAGACGTGTACCGGATGGAAACTGATTTTAATAGCCCGTATATATAGTAGTGCTCGGATCCCGACTGCGACAGTGGCTTAGACGTGTACCGGGTGGAAACTGATTTTAATAGCCCGTATATATAGTAGTGCTCGGATCCCGACTGCGACAGCGGCTTAGACGTGTACCGGATGGAAACTGATTTTAATAGCTCGTATATATAGTAGTGCTCGGATCCCGACTGCGACAGTGGCTTAGACGTGTACCGGATGGAAACTGATTTTAATAGCCCGTATATATAGTAGTGCTCGGATCCCGACTGCGACAGTTGCTTAGACGTGTACCGGATGGATACTGATTTTAATAGCCCGTATATATAGTAGTGCTCGGATCCCGACTGCGACAGTGGCTTAGACGTGTACCGGATGGAAACTGATTTTAATAGCCCGTATATATTGTAGTGCTCGGATCCCGACTGCGACAGTGGCTTAGACGTGTACCGGGTGGAAACTGATTTTAATAGCCCGTATATATAGTAGTGCTCGGATCCCGACTGCGACAGTGGCTTAGACGTGTACCGGGTGGAAACTGATTTTAATAGCCCGTATATATAGTAGTGCTCGGATCCCGACTGCGATAGTGGCTTAGACGTGTACCGGATGGAAACTGATTTTAATAGCCCGTATATATAGTAATGCTCGGATCCCGACTGCGACAGTGGCTTAGACGTGTACCGGGTGGAAACTGATTTTAATAGCCCGTATATATAGTAGTGCTCGGATGCCGACTGCGACAGTGGCTTAGACGTGTACCGGGTGGAAACTGATTTTAATAGCCCGTATATATAGTAGTGCTCGGATCCCGACTGCGACAGTGGCTTAGACGTGTACCGGGTGGAAACTGATTTTAATAGCCCGTATATATAGTAGTGCTCGGATCCCGACTGCGACAGTGGCTTAGACGTGTACCGGGTGGAAACTGATTTTAATAGCCCGTATATATAGTAGTGCTCGGATCCCGACTGCGACACTGGCTTAGACGTGTACCGGGTGGAAACTGATTTTAATAGCCCGTATATATAGTAGTGCTCGGATCCCGACTGCGACAGTGGCTTAGACGTGTACCGGATGGAAACTGATTTTAATAGCCCGTATATATAGTAGTGCTCGGATCCCGACTGCGACAGTGGCTTAGACGTGTACCGGATGGAAACTGATTTTAATAGCCCGTATATATAGTAGTGCTCGGATCCCGACTGCGACAGTGGCTTAGACGTGTACCGGGTGGAAACTGATTTTAATAGCCCGTATATATAGTAGTGCTCGGATCCCGACTGCGACAGTGGCTTAGACGTGTACCGGATGGAAACTGACTTTAATAGCCCGTATATATAGTAGTGCTCGGATCCCGACTGCGACAGTGGCTTAGACGTGTACCGGATGGAAACTGATTTTAATAGCCCGTATATATAGTAGTGCTCGGATCTCGACTGCGACAGTGGCTTAGACGTGTACCGGGTGGAAACTGATTTTAATAGCCCGTATATATAGTAGTGCTCGGATCCCGACTGCGACAGTGGCTTAGACGTGTACCGGATGGAAACTGATTTTAATAGCCCGTATATATAGTAGTGCTCGGATCCCGACTGCGACAGTGGCTTAGACGTGTACCGGATGGAAACTGATTTTAATAGCCCGTATATATAGTAGTGCTCGGATCCCGACTGCGACAGTGGCTTAGACGTGTACCGGGTGGAAACTGATTTTAATAGCCCGTATATATAGTAGTGCTCGGATCCCGACTGCGACAGTGGCTTAGACGTGTACCGGGTGGAAACTGATTTTAATAGCCCGTATATATAGTAGTGCTCGGATCCCGACTGCGACAGTGGCTTAGACGTGTACCGGATGGAAACTGATTTTAATAGCCCGTATATATAGTAGTGCTCGGATCCCGACTGCGACAGTGGCTTAGACGTGTACCGGGTGGAAACTGATTTTAATAGCCCGTATATATAGTAGTGCTCGGATCCCGACTGCGACAGTGGCTTAGACGTGTACCGGATGGAAACTGATTTTAATAGCCCGTATATATAGTAGTGCTCGGATCCCGACTGCGACAGTGGCTTAGACGTGTACCGGATGGAAACTGATTTTAATAGCCCGTATATATAGTAGTGCTCGGATCCCGACTGCGACAGTGGCTTAGACGTGTACCGGATGGAAACTGATTTTAATAGCCCGTATATATAGTAGTGCTCGGATCCCGACTGCGACAGTGGCTTAGACGTGTACCGGATGGAAACTGATTTTAATAGCCCGTATATATAGTAGTGCTCGGATCCCGACTGCGACAGTGGCTTAGACGTGTACCGGATGGAAACTGATTTTAATAGCCCGTATATAAAGTAGTGCTCGGATCCCGACTGCGACAGTGGCTTAGACGTGTACCGGATGGAAACTGATTTTAATAGCCCGTATATATATAGTAGTGCTCGGATCCCGACTGCGACAGTGGCTTAGACGTGTACCGGATGGAAACTGATTTTAATAGCCCGTATATATAGTAGTGCTCGGATCCCGACTGCGACAGTGGCTTAGACGTGTACCGGATGGAAACTGATTTTAATAGCCCGTATATATAGTAGTGCTCGGATCCCGACTGCGACAGTGGCTTAGACGTGTACCGGGTGGAAACTGATTTTAATAGCCCGTATATATAGTGCTCGGATCCCGACTGCGACAGTGGCTTAGACGTGTACCGGGTGGAAACTGATTTTAATAGCCCGTATATATAGTAGTGCTCGGATCCCGACTGCGACAGTGGCTTAGACGTGTACCGGATGGAAACTGATTTTAATAGCCCGTATATATAGTAGTGCTCGGATCCCGACTGCGACAGTGGCTTAGACGTGTACCGGGTGGAAACTGATTTTAATAGCCCGTATATATAGTAGTGCTCGGATCCCGACTGCGACAGCGGCTTAGACGTGTACCGGAAGGAAACTGATTTTAATAGCCCGTATATATAGTAGTGCTCGGATCCCGACTGCGGGAGTGGCTTAGGCGTGTACCGGATGGAAACTGATTTTAATAGCCCGTATATATAGTAGTGCTCGGATCCCGACTGCGACAGTGGCTTAGACGTGTACCGGATGGAAACTGATTTTAATAGCTCGTATATATAGTAGTGCTCGGATCCCGACTGCGACAGTGGCTTAGACGTGTACCGGATGGAAACTGATTTTAATAGCCCGTATATATAGTAGTGCTCGGATCCCGACTGCGACAGTTGCTTAGACGTGTACCGGATGGATACTGATTTTAATAGCCCGTATATATAGTAGTGCTCGGATCCCGACTGCGACAGTGGCTTAGACGTGTACCGGATGGACACTTATTTTAATAGCCCGTATATATTGTAGTGCTCGGATCCCGACTGCGACAGTGGCTTAGACGTGTACCGGGTGGAAACTGATTTTAATAGCCCGTATATATAGTAGTGCTCGGATCCCGACTGCGACAGTGGCTTAGACGTGTACCGGGTGGAAACTGATTTTAATAGCCCGTATATATAGTAGTGCTCGGATCCCGACTGCGATAGTGGCTTAGACGTGTACCGGATGGAAACTGATTTTAATAGCCCGTATATATAGTAATGCTCGGATCCCGACTGCGACAGTGGCTTAGACGTGTACCGGGTGGAAACTGATTTTAATAGCCCGTATATATAGTAGTGCTCGGATGCCGACTGCGACAGTGGCTTAGACGTGTACCGGGTGGAAACTGATTTTAATAGCCCGTATATATAGTAGTGCTCGGATCCCGACTGCGACAGTGGCTTAGACGTGTACCGGGTGGAAACTGATTTTAATAGCCCGTATATATAGTAGTGCTCGGATCCCGACTGCGACAGTGGCTTAGACGTGTACCGGGTGGAAACTGATTTTAATAGCCCGTATATATAGTAGTGCTCGGATCCCGACTGCGACAGTGGCTTAGACGTGTACCGGGTGGAAACTGATTTTAATAGCCCGTATATATAGTAGTGCTCGGATCCCGACTGCGACAGTGGCTTAGACGTGTACCGGATGGAAACTGATTTTAATAACCGTATATATAGTAGTGTTCGGATCCCGACTGCGACAGTGGCTTAGACGAGTACCGGATGGAAACTGATTTTAATAGCCCGTATATATAGTAGTGCTCGGATCCCGACTGCGACAGTGGCTTAGACGTGTACCGGATGGAAACTGATTTTAATAGCCCGTATATATAGTAGTGCTCGGATCCCGACTGCGACAGTGGCTTAGACGTGTACCGGGTGGAAACTGATTTTAATAGCCCGTATATATAGTAGTGCTCGGATCCCGACTGCGACAGTGGCTTAGACGTGTACCGGATGGAAACTGATTTTAATAGCCCGTATATATAGTAGTGCTCGGATCCCGACTGCGACAGTGGCTTAGACGTGTACCGGATGGAAACTGATTTTAATAGCCCGTATATATAGTAGTGCTCGGATCCCGACTGCGACAGTGGCTTAGACGTGTACCGGATGGAAACTGATTTTAATAGCCCGTATATATAGTAGTGCTCGGATCCCGACTGCGACAGTGGCTTAGACGTGTACCGGATGGAAACTGATTTTAATAGCCCGTATATATAGTAGTGCTCGGATCCCGACTGCGACAGTGGCTTAGACGTGTACCGGATGGAAACTGATTTTAATAGCCCGTATATATATAGTAGTGCTCGGATCCCGACTGCGACAGTGGCTTAGACGTGTACCGGATGGAAACTGATTTTAATAGCCCGTATATATAGTAGTGCTCGGATCCCGACTGCGACAGTGGCTTAGACGTGTACCGGATGGAAACTGATTTTAATAGCCCGTATATATAGTAGTGCTCGGATCCCGACTGCGACAGTGGCTTAGACGTGTACCGGGTGGAAACTGATTTTAATAGCCCGTATATATAGTGCTCGGATCCCGACTGCGACAGTGGCTTAGACGTGTACCGGGTGGAAACTGATTTTAATAGCCCGTATATATAGTAGTGCTCGGATCCCGACTGCGACAGTGGCTTAGACGTGTACCGGATGGAAACTGATTTTAATAGCCCGTATATATAGTAGTGCTCGGATCCCGACTGCGACAGTGGCTTAGACGTGTACCGGGTGGAAACTGATTTTAATAGCCCGTATATATAGTAGTGCTCGGATCCCGACTGCGACAGCGGCTTAGACGTGTACCGGATGGAAACTGATTTTAATAGCCCGTATATATAGTAGTGCTCGGATCCCGACTGCGGGAGTGGCTTAGGCGTGTACCGGATGGAAACTGATTTTAATAGCCCGTATATATAGTAGTGCTCGGATCCCGACTGCGACAGTGGCTTAGACGTGTACCGGATGGAAACTGATTTTAATAGCTCGTATATATAGTAGTGCTCGGATCCCGACTGCGACAGTGGCTTAGACGTGTACCGGATGGAAACTGATTTTAATAGCCCGTATATATAGTAGTGCTCGGATCCCGACTGCGACAGTTGCTTAGACGTGTACCGGATGGATACTGATTTTAATAGCCCGTATATATAGTAGTGCTCGGATCCCGACTGCGACAGTGGCTTAGACGTGTACCGGATGGACACTTATTTTAATAGCCCGTATATATTGTAGTGCTCGGATCCCGACTGCGACAGTGGCTTAGACGTGTACCGGGTGGAAACTGATTTTAATAGCCCGTATATATAGTAGTGCTCGGATCCCGACTGCGACAGTGGCTTAGACGTGTACCGGGTGGAAACTGATTTTAATAGCCCGTATATATAGTAGTGCTCGGATCCCGACTGCGATAGTGGCTTAGACGTGTACCGGATGGAAACTGATTTTAATAGCCCGTATATATAGTAATGCTCGGATCCCGACTGCGACAGTGGCTTAGACGTGTACCGGGTGGAAACTGATTTTAATAGCCCGTATATATAGTAGTGCTCGGATGCCGACTGCGACAGTGGCTTAGACGTGTACCGGGTGGAAACTGATTTTAATAGCCCGTATATATAGTAGTGCTCGGATCCCGACTGCGACAGTGGCTTAGACGTGTACCGGGTGGAAACTGATTTTAATAGCCCGTATATATAGTAGTGCTCGGATCCCGACTGCGACAGTGGCTTAGACGTGTACCGGGTGGAAACTGATTTTAATAGCCCGTATATATAGTAGTGCTCGGATCCCGACTGCGACAGTGGCTTAGACGTGTACCGGGTGGAAACTGATTTTAATAGCCCGTATATATAGTAGTGCTCGGATCCCGACTGCGACAGTGGCTTAGACGTGTACCGGATGGAAACTGATTTTAATAGCCGTATATATAGTAGTGTTCGGATCCCGACTGCGACAGTGGCTTAGACGAGTACCGGATGGAAACTGATTTTAATAGCCCGTATATATAGTAGTGCTCGGATCCCGACTGCGACAGTGGCTTAGACGTGTACCGGATGGAAACTGATTTTAATAGCCCGTATATATAGTAGTGCTCGGATCCCGACTGCGACAGTGGCTTAGACGTGTACCGGATGGAAACTGATTTTAATAGCCCGTATATATAGTAGTGCTCGGATCCCGACTGCGACAGTGGCTTAGACGTGTACCGGGTGGAAACTGATTTTAATAGCCCGTATATATATAGTAGTGCTCGGATCCCGACTGCGACAGTGGCTTAGACGTGTACCGGGTGGAAACTGATTTTAATAGCCCGTATATATAGTAGTGCTCGGATCCCGACTGCGACAGTGGCTTAGACGTGTACCGGGTGGAAACTGATTTTAATAGCCCGTATATATAGTAATGCTCGGATCCGGACTGCGACAGTGGCTTAGACGTGTACCGGATGGAAACTGATTTTAATAGCCCGTATATATAGTAGTGCTCGGATCCCGACTGCGACAGTGGCTTAGACGTGTACCGGATGGAAACTGATTTTAATAGCCCGTATATATAGTAGTGCTCGGATCCCGACTGCGACAGTGGCTTAGACGTGTACCGGGTGGAAACTGATTTTAATAGCCCGTATATATAGTGCTCGGATCCCGACTGCGACAGTGGCTTAGACGTGTACCGGGTGGAAACTGATTTTAATAGCCCGTATATATAGTAGTGCTCGGATCCCGACTGCGACAGTGTCTTAGACGTGTACCGGATGGAAACTGATTTTAATAGCCCGTATATATAGTAGTGCTCGGATCCCGACTGCGACAGTGGCTTAGACGTGTACCGGGTGGAAACTGATTTTAATAGCCCGTATATATAGTAGTGCTCGGATCCCGACTGCGACAGCGGCTTAGACGTGTACCGGATGGAAACTGATTTTAATAGCCCGTATATATAGTAGTGCTCGGATCCCGACTGCGGGAGTGGCTTAGGCGTGTACCGGATGGAAACTGATTTTAATAGCCCGTATATATAGTAGTGCTCGGATCCCGACTGCGACAGTGGCTTAGACGTGTACCGGATGGAAACTGATTTTAATAGCTCGTATATATAGTAGTGCTCGGATCCCGACTGCGACAGTGGCTTAGACGTGTACCGGATGGAAACTGATTTTAATAGCCCGTATATATAGTAGTGCTCGGATCCCGACTGCGACAGTTGCTTAGACGTGTACCGGATGGATACTGATTTTAATAGCCCGTATATATAGTAGTGCTCGGATCCCGACTGCGACAGTGGCTTAGACGTGTACCGGATGGACACTTATTTTAATAGCCCGTATATATTGTAGTGCTCGGATCCCGACTGCGACAGTGGCTTAGACGTGTACCGGGTGGAAACTGATTTTAATAGCCCGTATATATAGTAGTGCTCGGATCCCGACTGCGACAGTGGCTTAGACGTGTACCGGGTGGAAACTGATTTTAATAGCCCGTATATATAGTAGTGCTCGGATCCCGACTGCGATAGTGGCTTAGACGTGTACCGGATGGAAACTGATTTTAATAGCCCGTATATATAGTAATGCTCGGATCCCGACTGCGACAGTGGCTTAGACGTGTACCGGGTGGAAACTGATTTTAATAGCCCGTATATATAGTAGTGCTCGGATGCCGACTGCGACAGTGGCTTAGACGTGTACCGGGTGGAAACTGATTTTAATAGCCCGTATATATAGTAGTGCTCGGATCCCGACTGCGACAGTGGCTTAGACGTGTACCGGGTGGAAACTGATTTTAATAGCCCGTATATATAGTAGTGCTCGGATCCCGACTGCGACAGTGGCTTAGACGTGTACCGGGTGGAAACTGATTTTAATAGCCCGTATATATAGTAGTGCTCGGATCCCGACTGCGACAGTGGCTTAGACGTGTACCGGGTGGAAACTGATTTTAATAGCCCGTATATATAGTAGTGCTCGGATCCCGACTGCGACAGTGGCTTAGACGTGTACCGGATGGAAACTGATTTTAATAGCCGTATATATAGTAGTGTTCGGATCCCGACTGCGACAGTGGCTTAGACGAGTACCGGATGGAAACTGATTTTAATAGCCCGTATATATAGTAGTGCTCGGATCCCGACTGCGACAGTGGCTTAGACGTGTACCGGATGGAAACTGATTTTAATAGCCCGTATATATAGTAGTGCTCGGATCCCGACTGCGACAGTGGCTTAGACGTGTACCGGATGGAAACTGATTTTAATAGCCCGTATATATAGTAGTGCTCGGATCCCGACTGCGACAGTGGCTTAGACGTGTACCGGGTGGAAACTGATTTTAATAGCCCGTATATATATAGTAGTGCTCGGATCCCGACTGCGACAGTGGCTTAGACGTGTACCGGGTGGAAACTGATTTTAATAGCCCGTATATATAGTAGTGCTCGGATCCCGACTGCGACAGTGGCTTAGACGTGTACCGGGTGGAAACTGATTTTAATAGCCCGTATATATAGTAATGCTCGGATCCGGACTGCGACAGTGGCTTAGACGTGTACCGGATGGAAACTGATTTTAATAGCCCGTATATATAGTAATGCTCGGATCCCGACTGCGACAGTGGCTTAGACGTGTACCGGATGGAAACTGATTTTAATAGCCCGTATATATAGTAGTGCTCGGATCCCGACTGCGACAGTGGCTTAGACGTGTACCGGGTGGAAACTGATTTTAATAGCCCGTATATATAGTAGTGCTCGGATGCCGACTGCGACAGTGGCTTAGACGTGTACCGGGTGGAAACTGATTTTAATAGCCCGTATATATATATAGTAGTGCTCGGATCCCGACTGCGACAGTGGCTTAGACGTGTACCGGATGGAAACTGATTTTAATAGCCCGTATATATAGTTGAATATCTGACCGGGATGGCGAATTGCATCCAGTAGAATGTTACTATAGTAGCGCACTATGTTCATGAGTGAAGTACTTAAAGGGCAGCACTATCGCATTCACTATCTGTCTTTCAATTGTCAATGGCATGTAACAAATAAGCATATAGGTAAATATCATTTGTAAGAGAGCTTCTCTAACAAATGCTGTTGGGACATATGTACAAGCGAATAATTTTCCACCACAACCTCCCTCCTGTCGTAGCCCGTTTCGATCTCAAGTGTGGTGGTTCTCGCTAGATCGTCTAATGGGATAGTTGGTTTGGCAGAGGGTATCTTGATCTTAGTTGGTCCCCGGACCTTCTTGTTTGTCCACTCATTTTGCCATTCAATCTCTAACCTTGAGGACGATTTCTTCACCAGCTTAGACACTCAGTCCAGGTCCCTCACACCATGAACGTAAATATATATACATCGATGCCCACACGTGTCTGAACAGCAGAGGTGTCTTCGTGTTTTTAGTTGGTTGTCACTGGATACGGTGGTCTTCAGGGTGTACGGCAAGGTACGCCCTATTTGCTTCGGTGAAGAAACGCTTCGGTAAGGTTTCCATTTCTGCAAGGTGTTCCGTATTGTATAGTGGGCCTTCAAATATGCCATACGACTAAAGGTTCTGTTTCTCCGTATAGTGGATACAGACTACCAGATGTCTCTTCGGCGTGCTCTCGTCTACAAATACGTCGGTGCACAGAAACTGTTGGCACTGGGATGATTCCTTGGAAGTCATGGTGGATTTGAATCGACGTGCTGGAATATATCATATTTAAGGTGGTGCCTAAACGTATGTGGTAAATAATGCAGGGTGATTGCCGAGTAGACCCCCTTAAACGGATATAGGACTAACGCTGAATCGACATTGCCGGTGGTTTAATAGAGTTATCCCACATTAGTTACCGGCGCGAAGTATACCAAAATTGTCTATACAATTAGAGTTATTCCGCGTGATTCAGTGGTAATCATCACGGATTGCATGGTGGTATACATTTTAAAGGTACTCAATCCGATTCGATGGTCCCCATATAATCAAATTCCAACAACAGCATTTTTTTTTTAGAAATGCCGCTTCAGTGATCGAGTAATTGCCCAAAATAATTCTAACCACTGTCAACTAAAGCATAAAATTGACCGGAACGCGTTATTTATCAACATGTTGTTCGACGAAATTTGACCTTATTATCAACACAAAGGCTCTTTATTTTAGAGTTATCTATCTTCATCCGCAATTGGTCCGAGACCGTCGGCTTGTCGACTTTTACTGGGCCACTATTAATTCTCGAAAAATAATAGATTTAAAAAATCGATATAAAATAACTCTCAGCTTTGATAGGTGGGTTCCTCGACTCAAATCTAATATTTTTCACTCATTTTACCCTTTTTTCAAATTCGTACCAACATCGTGGTGGTGGTAGTAAATATTGCAGGAAGGTGTACCGTTGTGTTGCACACATGCCATATGCCCTTATGATGTCCCAATATGGTGTTTGACCGTTATAATGTTTTAAACTGTTACATATGTCAAATATGGGCACCAAAGATCTTTGTTGTAAATTTGTTTTGGTTCTTTTTCACCAACTGACTGTCCAGTGGGTGTACTACAATCGTAGGAACATGCGTTTCTGCTGAAATTCACTGACGTTTGGTCGCAAAATAAAATTATAACCATTACCAAAGCACACGCTTGGATAACACCGTCACAAACAGGTTAATATTAGAGCGTTGATCGAGTATCGTCAATAAAGTTAGATTTTTAATTAATAAAACTAATTAGTACTGCTAAGGTATTTCTGCCAATAAGGTAATAGTAATAGTGGAACTGAAACTTGAGAAATTTTCAATTTCAACCAATTGAAACACAGTTGATGCGTGAACGAGTTGATCTGGGGAGGAACGCACGCGCGAAATGACGTCGACATCATCGTAAACAAGGCGCCTAATTGACGTTTAATTCGGCTCGGAAGCGTTATACTTTGTGGTTGGATAGCTATTCTGATCTTATTTACATCAAACTCTATTGCTGTATTTATACGTGAGTTTCTGTGAAGACTTTTTATGAATTCTCGTTTTGAACTTACTGAATACATGCAGTGAAGTGCAGTGCAAACTCCCGATCAATCGGATTATTGCCGATGCCTCTGAGTCTAGTTCAGGTGAGGACAGGCATTCTTGGATTTATCGACTCGAGAGAAATCCTAAGGTATTTCTGCCAATAAGATAATAGTAATTCGGGTGGAACTCAAACTCGACTTACTCGAGAGTCGAGTCGGAATAGACTGCATATAGTCAAAGCATGTTTGGTTTAGCGGATCAAGAATGATCGGCTTGGTCAAGTTGATGGTGTGCAGTGCTACGCGATTAGGTTTTCATGTGACTATTGGTACATATATCATATCGCAAAGGAATTTTATGTTCTACAGATCCTACTGTCAACCCAAGGCCGCATAACCCGGGATAGTAATAGGGGTTGCTCTAAGGGTTTGCTACGTTCAATGACTAAACGAGTCGGTCAGATTCAATAGAGCTGTTTATTGATAAACAACCAAAAATGTATATATATGTCAAAATTGACATAACCAAAATATATAGTCATGAAGGTGGTGGGCAAAAAATGCCATCATCCACTTAAGAAAAATAAGATTATCAATATATATTGACATAACATAAAATTATCAATATATAATGATATAACAAAACAAAAAATGATATAACATAACAAAAGGAAACAAGCTCCAAAATGCTCCCCGGGCCTCAAGGGGTGAGCAGTGATAGATAAATGAGATAGACTTAAAGGGTGGGTGGGTTGGGTGTAAATAAAATCTCCTACATTTTTTAGTTATGAAGCTTTGTCTATGCTGCAAGATTTTTCTAATCTGGCAAATTTTGAAATGGCGTCTCAAAAACTGGAAATCTACACATCGTGTTCCAATACCGTCAAACCCAAAAGTAATAGTTTATTCGACTACTGTAGAGACGGATCGCTCGAAAATAAATGCGATTATTTCGTAATCGTGTATTAATAACAGTATCGAAAGCTGCCCTCCTAAAACAAAATAATCAACAAGCGATAAGGGGAAAAATCTTCATCCAAACTGAAGTGAAAAGAATAACTAACACAATTGATTTTCACAAATTCAAATTCGTGCAATGAAAGTTAAATTATATTTGGGTAAATCAAGCAAGTCTGTGTAATATAATATTTGAGGACGCCTAGATAATTAGGTTGTGTATGTATCAGACAGATGGGAGATATTTTAGAGACATGGCTAAAAGGGCATGAAGGAGTTTAGTGACTTGTACTTCAGATTGAAGATATTTACAACATATAATGTATGAGAACAGCAAAGTCGATACAATATGTGACCCGCCATATCAAATCCAGTCGTAAGTCGGGATTTTTTTTACCCTGTGCCAATGCATTCTCTTATATATGCGAGTCGACCATAGGTCGCCTCGCATATATAAGAGAATGCATTGGCCTAACAATTTTTTATCATTTTTTTAAAATAAATGTTTCTTACAATTTTTAGGATATAAAATAAAAAACATCCATTACCCTGCAGGGAGCCCCACACATATATAGAATCATATAGAAGAGTGTCGTCTGCTCATGTTTGTCTGGGGCTCTGTATGGGTGAACTTATAAAATTGTTAAAGAATACAAGAATACAAGAAAAAATTGTAAAAAATTGTTAGGCCAATGCATTCTCTTATATATGCGAGGCGACCTATGGTAGACTCGCATATATAAGAGAATGCATTGGCACAGGGTATTTGTTATGGCGGGTCACATATGTATTCTTGCCAAAGTATTCTACATTATTTTGGTAGCAAGATTAGATAAAACATTTCTTACTATAGCATCAATTATAATTTTGAATGGGCAAATGGATAAACTTTGATATAGGTTACATTATTGATGAATGTCATCAAAGAATACATTAACAAATTATGCGATCAATAAAAGATTGTTTTGATGGTTTTATTTTCTGAAGTTGTCATAGTAACGAGCAGCTGTACCGTATATCAAAACAATGAATGCCAGTGATACATCTTACCATCTTTAAAACATAATTGTTCAGTCCACATACCTGCTATCCCAATAAATGAGACTACTATCACATTAACATGGTGTTTTGATAAGTCAGAGAATTATCGTCAGGTGATCAACATATTATTGGCTTCAGACCACTTTCACCGCTTGAACAATGACGTATTTTAATCCGAATAGGAATTATGATAGAGCTATAATGTGAGCATATTTACATAGGTAATTTTTTGACATTGGGCCCCATTACCAGCCAACAAACCTGTGGATCTATATCTATGACATTAAAACCGAGCAGATGAAATTAGATTAGATAGAACTAAAGTGAGATCAGCTGCCACGGAGACGATATAGAGAACAGGATACTTTAATTAGTCTGGCTAAGTTTTGTGAAAATCGTCTATGAATTTCATCAGTAAACATTGAGGTTCTTTAGTGTGCCAGGATATTTTGAGAATGCTGTTTTCCCATGTCCAACCAAATGATACCAAAACTGTTATGGCTTAATCGTGTAGAAGATTTACAATTTCTATCAAATTAAAATATGACTTGCCCATATACATAATATTTACAGACAAACACATCATTATTATCTCTAACAAACAATGTAAACGTCATTGTATACTTTTTTAAAGCACTCCTCATGGACTCCATATCAAATTTAATCTGCGCAGAGGGACAAACAACCAGGGACTTCCAGATAAATAAAGAAGGAACGATAACTCTATAGTATGGAAAACGCGCGTGCCATTTGCACCCTCTTTTGAAAGCAGTCATGGTGGCGAACCTCCATTCCAAATTTCAATGGGATCCGTTCAACAATGGCTGCGATATCTGTCCGGACAGGCGGACACAAACAAACAAGATTTCAAGATAAACAAAGAAGAATAACTCTAGAAATTAAACGCTAACGTCAATTTTACTTTCGATGGCGAAACTCCATACCAAATATCATTCAGATCCAATAACCCATGGATGAGACATACGTTTTGACAAACGAACATACGAACAAATTCAATCCAGTATAACGATTTTTCTTCAAAAAAGTGGGGGTGTAATGATTGAAAATTTAGACCGGATTTAAACGGACATGGCTAATGCGAGCTTCCAAATTTTGTCTACGTACTTTGGAAGGAGGTTTAACATAGGTTGACATGGACGACATATTGATATGCTCTGAAAATCCTTGCCATGATCAAAGCCATTTTCCAAATTTTTTCAATATTTCGCACATAAGTGAAATAAACGCTCTTTATTTCTATCATATCAGGAAAAGTCTAATACGGAACGCTCTTTTATGTTCCATGCCATACCAAAAACACCATATTCAAAAATTTATTCTTTATGACTTCAATGCGTATTTATGTGACATATAATGCTCGTAAAATGTGGTTTAAGTATTATCGACCTATTTCGATACCGCAAACAAAATAAAAATGGAATATTATTAGGTGCAATTTGGAGCGCAAACCGCCATGTGGTATTAACGTCCATACCATCTGGTGTAAAAATTCTGTCAATTTTATATAGCAAGTGTTGAACATTTTCCTTTGTCTAATAGACTCAAGTACGGTATAAGGTGTATTATAGTAGTATTTATTCGTACAATATTTATAGAGATATGGTAACAATACAATATTCAGAAGTGAGCATAAATGTATATTGTACAGGAGCTGCGTGGCCAAATGGACCGTCTTCCTGCCGCCCTTATATAACTGACATTCAAGTCATAAACATATGACTTTAGTTTAATAAATATAGGTTCATTGCGCTTTAGAGGCATATAAACCGCCCATAAAGCAACGTTGATGTGTGTTCTATTCCGATAAGCGGGAATGATTGATCAAATCAATGTGTATGTATCCTGATTCAAGTCAAGCCAAGTCAAGTAGTTTTATTGCATACAAAATGGGATTAAAACATTTATCGCCTATACAATATTATAACATTTAAAAAAAAGAACAAATTCAATCGAGTTAAGATTCCCAGCGGATGGAGGGCGTAACAGATGCTTAGCGCGAACAGATCCATGAGTAACTCAGGATTCTTCCGGTGTCCACGATCCACATTTTCACCAACTAGATAGGGTCATTACTATAGTGTATTCATAATGTGACCGGAACGCCAGAAGAAACACGAATCACCCAATCGCTCGCGCCTCCACCAAACAGACTATATATATATTAATCTAAATTCCAAATTCGATATTCTAAATTGGCAACTTATTAAGTCATTAAGGCCAACAATTTATCTCTTCTAAAGCAGCTGTGATATAAGTATTTTGCTAACCGATTGAATGAAAATCTAGATTCATTTTTCATTGGTGTATCAAATTCCTGTACTGTGTGGTTGGCCAGTGACAGTAGTACTGCATGGGTAAGTTTGTCAGTTTCTTACGGCAGGTCAGTGGTTACGATGCGCGGTGGAGAGATTTTTTCCCAGTGAATTTAGTGTTATGTGGTCTTGCTTCTAACAACAAAACCGTCAAAGTCCTGATATGGCGCAGCGGTTGGACGACGGTAATTCCCAATAAACAAACTCCTCATACCATACAATAACGAAACAAAATCGAAGTACGAACAGCATCAGCGTAGTTAGCCCAAAAATAGGCATACCAAACTCCGCCCAATAAAAGCATCCACAGCACTGTGGTGGCATCGCTCAATATATCGATTTTTTGCAATGAAATCGAGTTCTATAGTTTTCATAGTCGTTCACACCATTCCTTCACACGGAGTTGTTAAATAAACGACAATTTTGCAGTCTTGGTGCCTGTTTGTAGTTTTAATGCCCTATCATAGGGTGTGTTCATTCCGGTTACTCTGAATTGAGGACTGACTGTGAGTGTCTGGCGGATATCGAATTGTCATCATTCTGTAACCTACTCGAGGCTGCACGTAACATAACTCGCCGATCACAGACGAAGTGTTCCATTCAGCGTAACCTCTTGGGAGATAGTGGGATATTAACTTAGAACATCGGTAAGTATGCACCAATGGCGTGGTTACAATACACCAAATGATTTACATAGGCCTTAGTGTTAACAAATCCCACTGACCTGTATTCGCAGGAAAGGGTTGACCCAGTCTATGTAAACATACACTCAGATTCATACTGATACACTATTTTTTATATGTGGGTATGTAGTTTACTCCAGACTGGGGTTGACCCTGCACGAGTATTACAAATTAAAGAACGTCCTTTTAGATACACGAAAATGTGCCCAAAAGTACTTGTCAGCGTACTGTGTCACACTGCAGCTAGACAAACGTTACACGCTACCCTTAAAATTGAGAAAAAAATGACATCGAAAAAAACCAAAAACACCTCCCATAAATTATTCGCCATTTGCACAGCCATAACCGTTCACCGTGTGGCTATATTTGATGTTTCTCGTCGGGAAACAATTTTGTGCATTTTTTTCGTGCACTTTTCATCCATGTATCATTGACCATTCAGCTGCCAGGATTTGTTTTATGCTGATCCTAGTTGGGGGTGCCAGGGGAAATCACTATACTAATTTGTATTTGGTGTATTGTAACCGCATGGTTATGGTGTCTTCAATGGGTGTGTCACCATATTTCCCAATACCACCCGTTAAACAGTTTTTACCCTGTGCCAATGCATTCTCTTATATATGCGAGTCGACCATAGGTCGCCTCGCATATATAAGAGAATGCATTGGCCTAACAAGTTTTTTAAATAAATGTTTCTGACAATTGTTAGGACATAAAATAAAAAAAAAAAAAAAAAAAAAAAAAAACATCCATTACCCTGCAGGGAGCCCCACAAATATATAGAAGCATATAGAAGAGTGTCGTCTGCTCATGTTTGTCTGGGGCTCTGTATGAGTGAAATTATAAAATTGTTAAAGAATACAAGAAAAAATTATTAAAATTGTAAAAAATTGTTAGGCCAATGCATTCTCTTATATATGCTAGGCGACCTATGGTCGACTCGCATATATAAGAGAATGCATTGGCACAGGGTAAAATTAATCAACTTATCTATCTTGATTAATCAACTTAGCACGCCAGTTCGATCACAAACAGTTTACTGTGTTCATGCTCGAATCCCCGAATATCCAACTCATCAAAGTACGTTTTTATCCTAAATATTATATTTCCATATTTCGCTCCTACTTATGTTGGAACTATTCCACGATGGCACCTCAATTTGTGGCACCGACTCACTCTGTGGCACCCCGACTCTCTCTGTGCCACCTCCACGGTGGTGAATCAAGTGGTTTCGAGTTGATGAGTATCAAACATTCAAAATGGCCGAGGCGATAGCAAACGAGACAAAAAACGACGAAAAAGGTTATAAACTAGGAGAATTATTAAATAGTATTTTGGCCGCTACGAGCATATGCTATAGTATTTTTCAAACAGGCCGACACCTCATTAGTGTCCAAACTCACAGTTGTTTGTTATAACATTCTGACCAAAGTTGTCAGTCGAAGATTTTCCTAGATGTATGGACTGCTGTATTCCACGAACCTCCGACTGGCAACTTTGTCAGAATGTTATAGAAACCTACTGAAAGTTTCAGAACAAATAAGGTATAAACATGCTTGAAAAATAAACTAGCATATGCTCGTATACAGTCTAAATGCTATATTTTGGGTGAATTCCTCATATATTATGTTTTGGTGCGTTTGCATATTTTGAATGCGTGGTACTTACCAACATCAAAATCACGTGATTCCCCACCGTGACCTCACTTGCGGCGATTTGAAAGCATTCATACTCAATATACGAAATAATCTAATCTGTTAACTCTTTCTTTACTAAATTGATTATCCTGCCCTCAGTTATAAAGTATAGATTGGAATGGGCTATTACTCATCTGGAGGGGTTTTCAATAAGCAGACGACAAGTAATGCAAGTACAGCATGAATACTATTTATTAAAGGGAATGTTTAGATAATACGTTCAAGAACGTGTTTGAACTTATTATCTGAATATTGTCTATGGGATAACTACTCACCAATGATGCTTTAGTATAGACAGGGTTAAACTTATTATCTGAATATTTCCTGTGGGATAACTACTCAACAATGATGCTTTAGTATAGACAGGGTTAAACTTATTATCTGAATATTTCCTATGGGATAACTACTCACCAATGGTGCTTTAGTATAGACAGGGTTAAACTTATTATCTGAACATTTTCTATGGGATAACTACTCACCAATGATGCTTTAGTATAGACAGGGTTAAACTTATTATCTGAATATTTTCTATGGGATAACTACTCACCAATGATGCTTTAGTATAGACAGGGTTAAACTTATTATCTGAACATTTTCTATGGGATAACTACTCACCAATGATGCTTTAGTATAGACAGGGTTAAACTTATTATCTGAATATTTTCTATGGGATAACTACTCACCAATGATGCTTTAGTATAGACAGGGTTAAACTTATTATCTGAATATTTTCTATGGGATAACTACTCACCAATGATGCTTTAGTATAGACAGGGTTAAACTTATTATCTGAATATTTTCTATGGGATAACTACTCACCAATGGTGCTTTAGTATAAACAGGGTTAAACTTATTATCTGAATATTTCCTATGGGATAACTACTCACCAATGATGCTTTAGTATAGAGAGGGTTAAACTTATTATATGAACATTTCCTATGCGATAACTACTCACCAATGATGCTTTAGTATAGACAGGGTTAAACCTATTATCTGAACATTTTCTATGGGATAACTACTCACCAATGATGCTTTAGTATAGACAGGGTTAAAGTTATTATCTGAATATTTCCTATGGGATAACTACTCACCAATGATGCTTTAGTATAGACAGGGTTAAACCTATTATCTGAACATGTTCTATGGGATAACTACTCACCAATGATGCTTTAGTATAGACATGGTTAAACTTATTATCTGAATATTTTCTATGGGATAACTACTCACCAATGGTGATTTAGTATAAACAGGGTTAAACTTATTATCTGAATATTTCCTATGGGATAACTACTCACCAATGATGCTTTAGTATAGACAGGGTTAAACTTATTATCTGAACATTTTCTATTGGATAACTACTCACCAATGATGCTTTAGTATAGACATGGTTAAACTTATTATCTGAATATTTTCTATGGGATAACTACTCACCAATGGTGCTTTAGTATACACAGGGTTAAACTTATTATCTGAATATTTCCTATGGGATAACTACTCACCAATGATGCTTTAGTATAGACAGGGTTAAAGTTATTATCTGAATATTTCCTATGGGATAACTACTCACCAATGATGCTTTAGTATAGACAGGGTTAAACTTATTATCTGAATATTTTCTATGGGATAACTACTCACCAATGGTGCTTTAGTATAAACAGGGTTAAACTTATTATCTGAATATTTCCTATGGGATAACTACTCACCAATGGTGCTTTAGTATAAACAGGGTTAAACTTATTATCTGAATATTTCCTATGGGATAACTACTCACCAATGATGCTTTAGTATAGACAGGGTTAAACTTATTATCTGAACATTGCCTATGGGATAACTACTCACCAATGATGCTTTAGTATAGACAGGGTTAAACTTATTATCTGAATATTTTCTATTGGATAACTACTCACCAATGATGCTTTAGTATAGACAGGGTTAAACATATTATCTGAACATTTTCTATGGGATAACTACTCACCAATGATGCTTTAGTATAGACATGGTTAAACTTATTATCTGAATATTTTCTATGGAATAACTACTCACCAATGGTGCTTTAGTATAAACAGGGTTAAACTTATTATCTGAATATTTCCTATGGGATAACTACTCACCAATGATGCTTTAGTATAAACTGGGTTAAACTTATTATCTGAATATTTTCTATGGGATAACTACTCACCAATGATGCTTTAGTATAGACAGGGTTAAACTTATTATCTGAATATTTTCTATGGGATAACTACTCACCAATGATGCTTTAGTATAGACAGGGTTAAACTTATTATCTGAACTTTTTCTATGGGATATCTACTCACCAATGATGCTTTAGTATAGAAAAAGTTAATAAGATAACTACTCATCAATGATGATTTAGTATAGAAAGGGTTAAATCTGACGTGAATTTTGTGTCTTTTACGAATGAAACTGGTTATATAGCAAACAATTTAAAGAATATTCTCCTCTGAAATATTTTATATATCACGTTTTAGTCCAGATATTTCTCACTTTGGACTGATATGAACTGTATATGGGTTCTGCACATGCAAAAACTGTTGAATCAAATGGATTACTGGCCAAATTGTGGATTACGCGACACCACATGCTGCCACTACTCTGGCACGAGATGTGTTATGATTCATGCATATTTATAATGCATATATGTTCTTTAAAAAAAATTGTGTCATGTCATACACGTTGCATCCACGGCACTATCTAGACCACGCATTGCAACAACACATACATTTGTAGAACCAAGGCAGAACAAAATTTGATGGCTCGCTGGCTGAGTTGATCAATGCGTTCATAGCTGTCTATACGTTTATGAAGCAGTTTATGAAATAAACCGACTTATACATGTCCTTCGACATTGACTTAGTACATGTACGATATTAATGGAAAAATTACTCAAAAAATATTTAATTCCATACACACCAAGTTTATTTGCAACGTGTGGGTATTGTATATATATATAGCAGTGTTAAAACTTGTGAAATTTTTAATTAATTTGTTTGTAGAAAGAAGTTTTGATGTGAAGTTTTACTGACTAATTATACTTATTATTTCCATGATATAGAGAAATAAAAATAAACCCACTTTAGCACTAACAGAGTTATAAACATCGCTCGATATTTATAAGGCCAATCTATACATGTGACCCAGGTCTAATACTTTTAGCTGGGACAAAACCAGCATTGGTTTAACATTAAATTTTATTATATCCCTTTCTATACTTAAACATTTCCCTAAATAAATAGGATTTCTTCTGAACTTTTATTTATCAATAAAAATCAAAAATAGACCATTCCGATGAACACTTTTTAACTGAGTGGGAGAATCCATTTGGTAAAGAAAAGGTTAAGATTTTATGTCGGAGGTATGCTGAAATCTAGTTTTACACTATTACTAGATGCTAAAGGTCGCCGCCGACTACATATACAGTAATGCCCTAAATAATCAACTCCTTAACCACAGCAGAATTATGGGTAATTTTTCAGGATTTAGTCGGAAATATATATGGCTCACTGAGAGCTTTCCGATGAATGGCAACAAGCCATATATTTCCGACTAAATCCTGAAAAATTACCCATAATTTTGCTGAGGTTAAGGGGTTGATTATTTAGGGCATTACTGTATATCCAATAACAGATGTCTAAATATGGCACGATATATACAGGCGGGAAAGATCTTGACATCAAGTAGATCGAGGCTTGGGAAAATCGTTTGTGGTTCGCCACCTGCTGGCAAAACAATTGGATATGTTCATTTGGTATGATTGCTTCCGGGATCAATGTGATTAATGACCCGTCTCCGATCCGCAAAATAGATATAATTCGATTTATTCCGAATCATTGACACAGCATAAAACTGTTTATCGCGCGGGAGATATGCCGGTGAGGCGCGGGAGATATGTCATGAGGCTTTGGTCAGTTGTGTGATATCCTGTCGTTTTATGTGACCATACAATGTGAATTAAGGTCCAATGTGCAACAAAGATAACGTATGGTGGATTTCCTAAATCTGAGAAGCAGGACACGGATTAAATATAATGCGGCCAGTAGTCGTTTGGTGGTTGACCTTCTGGCGACACTGGTCAGACCTCATTTGTTAATTTAATTCTTTCCTTTGGTTTGGTTGGTCTCGGCGATCCAATAGATTGAATCAAGAATTCCCAGATAGTCCAATCTGTTAATGTCGGATGAAGTGTCTGAATGTCTATAAGGAGCCGTCGGAATGACACTCGAGTCCAACCATTGTTGAGACTTTATTGCTGCCGACTATAATGGTCTAAGTCTCGAGAACAGACATTTGGATAAAATATTTGTAAACATAACTACTTTGAGCAAGGTTATTCCCCATTTCTATTTGGCCACCCTACTGGAGTGTTTCACATCACTTTAACCATTTACCCAACAGAAGGGCCCTGTGCCAATGCATTCTCTTATATATGCGAGTCGACCATAGGTCGCCTCGCATATATAAGAGAATGCATTGGCTTAACACATTACAAATTATAAAATTGTTAAAGAATGTAAGAAAAAATGGTAAAAAGTGTTAAAAAAAGATTACTTTTAGGCCAATGCATTCTCTTATATATGCGAGGCGACCTATGGTCGACTCGCATATATAAGAGAATGCATTGGCACAGGGTATAACTGTAACTATCACAATGTGGTCAAGGAGCCGATTCCAATGATACCATATTTGTATGGTTCTATTGAGACAGACCGAAGATATTTTAGGCTGTTGAAGCTTTATTTGGCCGGTTTTGGCCGGTTTGTTGGGTAAAGGGTTAAAGGAGTATACCTACCATTAATATAGCTATTCGATTAGGGTTATCCAGATTACCGAACGATCACACATGTCATCAGGAGTATACCTACCATTAATATAGCTATACGATTAGGGTTATCCAGATTACCGAACGATCACACATGTCATCAGGAGTATATCTACCATTAATATAGCTATACGATTAGGGTTATCCAGATTACCGAACGATCACACATGTCATCAGGAGTATACCTACCATTAATATAGCTATACGATTAGGGTTATCCAGATTACCGAACGATCACACATGTCATCAGGAGTATACCTACCATTAATATAGCTATACGATTAGGGTTATCCAGATTACCGAACGATCACACATGTCATCAGGAGTATACCTACCATTAATATAGCTATACGATTAGGGTTATCCAGATTACCGAACGATCACACATGTCATCAGGAGTATACCTACCATTAATATAGCTATACGATTAGGGTTATCCAGATTACCGAACGATCACACATGTCATCAGGAGTAGACATTTTGGTAGAGTATAGTCGCCGTCAACAAGCCATTTTATGGCTGTATTTAAATCTAAACCACGAGAACAAACCAACACAGACGGAATATATCACAAAGATATTGAAACTACATATATATATAGATGGTACGCACAAAGAAGAGGCCTATAGTTCGCGACAATGTTTTCATAACTTCAGTGGGTTGTGGTCGTTTTGCTTCACAAATCTGATTTTGTAATAAGACACTCAACCACAATTTGTCTTGAATAGAGCACTCCAGTTTCTATGATTGACGTCCAGAACACCATTGTTTATTCAAGTACTTGGCACGTGACAAGAAGTAGGGCACGCGAGTGACAGTAACGGTATCCATGACTGCACGCGCGTCCGCACGCGCGCGACACGTGTTCCCGAGAAGAATTCTCGGAATAATCACTATCATGCAAGGCTCTGCTAAAGACATCGTTCTCAAGAAGTAATTACCAGAAAATTCGATCTAGATATTGGCCCAGATAATAACTCTAAACCAACTATCACGTGACTCAATCTTACAGAATGCCCTAAATTACTATTCAATACAGATCGAAGCATCCACGCGCATTCGATCGACAAATATGAGTTTTTACGCAACGTGTAATTTGACATTTTTCGGCTGGTTGATCTTTGCCGAGGAATATGCGATATAGCCAATTAGCGGCCAACAGAAAGTCAATAATCATGTGAAATCATAACTAATTACCTCGCAATCCGCAATATGTATATACAAAAAAGATAGTGGTTTCACGCCTTCTTCGGATATGAATCACGAATTTAGTCATGATTCAATTGATGCATGGCAGACATCGACCTGTACCTGTGCTAACATACAGACCGCTGTGGCAAGCGATATGTGACTTTTAGCTATGAATATGAAGCCGTTTATGTCACGTTTTGACGCACATCTCAATGGAAATGAGTATACATCTTTACAATACTACAATGGTACGCTTGATGTGGTTAGCATTTTAGCTTTTTCGGCAATATAGTTAAATACTACATTCGTTTAGGTTTGCAAAGGTACTCACTTATCAGTTTGATTAGGTTTCGTTGTCCTAAGTGCCTGGGAGATTTGGTCTTTGCAACATAATAATAATAATAATAATGACCAGTTTTATATAGCATGAGGGAATTATAAGGATGTATCTAGTTTATCATTTTGTATCATTATTTCTTACATTCTTTAAGTATGTTTTATATATTTTTTTCGTTTTTTCTTACATTCTTTAACAATTATCAAAAATAATATATAATTTGTTAGGCCAGTTATGCGTGGCTACCTATGGTCGACTCGCATATATATAAGAGAATGCATTGGCAAATTTCATTTGCATTTTCGCAAAACTTCAGTCAACAAAGGGTTAATTGTGAAATCGCCAGTACATTTATAAGGACATGATAAATGGAGTGAAGTATACGTCAGTGTCTTTTTATTGTGATAGCAGAACTAAAACAAACGACTCTAGCGGTGTAGATTTTAAACCGAAAAGGGAGAAACTTTGTTCATTTATAAAACAAGTCACTCAGAACAGGTGTCGCTACAAGGGTTCGTTCATACGCTGGCAAGTTTGCACGGCATTTCGTCATGGAAAACCACATGGTGCCAGAATATAAACGGATACATGCATTTAACATGCATCGTTACGAAAGCGAACGAACTGAGAAGGAACATTTCTGTAGTTGTAACGGTGCTACCAACATTTGCCTTCAAATACCCGTATATGACTTATTCTTGAGAGATAACTGCATGTTATTTAAATGCAAATTCCGGTAGCATCGCTACAGGTGGAACTACAGAGATTTTACTTCTCATGTAGTTAGCTGTTGTTCAGATGCATTTTATATGGATGTTTCCGTTAATTTTCTGGCGTCATATCGTTTTCTGCGACGAAATTCCTGCAAACCATACCGTGCAAACTTGCCAGTGTATGGATATATACCATAAGGCGTTGTGTAATCATGACATGAAAGTATAACACATATCATGGCTAAAACACATTTAAAGACATATTATGTACTACATTGAACAAGATTATTCTAAATTGCTATTTGATCACCACACCGGGGTGTATCACATCACTTTAATAGATGGTTCAAATGTTTTTTATCATCAAGAGTTCGCAGAACATGTATATGCTTATGATTTGTATCGCGACGACTGAATAACCACGCGACACGTGCCAGCTGCCGGATACATCAGAGTGTTTATTTTAAGGGACAATAGTTATTTAAGCCACCAATAAAATGGAATTAAGGCGATACAATGCCATTGCACTCGATGGGGCTATTTAAAATAAATTATAAAAAAAGATATAGAATAGCGCATGTCGAAATTACATGCTCAATGAAAGCGCATTGTGTGAAAACATTCACTGGATCAGCAGGCAGCATTGTGCTGGAGCATCGATCCACTCATCCCATCCAGAATGAGATGAATGTTTCAAAGGAGTAAATAGGACTCTTAAAGGTGCCCACTCGTCCAACCCAGAATGAGATGAATGTATCATATGAGTAATAGGACTATTGAAGGTGCCCACTTGGAATGCTATGGATGTTTAATAGGAATAAATAGGACTCTTAAAGGTGCCCAGTCATCCCACCGAGAAAGAGATGAACGTATCAGAAGAGTGCACATTTAGCGATGGTGGACATAACTTCGCTGAACCCACCGGAGACCGGCCACTAGTTATAACTTAGCAGTATACTGGAATCAGTATGTTAGTCTGCCCATTCTTGAATAATAATTTGTTATAACACTTGACACAAATAAATGTTTTACCATCTATATATGATCAGGTCAGGCACATCCTGAATCCCACTTTATAGTGGTATTCCACTATTATAGTGGTATATGAACATAACCGTTTTGTTAATTTGATAAAAGAGGGATAATCCAAAATAAGATTTCACACAAATATTATTCAAAATCAGTGTCGCACTAATTCGATATCATACATATATTTTGTCCAGGAGAATGATTAATCATGACGGCACACCATAACCAACTCAATTAGCATTCAATTAGTTGAATTGTTGTTATGAAGGAGCGATTGAGTCATCATATTATTGTCATTTAGATAGGCATATATTAGTAATATTATAATATTATTGAATAACAAAGCTGGCGCAAAAGATCGCACAACGAATTTTGTCGGAAGACTGTTCATTCGCTGCGATATTGTTGAGAGTGATATTTGGCTGTGCACTGGTATGCGCCGTCTTCTCTTCCCTACGCAAATAAAGGAAATATGAATATATTATAGTCATATACCACTATAATAGTGGAATACCACTATGATAATGGAATTCAGGATGTGCCTGACCTGATCATATATAGAAACCCGAGCAAATGTAATGGTGATGTTAGTCTGAATCATTTAAAGAGAGCTATTATACATGTATGTCAATATGGCTACCATTAACCCTTCCATGACAGGAGCTGCGCTGGTGCAGCATTCAACATTATTTGCCAGTGCATTCTCTGATATATGCGAGTCTCCCATACAAAATGTACTGGCTTATAAGGTCAATGTAAATATTGTTAGGCCAATTATATGCGAGGCTCCATATGGGAGACTTACATATATAAGAAAATGCATCGGCATAGGGGTTTTCGTAAAATTTCAGGACACTCCAATCATGGAAGTGTTAATGTAGCCTAATTACACTCCGGGGGAATCCTTAGTATATGTTCACACGCTTGAAATGTTGCAGGCAATTGATTGTATGATATCATATGAACGCCAGACTGCTTATAGAACACACAATGCTCAAAAGTGTATTGTGTACGCAGTGAGATCCATGTAATACCATAATATACAACTGACATTTGCCCGAAAATACCCTTAAAATACGTGCAAAACTGAATCATACAATAAGTCGTGACATTTAAACAGACGTGGCTCTTTCAGCCTTCCAAATTTAATCGCTCTAATAAGTGGTGAACAATCCCATATTATATACATACTAGCAGGGTGATTAGGCTACTTCGTCCGGGCTGTTTCCCCTCTGATTTCATCCGTAGAAAGGCGCGATTTGACCTTGAATTGACCATTTTGAAGGTCAAGGTCAGGTCGGGGTCACGATTTGACCCGTCCAAAACACTCCCCGGACAAAAGTACCCATAGGTATCAAATGTCGTCGAAATCCGTCGAAAGACGCGATTTGACCTTGAATTGACCATTTTGAAGGACAAGGTCAGGTCGGGGTCACGATTTGATCCCGTCCAAAACACTCCCCGGACAAAAGTACCATCCGTCGAAAGGCGCGATTTGACCTTGAATTGACCATTTTGAAGGTCAAGGTCAGGTCGGGGTCACGATTTGACCCATCCAAAACACTCCCCGGACAAAAGTACCGTCCGTACCCCTAGGTATCAAATTAAGTATTAAGAGTCAGACGCACGTTTTGCCACAATTTCCTGGTATTTCAAAATCGATTTTCTCAAATTCTGTCAGGACTTTCTCTGTGAAACTTGGTTTAAAGCGATTAATGTGACACAATATTTAAGAACAATTAACCCATTGGCTATTATAACCTCATTTATGAAAAATATTACAATTTCACTCTTTCCGGAACCAAGAACTTCTGTAAAATAGATTTTTTTGTCAAAAGTGCAGTTCATATATCCATGCATGATATCATATCTGAAGATCATGAGAGGAGACTTAATTTTTCTTGATTCATGAAATTTAATGATTATTTTCAATTAGAAAGGCAACTAGCCATAAATAAGTTTCTATATTTGAGAATGTTCATGTCATGCCTGTTGATCAGTGAAAAATTGGGCTGAGATAAGTTCTGGGTCATGGGTTCATAACCAACTTAAAGCTGACCACCATATCTGTTAACACTGTGGCCTAATTCTAGTTGATTACTCCCTGCCTGGGTGGACCACATTGTATACAAACATTTGTTTTCATTGGGCTGGAATATTTGTGACAGCAATATTCTTCATTATAATATATGGGGTATGATGCTATATTATGCTATTCAAAATCTAACTGAACATTACAATACAAATGAAGTCTCCTGTCATAGAGCCAAGACAATAAGCTATTTGGTGATTGTAGTTTTGTGTGAAATTATTGATTATTTTAAGAGTTCTGGGTACCGAAAGGGACAAAAAAGGTAAACGATATTTTCAACCTCTCAATTGTATTAAAATCCATTGTTTTTATCGTCTCTTAACAAATTAAGATTTTATATACAATGAAGATGGTGATATTTGAAATTAAAGATAGATCAAGAGAAATTCTGTGTTGAAAATAGCTTGTCATTTCTGGCTGGATGTATGCAAAAACGTTCGTCTCCCCTTAATAACTTGACTATATTTGCCAGGAGATATTGCAAGATGTGCAAACGTAGCGCAGCCTCAGTCACACTGGGGCAGTCCTACCTCTAGTTAGCGTTAGGGATCGGCGATCGTTACCTTGAATTTGTCGATGTAACTCGACATTTTCATTACACACTATATTCCAATTTTGTTTTCATTGATTCCTGTCCGGGACCCATTTTGTTTCAACTTTGTGTTACATTGATTCCTGTCGTGCAGCTAGGAAGTGGTTGACATGCATACAATGATCATCCCTGAGTTGATAACGGGTTTTATAGATTCGATTGGAGGAAGCATGGAAAAACGGCCAATGAGCGATGACAGCACCGTGGTGTGTGGGAATTTGCTCATCGATCGGACATATTTCCCGTAATAATACAGATACACTTATGGTTTTCTAGTGGTGTCGTCCCGTGTGCGTTCCATTACCGATCGATCTCCATCCGCGTATGTCTTGATTTTACGTTAAAGGTACAGATGGCCGTCGCGACAAGCCTGATTTTAACGTGTCTGTCATTTGCAGAATAAGGTCCCCAGAAGGTGAATTTAGTGACGCTACCCCGCATAGCGGGCTATCCTCACAAAATTCACCCTCATTCTGCTTAGGCATCATCTTCTTTGGAAAGTTTCTTTATTATCAAATATCTGTAGAAACTTCTTCACATATATTCTATTACTTTTTTTATTTAGTTTTCTCTTTATCTCCAAATTGGCAGACGACACATTGCATAATCTAGGTTCCCAATGGGTGTACATCAAAATATTCACCATTTGGGAACTTCAATCTGAGTCTATGTCTCCCACTGCAGATGAGGGTATGCATAATGAGTTCCACATTCGGGTGAATTTGGTGATGCTAGCCCGCGATGTGGGTTAGCATCACTAAATTCACACTCTGGGGACCTCATTCTGCAAATGACAGGCACAGTTTACTCAGGCTTATTTTCGCGGTGTGTATTGCTGTTAAAATTGTAACATCCATTATCACCGCCATTAACAGAAAGAATATGAAAATATAGACAGAATTTGTTCTTATACCAATCATAAATATAGCGTAAATAGTATGCTATTGTCAAGTTAGTACGCGTTGTAATGTAAACAAAAGCCAAACACGTTACACAACCTGGCTTTTGTTTACATATAACAACGCCATACTATTTAGGCGATATCTATGATTATTATAAGAACAAAATATATCTATATTTTATTATTCTTTCAGATTTTTTGACAGTTTTAATGGGTGTGACTATTTTAAAAGCATACACACACTGCGAAGGCCATCTGTACTTTTAAATTTGTCCTATTGTTTTTCATTTTGTTGCGTTCCGGTGGTCGAAGTTGTCCCAATTATTGGCTTATTTGAAGGGACACAATGCACTTGTATTGCGTAAATTTCTTACACAAGTTCTCACAATCATCGTCACGAAGAAGAACTATTTTTAATATTGAGAACTCTTCAAGAGAGAGAGAGAGAGGGAGAGAGAGAGAGAGAGAGAGAGAGAGCTAGAGAGATAGAGAGAGAGTGAGAGGGGAGAGAGAGAGTGGGGGAGAGAGAGAGAGAGGGAGGTATATATATATTAAGATTTGATTACGCCTTTCGTCGCATTTGACATTACAGGCGATTAAATTATAAACAGTGTACATAATACATACTATAAATGGGTATATGTATGTGAGGTGTTATAATCATATACACACACAATACACACAATAAAGGTTGGAGTTATTTGTGTACTACGTGTGCATGGTATCTTGATTGAGTCAACTGTCTTTTAACACGACTATTTTAGATTGTTCATATATATATGTTAATCACAGCCTCAGGAGTGCAAAACAAATTTCAAATGCTTTATTTATAAATAGTGAAAGGTTTCTGATCGTGTGATTATTGTGGGAGGTACAGAACTGATGTGGTTTAACCCTTTACCCAACAAACCGGCCAAAAACGGCCAAATAAAGCTGCAACAGCCTAAATTATCTTGGGTCTTTCTCAATAAAACCATACAAATATGGATATCATTGGAACCGGCTCATTGACCACATTGTGATGGTTACAGTTATGCCCTGTGCCAATGCATTCTCTTATATATGCGAGTCGACCATAGGTCACTTTAAAAAAAAAAATTACCATTTTTTCTTACATTCTTTAACAATTTTATAATTTTTAATGTGTTAAGCCAATGCATTCTCTTATATATGCGAGGCGACCTATGGTCGACTCGCATATATAAGAGAATGCATTGGCACAGGGCCCTTCTGTTGGGTAAAGGTTTAAGAACATTTGGTCTTCTTGAGTAATACGGCTTGATTAATTTCAATGATGAGACATCACGTTTTAAAACCGTTTTTATCTAAACATTACAGTTACAATGCCAGCCAATTAATAAAACAAAATTGAAATAATTCTGATAAAATCATGAAGCCTTATACATTACAAAAGGTACTAGCAATAACAAATATTAAAGAAAACACAGATTTAAAAAAAATCATTTGATTTGCAATAATTCATTGACTTGACATGTTTGATGTTTGTTGATAAAAATAACTTTCACTACAACAGGGACGTGGCGACAAGGGGTGTCTAACTTTGGTCGAAATTGTCAACAGTTGGAAATGCCTGACACAACATTAATTGGAAATTTTACATCAGATATGGTTGGAATTGTTTTCATTGTTTGATTTTCCAATCAGTAATTAGTGGAGAATTTATTGTTTTTAAACAAACAGTCCTACCTCTAGCCTTAGTCACACTGGGACAGTCCTACCTCTAGATATAAACTTAGCTTTTATGATGACGAGGGAATCTGAATATTATAGTAATTCGTGCGTCCGCCGCGATCTCGGAGGAATCCGGTGTCTCTTGCTGACAACGCGTACAACGATACCTACGGTGATTATATAAACCAAATAACCTGGCCACGACTGTGTGTGGAATTACCCTGCAGGGAGCCCCACACATACATAGAAGAGTGTCGTCTGCTCATGTTTGTCTGGGGCACTGTATGGGTGAAATTATAAAATTGTTAAAGAATACAAGAAAAAATTATTAAAATTGTAAAAAATTGTTAGGCCAATGCATTCTCTTATATATAAGAGAATGCATTGGCACAGGGTAAACTGTGTGTGGAATTTAAAGTTGCACACGTTGTGCTTAATACGTGGACTCCGTGGTGTAAGCAATTCATGAGATTCAGGGTTCTCTACAATTTTATTTATACTATTCTTATTTTGGACTGGCTAAATCTGCTCTGACGGTAGAGTGTTTGTTCATTAGCAGAATATAAGCTTCCGATGAGCAAGGCAGGGCATTTTGTTTGCGGGCCCAGGACCCTGTGGCATCCCCCATTGTTCATTCTGATGTGGGCACCATTAAACAACCAGTGATTTGTGGGAATTTGTCGTTTTTATACCAACAGTAGCTTTCTACTTTTGATACTAATTTTGGTCTGAAATGGCCATCAGTTGGAAATTTTCCAACATCATAGGAGGGTTTCAAATTTGAACTTTCATAACAGTTGGAAAACTTGAAATACCAGTTGGAAAGTTCCAACCCAGGGAGGGGAGGGGCTGGGAGTTTGATATCTGGTTCAGGGTGGGCTGTGCAGTAGGACATTTCAAGGTGAAATGGGGACCTTTAGCCGCGTCCTTAAAGGGATACTGTACTCAAATATTGTTGTTGATTTCTATAGTCTCTGAGTCGTAGAATAGGGTAGCCAGCTTTCCATTATTTGAAAGTCTGTTGATTACGAAGTAATGTTATGGATGGCAGATTAGCCGGAATGCGTAAATACAAATTGTCGTTGTCGAGTAATTTTTGTACAGTTTTCAAGCAAATGTATCAAATAAATGTTATATTGTATGTATACTAGTCACATATACTCATTTAAGTTATGTATAGTCACCAGTCAGTGAGTGGCTTGAGTTTACGCCCCGTATCAATATAATTGTTTACACAATCATGTGTGCCACACGTTGGCCAATCCAAAATCCGTGAAATTAATTTGATTACGTCTTGTACACGGAAATTCGTAATGTCTTTTATGGCTCCAGCCATAAATTAAATTTATATCAAATTACTAACATTTGTTTTTTAAGATAACCTATTAACCTGGTCGTTTACAGAATACACCTTCGACTCAAATTACTTATTTTTCTATATAATATCGATATTAGATCGTTGTTATTACCGGGAATTTATTGAAAATGGCGTACAGTACCCCTTTAACTGTAATTGTATTGTTTACATAACATTTTACAAACATTTTCGATTTTTCACATTTGCTAAATGCGAGTGCCGTCTGTTCCTTCAATGAGTATATGTATTGGTACCGTTTTGCGTTGAAGAATATGTGACACAGCGACGGTTTGGAACATTGTCTCCAACTGACAAGCATCGAATTCGTCAATAAAACACAGCGTAACTTCATTCAATTCTTGTATCTATATACTCTTTTGCTCTTTTAAACTTGTGACAAAGTCATTCACAACATGATAAGGTTCAAGCGAACCTTGCAGCGAATCTAGGTACACACGGACCGCACACAATACCCCCACAAAGGTAGATTTTCGCTGAGGTTTATTAATTTTCTGATCTGGTTTAATTCGAATTATGTCTTAGTCTGGCATGTGATGTCTGAATAAAACAGTAATTTAATGGACGAAAACAATTGTATATAAATAATCTCCTACCCGCGTTGGTTGTGAGATATTCAAATCCGACCACCGGTGACTGATTTATAAAGTTATCTGACCACCGGCGACTGATTTATAAAGGTATCCGACCACCGGTGACTGACTTATAAAGTGACCCGACCACCGGTGACTGATTTACAAAGTTATCCGACCACCGGTGACTGATTTATAAAGGTATCCGACCACCGGTGACTGATTTATAAAGTGATCCGACCACCGGTGACTGATTTACAAAGTTATCCGACCATCGGTGACTGATTTATAAAGTTATCCGACCACCGGTGACTGATTTATAAAGTTATCCGACCACCGGTGACTGATTTATAAAGGTACCCGACCACCGGTGACTGACTTATAAAGTGATCCGAACACCGGTGACTGATTTACAAAGTTATCCGACCATCGGTGACTGATTTATAAAGTTATCCGACCACCGGTGACTGATTTATAAAGTTATCAGACCACCGGCGAGTGATTTATAAAGTTATCAGACCACCGGTGACTGACTTATAAAGTGATCCGACCACCGGTGACTGATTTATAAGGTATCCGACCACCGGTGACTGATTTACAAAGTTATCCGACCACCGGTGACTGACTTATAAAGTTATCCGACCACCGGTGACTGATTTATAAAGTTATCCGACCACCGGTGACTGATTTATAAGGTATCCGACCACCGGCGACTGATTTATAAAGTTCAAACTGACGGACGGAACCCATTTCTATATCACCCGCCAAACTTCGTTTGTCGATGGATATCAAAGTAGTCGGGTCTAAAAACTGGCGATTTACTCTAATACAACACATGCATACACTTCCACAAAGTCATGCAGTAACTGCAAGTTCAACGACATAATATATACTATAATAGTATGGGCACAACATGTAGGAGAATCCAGGCGTTGGCCATACATTGCGTTTATTTTCGCCTGGGAGCCTATTTGTCGATAGCAATATGTTTGTGGTTCGCCGTGATGAATTATTAATCAGCCTCGGCACTCGGCGTGCTGTTTTAATCGTCCCGGAAATGATATCACGGTCACACCGAGGACGTCCCGGGGACAGGATTAATTCGTTATATCACGGTCACACCGAGGAAGTCCCGGGGAACGGGATTAATTCGTTGTCAGACGCTGTCGTTATTTTCTGATCTGCGAGACTGGAAAAGCTTTTATCAATTAACCCTTTCATGGCGGGAGCTTCCTGAAATTTTACCAAAACTCTGTGCCAATTCATTCTCTTATATATGAGAGTCGACCATAGGTCGCCTCGCATATATAAGAGAATGCATTGGCCTAACAATTTTTTTGTCATTTTTTATAACTTTTTCTTACATTCTTTAACAATTTATAATTTTTGCTTACATTCTTTAGCAATTTTTATCATATTTTCTTACCTTCTTTGACAATTTTTATCATTTTTGTTATAATTTTTCTTGCATTCTTTAAAAAGAAAATTAATTTTTTTTATTAAATTCTTTAACAATTTTTATTATTTTTTATCATTATTTCTTACATTCTTTAAAAAAATTGTTTACGTTTGTGCGGAGTTCAGACGTAAGAAAATGTTGTCATAGTCATTGGTTGGCTCGACGATATCATGCCAAGCTCGCATTCTTCTAGAACCCCTAACGTAACTACGGATATGGCAAAACGACAACTCATAGAAAGAACACACATTCTAGTGACGTCGTACCCTATTCGTAAATCTTACCATGCAGTAGTAATTTATTATGCGAAAGGTTTCCATAAATTTGAAATATAAAAGCCACACAAAACCAAAATATCTCGCATACGAGACAAAAACGGAGTCGCCATTTAATAATGACGCCATTTTCGAAATTAGAGTTAAAAGATGGATAATTATACCGTGCAGAGGTAAAGTCTGTGTTATAATATATAGCGAACTTCGGAAACAAAAACTGCACATAGGCCACTAACATTTCAAACGAAAACACACAGTCGTGACTAAAAAAAAAACTTCACGTAATGTCAAATTTGTGGTTTGAATATGTCGCTTTAATAGAATGATTCTGACCCAAGCTGATAAAAAAGCTCGATTTAACAGCCATTGTTGCACATATGTACCGTATCTGAACCAAACGCGCGTGTTCTGTTATTAGCCGCAACAATTATCAGATATACAACATCGATAACAACAGCTTTGTTATAAGCCGTTTGAGCATCATCATATATTGAACTTATCTTGATAGCTAACGAGCATTTTATAGCGGATCTGCTCTTAACCCTTTACCCAACAGAAGGACCCTGTGCCAATGCATTCTCTTATATATGCGAGTCGACCATAGGTCGCCTCGCATATATAAGAGAATGCATTGGCTTAACACATTAACAATTATAAAATTGTTAAAGAATGTAGGAAAAAATGGTAAAAAAAGATTTTTTTAAGCCAATGCATTCTCTTATATATGCGAGGCGACCTATGGTCGACTCGCATATATAAGAGAATGCATTGGCACAGGGCATAACTGTAACTATCACAATGTGGTCAAGGAGCCGGTTCCAATGATATCCATATGTGTATGGTTCTATTGAGACAGACCGAAGATATTTTAGGCTGTTGAAGCTTTTCTTGGCCGGTTTTGGCCGGTTTGTTGGGTAAAGGGTTAAAGCGGCACACAGTCTTCAAGCAGCAAATTAAATCTATTGGCTAGCTTTTTCGTGTTCTGCGAGATCAAACAATAGGGCGATAAATATAAAAGATACTCATATGCCATACGCGGCTGATATAAGTGATATAAAATATCGCCTCGAGCAGAAAAGATGTCTTTTTTCTTAAATTAAGGGTAGCTTTTCCCCTCTAACTCAAAAACAAAATATTTGTCATTGAGCCGTAACATAAAGATCGTTTTATCTGAGAGTTGAAAAGAGTTAATAACTTAATGCTATTGCCAGAGAAGATATGCATTGCGTATTAGAGTATTCCATGTTTTACCGGAACGTCACGTGGGCTGAAAATTGAGATGTTCGGCTTGTAGCTTGTAATGCAAATGGGGACATATTACATCGACAATGAATGCGATGCAATGTAAACGTATGTAAACGTATATTTCCAATCTGGGAAAATCTCATAACAGCGATTTAGAACAATTTGACAATATATAGATGAGTGTGGTTGCCCCCTCTGCCCCCCCTCTTCCGGCGCTCCTGAGTGTGGTTGCACCCTCTGCCACCCTCTTCCGGCGCCCCTGAGTGTGGTTGCCCCCTCTGCCCCCTCTTCCGGCGCCCCTGAGTGTGGTTGCCCCCTCTGCACCCCCTCTTCCGGCGCCCCTGAGTGTGGTTGCCCCCTCTGCCCCCCTCTTCGGGCCCCCTGAGTGTGGTTGCCGAAGGCATAACTCTGTAGAAGTTGAGGTTTAAAGAACTTGTGGCAATCAGTTGAGATATAACTGGTTATATAATTTAAGGGTCAATCGTCAAGTCGTTTCTATTATAAAACACTTTGAACTATCTCCCAAACCGTTTAAATGAGTGGACATCTTCCGAAAAATGGCAGATTAGAGGTACACAATCTGATTCGATGGTCGATGAAATGCCGCTTCAGATATCAGAATAGATTAATTACCAAACATAATGGTAACCACTGTCAAATATAGTATAAAATTGTCCAAAAAGTGGTTATATAGCAACATTTTGTTGGACGTAATTTGGTATCCCACACATAACTCTGAGCTTTGATGGATGGGTTCCTTCTTTAATGCATACACTCTACTCCCTTTCATGACGGGAGCTCCCTGAAATTTTGTGACAACCCTGTGCCAATGCACAGACCAAGGTTTGGCCTAACAATTTATATCATTTTTTATCAATTTTTCGTACATTCTTTAAAAATTTATCATTTTTCTTATATTCTTTAACAATTTTTATCATTTTGTTAATCATTATTTCTTACAACCTATAACAATTTTTATCATTTTTCTTAAATTCTTTAACAATTTTATCATTTATTTTTATCAGTTTTTTTTACATTCTTTAAACAATTTTATTATTTTTTATCATTTTTTCTTATATTCTTTAACAATTATTATTTATCATTATTTCTTACATTCTTTAACAATTTTTTCATTTGTGCGGAGTTCAGACGTTGTATTTTCTGAAATGGTATCTGCGTAATATTTTTGTAATATTAGATGCATTCTGTCAGTGGCCATATTGACTCAGTACTCATTTTGGTTCACTGAAATAAGTGCACAATATGTCCTTAATTCATGCAATAAACATTTGCGTTCCATATATAACTTAAATATCATAGTATAACCGTTACGTAGCTTACCACCCGAAATGTTCGAACGATGGCATTGTGCGAACATTTGCCTGAAACAAACAAATGTGGAACTGGTCTCAGTTTAGTATTATTTTTGTAGTAGACTTTGTATATACATACACGTTTCATGGTCTCTAATGCATACAAGCTACAATCTACAATCGCCAAGTGGAATATCTCTAATGACTGTAATCCAACATGTGACTGTGCAACTGACATTTTCCAGAATTTAGCCATATAATAACCCGATGCGGAAAACTCCTGTGGGGTAATCAAATGATAATAGAGAATAAAGTAGTAATTTCCATAAATGTTATGATCAAATTAGCAGCCCACAAAGTTCAACAATGTGCAGCAACTCTATTTTGGCAAAATGATTGACGTTCGTTTATCGGCGAAAATTCGTTCCGAAAAGAGAGTCATTATTTACATTAGTGCTCAGTTCAGACGCTGTATTTTCTGAAATGGTATGATCTGCGTGACTGGAATTTTCATAATATTAGCTGCATGCTACATTCTGTCAGTGGCCATAGTGACTTAGTACTTAGTTTGGTTCACTGAAATATCACACAATATGTCCTTAATTCATGCAATAGATATTTGCGTTCCATTTAGCTCAAATCTCGTAGTATAATCGTAGCTTACCAATCGAAATGTTCGAACGATGGCATTGCGCGAACATTTGCCCGAAACAAACAAATGTGGAACTGGTCTCGATTCAGTATTATTTTTGTAGTAGACTTTGTATATATCTACATTTTTCATGGTCTCTGTGATCAGATGATTATCATGGCTAATGACATCGGTCTATACAAGTGTCTGAAATATATTGGGAGTTCGTCGTGTGTCTGTGACACTGCTCATGTGTTCTAATTGAGTGATTGTTGACGCAACCCACTTTGTGAGGGCAGACTCCATTACAATGTCTGGCATATATCGATTTCTTACGAAAAAGCAGCCCACCAAAATCTCCATAATATTCAAATAATTGTGTGTGATATCGATAAAAATATTCCCGTTGTGGCTAATTGTAAGTCGCACGTGGCTTCAATCCCACGAGTGTTATATGTTATCGCTCGGATAATCAGCTGATGAAGATGCATGCATGATGGGCGATTTCGATTTGAATAGTTCGATGACCCTTAAATTCTTAAATGAATTCACACCGAATCGTGATGAGGACCTCCGTATTGAAATCCACAACAATGATTTATCGATCATAACGGCATGTGAGTTATAGCCAGATTATTCGACGATAAAGATGCCCGTCTGATTTGACACCAATAAACCACTATATATATGCGTGTGTACGTACTTCTATACCAGAAACTAATTAGGTCAAACCTATGAGCCCATTCGTGGGAGGTTTTTATGGTCAGATATTGATATTCAAAAGAGCAATTTTATTAGGTATTGAATTGTCATCGGGCCAATAAATAATTCATTTTGGCTGATCTATGGTATACAATACCAATTAACTTGACAAACGTTCTTCCTTCCTGCAATCTATTCCTCTACCCCCTCCTAGAACAATATTTTTTCGGAACTAACATGTTTTCCCCGTCTGCTAAATGTACCCTATATGGTATCTATTCTGATACCAAGGGTATCTTTCTTATTCCGATGAAAAGACTTGATAAAAACCTTTCAGGCTTGTTATCTAATCCCAGTTTTTGAACATGTGTTGTAAAATTATGTCAATTTGTTTGTATGTGTTGAATGTTGTGTTCGAAAATTGTTTACACTAATAAATAATTAAATGATCATCAATGATAAAGAGCGTCTGTGACTTCCTTATCCTTTTCATGCACAGAGATGCGCACGTGCAGCATTAAAGATCATGTGCCAGTGCATTCTCTTATATACGCGAGTCTCACATAGGGAGCCTCACATATATTAGAGAATCCACTGGCTTATAAGGTCAAAGTAAATCTTGTTAGGCCAATGTATTCTCTTATATATGTGAGGCTCCCTATGGGAGACTCGCATACATACGAGAATGCATTGGCACAACATTTCAGGAAGCTTCAGTCATTCTGCACGGCCTCATCTACTATGGGAGATATAGACTCAGATCGAAGTTCCCAAAATGGTGAAGATTGTAATGTACAACCATTGGGAACCTCGATTATGCAATGTGTCGTCTGCCAATTTGGAGATATAGAGAAACGAAACTAAAAAAGAAATATTATTTTTGTGAAGAAGTTTCTATAGAAATTTGATAATAAAGAAACTTTCCAGAGAAGATGAGATGAGGCCTAAGCAGAATAAGGTCACCAGAGGGTGAATTTAGTTATGCTAGCCCGCTATGCGGGATATCGTCACTACATTCACCCTCTGGGGGCCTCATATTTTAAATGATAGGCACACTAAACTCAGGCCTAAACAGAAGCAATGCCTCATACGTTCTGATTCTGAAATATATGAAACTCGAATATCTACATTTATCTCTTGCAGGGTATCTTATTCGAAGATGTAGGAGAAAACGCGGTCACGATGATGTAGTTGCCATGACGACGCGCGGCCGTAATGGCGGATCATATATCCATGGTGATAGTGGCCGGGTTGTCATGCTTATCACTAGGATTTGTTTTCTTCCTGGTCGCTTTCTCCACGAATAACTGGGTTGGTATCGATGAGGGAATCTACCTGAGTCTGTGGCGGGAATGCTTCATAAAGTTCAGAGAAAACAACGAGTGGGCGTGTCGACCATGGGTCTCAGAACCAGGTATGGTCTATTAACCCTAAAACAACGAGTGGGCGTGTCGACCATGGGTCTCAGAACCAGGTATGGTCCATCAAAACAACGAGTGGGCGTCTTGACCATGGGTTTCAGAACCAGGTATGGTCTATTAACCCTAAAACAACGAGTGGGCGTGTCGACCATGGGTCTCAGAACCAGGTATGGTCCATTAACCCTTTCATGGCTGAAGCTTCCTGGAATTTTGCGGAACCCTTGGCAATATATTCTCTTTTATATGCGACTCTCCCATAGGCGGCCTCGCATATATATTAAGAGAATATATTGGCTTAATAATATATACCACGACATTGTAAGCCACGACATATATGTGAGGCTCCATATGGTAGACTCGCATATATAACAAAATGCACATGATCTTTAAATCTGCACCAGCGCAGCTTCCGGTATCACCTATTGGGTATTTTGGGCTGATCTTGTCACGATACACTTTTCGATTTAAATATATTTACAAAAGTGGCTTTTTCGCTAAATGTATATAAATATAAGGATTAACTGTCATGTGGACTATTTTTATGGAGATGTAACGGTGAGGTAAGTGGACATAACTTGTATGTAAAACCCTTCGGGTTTTACACAAGTTATGTCCACTTACCTCACCGTTACATCTCCATAAAAACAGTCCACATGACAGTTAATCCTTATATAAAATGTCCAAACCGATAGGTTATTCACCTCAGTACAGCAGATCTACACAGAGTCCCGAGTTTATAGCGCAATTCACAAAACGAGTCCAGTAAATTAGGTCGGGTCGAGCCTTTGGCGAGGTCCAGCCATAATTTACTGGACGAGTTTTGTAAATTCCACTGTAAACTGGGAACGAGATGTAGATTTTATTTATTACATGAACCAAAACCTTGATAAAAGATACTTAACGCAACAAATAGGACGTGAAACTAACGGCTTCTATAAGACATGCGATGACGTTTCACGTAACTATGCGTTCTTTGCCCACGTAAAGAAATAGTCCCAGATAAATTAAGACTCTGACGTATATAATGGCGTATATATTTAATGAAATAACATTTCAAACTGGTCATTCATTAGAGTTTGTTGGAAAATATTGGAAGCCATAGTATTTTGAGACGTAGCGTCAGATGACATCTGGCACTATTTATGGATAATGCAAGTACAGAATCATTAATTTTTCGTTGATTGGAAATGTTCAGATAATAAGTTCAAGAAACGACCAATTGAAGGGACACTGGCTCATACGAACCAGGCTGATATGGACCTTTCTATATACTTATGTAAAGTTTTGTTTCAAGTAGATAAGGGATATTTTGTTATATCTGTTTTACATATGAAACACGAGAACCTTGCGAAACACAAACAGATGAACGCAATGAGTATACCACGGTAAACAGAACCTGCGAGTTACTCAGTAGAAGTTTGATCGGCACGATTTTCAAACAAAAGGACGCGTAATCGTCAATTCTGCGAAAAGATTTTTGAATCGTCAGAACAATTTGCGACTACTATTAGATATTCGTAATTCTTACCTGTTGTTGTTCATTCTGCGAAATGTGTCTAGTGTTGAAGGGACACGAAAGTTTCGTTCAAATTGACGTGTAGCTGGTGTCGGTTGGCAGTGTTTTTTAGTCTTCAAATTTTGAAAATAGATAGAAAAATTGCACAGTGCACCCTTAGTTAGCTACGACCATGTTCCATGTTGCATGGTCCGAGATGACCTAACCCCGTTAGCACTCTATCCATTACACTGCAGTTCCCCTAAATGTTCAATCCGGTGGGTGTGGCTATTTATCTCTACGCCAATTATATACAATAGTACAACAGTGCCAGCCAAATTGCTCATCAACGGAACGTAATCGCTATATCGGAGGTCACGACATGACCTCATCTTGTCTGACTGCTGACCCCCAATTATCGTGTCGTAATTACGATCATTCACGGTCTAACCGATTGGAGCACGGTAACGCTTCTCCATATCTGAGTTGACCCCGATAACTATTGGTTATATGAATGTATATTGGAGTAAACGTGTCAGGCACATCCTGAATTCCACTATTATAGCGGTATATGACCATTACCGTTTTGTTAATTTGATAAAAGAGGGATAATCCAAAATCATATTTCAAACAAATATTGTTCAAAATCAGTATCGCACTAATTCGGTATCATACGTATAGTTTGTCCAGGAGAATGATTAATCATGAAGGCACACGATAACCAACTCAATTAGCATTCAATTAGTCGAATTGTTGTTATGAATGAGCGATTGAGTCATCATATTATGGATATTTAGATAGCAATATATTAGTAATATTATAATATTATTAAAATAACAAAGCTGGCGCAAAAGATCGCACAACGAATTTTGTCGGAAGACTGTTCATTCGCTGCGATATTGCTAAGAGTGACATTTGGCTGTGCACTGGTATGCGCCGTCTTCTATTCCCTACGCAAATAAAGGAAATATGAATATGTTATAGTCATATACCACTATAATAGTGGAATACCACTATAATAGTGGAATTCAGGATGTGCCTGATCTGTATATTAGAGTAAATATTTCAAAACTCAGATATTTTGCCATAATTGCTATTATTTATTACCAAATATAATTACATATTAAATATTTTTTTGGAACTTTTTCGTATTTCTAATGGATCTAAAAACAAGCCTTCTATTTCTGCAACAGTACTTTTTTAAAGTTTAGGCTCCATCAAAAATATCGTGTGTTTGTCTGTGTGTGGTAAAATCGGTTCACATATACATATATATCTGATTACATGTGTATATGCATGTGTCACATATTTATGCCTGTTTTCATCAAACCAGATATCGGTTGCCGGTTAGGTTCTTGGTCTTTCTTGGTTGTGTTATATACTGTTTTTGTTTATACGAACATGTACACTATTGAGATATCCAGAAATTGGCACATTCACATTTATAGTGTTGCACTTAAGGTGACTGGTGTAAGTTCTTGGTTTCATAAACTATACTGTTCTCATCCAAAACGACGCAGCATCATTTTTGTGTGCATCAACGATTGGAAGCCGAAGTTGTACCTCCATCTCATTCCAGTGTTTGGCCCACTAGTTGAGTTGAGGTATTGGCCGTTAAGGTTGCTGCGATAACAACCGAAATACCACCACGCACCGTGACGAGTTACTGGACAATTGTATCCCGGGTCAGAGCTGTCGTGATCAAAAGTGCTGAACTGTTTCCCGTCGTGCTCAAACAGCGAGTCCCCAGCCGCCCCGGTGTACCCGGCAATGTTGATTGTATAGTTATTCGATTCGGCATCCAGGCTGAAGTTACTGTATTTAGCATAGCCATCCGCTCTACTTGCTGATCTCATAAGCACGTACAACTCGGTACTTCCAGACAGTGTGAGTCGGTGTATTGTATCAAGCCCAAGCCAATGTTCCCCACAAGACGAGAAGTCGCCAAAGCCCGCAATATATTCAGCCCAGTTTCTGTAGAAATCTACCGCACCGTTCCACCTCTGTTGAAACACGGTCCAGCCGCCCCATCTGTTGTCATGTCACATACAACATCGACCCAGGTGCTGCCATCTGGTGTGATTCTGTAAGTGCCGTCCTCCAAGAAGCCTGCTTGCAATAGACTCTTGCAGTCTGCAACGTGATTAAAACGTGTCATATATAGTAAACAGATCCATATATGTCAGCGATGCAATTAAACGGGTCACACCCGTTTGACACCACAAAAACTACAAGCTGTACGTACGTTCTCTATACAAGAAAATAAATAAGGTAAGATATATGAGCCAGAACATTGGAGATTGTTATGCTCCTGAAGATATCGAATTTCAGGTTGATTAGTTTTTGAATTTTGATAGGGTGTCCTGAAAATATATATAGAAGATCTACAACGAGCGGAATTTACAAAACGGGTCAAGTAAATTAGCTCTTACTGGACGAGTTTTGTTATTTCCGCTATAAACTGGGGTCGAGTTGTAGATTCTATTTATTACATTATCCAAAACATCGACAAAACATACTTAAATCAACAAATTGGACGCGAAAATAACATCGGCTTCTATAAGGCATGCGGTGACGTACGTTTCACGTAACTATTCGTTGTTAACCCGCGTAAAGAAATAGTCCCAGATAAATAAAGACTCTAAGGCGTATTTAGTGGCGTATATTTAATGACATAACTTTTCAAACTCTTCATTCGTGATAGGTTGTTGGAAAATTATTGGAAGCTATAGTATTTTGAGACATAGCGTACGGAATGATAGCAGACGACCAACCGGAATGTTTTTAATATAACAATTTATAGAATGGATTTATTGAATGGAATAAGGGTATAGGATCATGTAATAAAAAAAACGATGTGATAAAGAGTATCGACAGCTTATAATTGAGCTACATTTGGACGGATTTGTCGTCCGCGAGGTAAATAAATATAAATTTATTATGCAATGTTGTGTGCAGTATGTGTTTCTCTTGTCCAGGTCGTGGTGAAAAATCATATTGGACGAGACACTCAGTGTCGAGTTCAATATTACTCTTCACCACAACCTGGACGAGTAGAAGAAAACACGGACTGTACGCAACATTATATAATGGCATTGTTATTATCCATCTATGTGTTTATCCAAATTTTGGGAATATAAGTTTTGTGGTTATTTTTGGTATTTGTCGGCACTTTATAAAAGCTTATATTTGATCATCAGAAAGCATGATTTGGAACAGTAAACAAGGAAGTGAAAACAAAATTCAATGCGGAAGTGAAACGTCTGCTAAATCAATCACAGTATTTTGCGCGCGCATCACAACTTCGCCGATTCATTTGGCGGAGTCCGGATAAAAAAAAGTCATGTGTATTACGGTGCGCAAACCGCCATGTGGCTTTAATTCTCTATAAAAGCCTGTATTTGATCATCAGAAAGCATGATTTGGAACAGTAAACACGGAAATGTAAAAAACTCAATGCGGAAGTGAAACGTCTGCTAAATCCACCAGTGCTGCGCTCCCATCACAATATCACCGATTCATTTCGCAATAGTTAATTCGTGACGTCACATAGTCCCGATAAAAAGTCATATTGCTCACTTGGGAGTCCAATATGACATTCGGGAGTCCAATATGAATTTTCCCGGATTATCACGTGACGGATGGATAATAAAAACGGATTACGTTGACAACGTCATTGACAACATCAACTGTATTAACTGTAATAAGAATGTTTGAGGTGTCGTTGTTTCTGAATGTTCTATTAGATCTTCAATGCGAATAGAGCCCGAAGTTGCTTTCATGTCTGAAGGAAATGTCCAGTTATATATTTATTAAGTTATTGTTCCATACTTGTTCTGCCATGTGTGATATGAGCAAAGGGGTTACCCCCGCCAGCAAGCGAATACTTATAGTCTAAATATGAATGGAGGATAAACTAGGCATGTGTGTATTTGGTATTTCAAACGAATGACGCTTGATCTAATCTCCCCCAAATCATTTTAACCCCAAACATGTGGACATATTGTTTATTTTTGGACTCGGACATTTAAGCTCGGCCGTGTTCGCAGACAAGCCTTAAATTCAGCGGGTTCCACGAAGAACCGAACTATTTTGGTGTTAGGTTCCCTATTGAACATAATTTGTAATGTTTTTCTTAGAGTGCACAACACATCTGTGGTAGAAGATATTTAGTATAAGTCAGAATGTTTCGAGCGATAAAGGTATGTGGTAGCAGACAATGTTACAAGAATTGAAGGTATGTGGTAGCAGACAATGTTACGAGAGATGGAGGAATGTGGTAGCAGACAATGTTTCAAGTGATGAAGGTTACAAGAGATGTATTTATGTGCATCACAATCCGATTTTCTCATCGAAATACTTACCCTGAACTGCTGGAATTATCTGGAAAATAAAAGGAATCAGGAGGTTATTTTTATGGTTTGTTTACTAAAATATGTACATATGTATTTATATACATGTGACTATTGTCATAATTTCCACCGATGACTGGTCGTACGACCAAATTTACTTTTGATGCCCGAGCCTGGCCAGCTGCCACTTCAATATATAACGATGAGATGTTCGTATAGGCCCTACTAATTGATACAACGACATCACGGTGCGCGCGGCTCTCAGTGCAAATTATGGCATAAAGAAGTATCAGGTGCAATTTTGATTGTTGTTTACGAAATATAATAATCAATAGGTCTTTCAGAGTTGATGCTGTGTCGAAAAATCTGTTGGCCATTTTTTTGCAAAATTAAATTTTCATTTTACGGCGTCATAATTAAGGCATATTTGTGTTTTATTTTACATCTAACATTCTATATAATTATATACATGCCTTCAAATACCTATCTAGACTTCTTTAATCCCACATTGTTACTTGACAATATACCACTACCCACCACTACCCACCACTACCCACCAGACAAAGGATTCATTAGTGTAAAAATTAGTTACTGTTTTATTGCATTTCGTAGCCCATTGTTTGATAGCGCACAGCCATTAGTGTTTTTGTTACCAATTAAGCTGTATCACGTAATCAATTAGCAGATGGTCATACTATAAATTTTATTCTGATGTCGCTCGTGGCCGTTACAAAATAAATTGGGTTTTTGAATAAGATTTCCGATTTTGGGGTAAACACAATTGTCCAATAGTTTGGCCAAATTAAATTTGTTTTTGCACACTTTCGAAAAATAATTAGCCATTGGCCAATTTGGCCGATGGCAGCGTGAACCCTGATGTCCTTTTTTTGCAATAACGTGGGAACGAATATATCAACATAGATTTAATACAGTTAGAGAAGGTCGCTAGTGATGTAAAGTTTGCCTGTGTTTAGTTATAAATAATAAAGAAATAAATAACAGTTTTGTATAACGTAAAATTCACAGAAGTGCTCTAAAACGATTGACATGTTATACATAAAATACAATTGCAAACATAAGACATATGGACATAAACAAAACAGTAGAACTATAAGTGAGAATGTTATAAAAATACAGAAGCGCATACAATCACAAAATCGAAAAATAATTTAAAAGTTACTGGTAAGTTAGGAATGATAACCTAAATATAAATAAAAGTGACAAAGGGTGGGGAGGGGGTAAATGGAAAACGGGAAACGATGAAAATTGAATCGAAAAATGCGGCTAATGTGCTTAAATAGTGATCCAAATAGTATAACAAGATAGACTATTGTCGACAGGGAGTATTTGCCTTAGTATATGTTGTTGGTATTTTATGATAAAATAAAAACAGTTTTATCAAACACATATGTACATGAGTTAAGTTCAGCTGATGTTTTTCCTGGTTGATATGTTCAACCTAATTAAGAAATTGCCGTGCACCAGCTTACATGGGATGGGTCAGATTTATTCATGTACACGTAAGGACACTCCAGTGGGTTTCGCGCCATACGTGGACATAAGTTGTAGAATTCACATCGACATTCTGGAGTCGGAATGAATATGCCAACAAATTCAAATATAAATCACTTCAAAGTGATGCCTGTTTGGCGTAACATGCATCTTCATATTCTGAACAATTATACATTCAAACAGAATGAAAACTATCAGGGAAATTATGTTAAAATTAAATTTAGTTACTTCACTGAGACCGAAATAAATACTTGTTCGAATTATTGCAACACCCCTGGGTGCTGCCTGGGGGGGGGGGGGTGGGGTGACGACAGCACCCAGGTTGATTGCACGTGCAAGAGCATATACTTTTCTAAGTAAATTTTCCACTTAACAGGCAGAAAATAACAATGGAAAATACTTGCAATCACCACCACTGGCATCGCAAAATAAATACACAAAAACACCCTTAACAACAAACGATCGAAAACAGACACAATGCTCATTACTTGAGAACGCTCTTTATATTTGTTCAACCGCTTTTACAAGCTGCAAGAAAGAGTTCAGTCCCCTCGCTACGCTGGTCTGACCGCTGTCGGCATGTTAATAGAGTTCAGTCCCCTCGCTACGCTGGTCTGACCGCTGCCGGCATGTTAATAGAGTTCATTCCCCTCGCTACGCTGGTATGACCGCTGCCGGCATGTTAATAGAGTACAGTCCCCTCGCTACGCTGGTCTGACCGCTGCCGGCATGTTAATAGAGTTCAGTCCCCTCGCTACGCTGGTATGACCGCTGCCGACATGTTAATAGAGTTCAGTCCCCTAGCTACGCTGGTATGACCGCTGCCGGCATGTTAATAGAGTTCAGTCCCCTCGCTACGCTGGTCTGACCGCTGCCGGCATGTTAATATAGTTCAGTCCCCACGCTACGCTGGTCTGACCGCTGCCGGCATGTTAATATAGTTCAGTCCCCTCGCTATGCTGGTCTGACCGCTGCCGGCATGTTAATAGAGTTCAGTCCCCTCGCTACGCTGGTATGACCGCTGCCGGCATGTTAATAGAGTTCAGTCCCCTCGCTACGCTGGTCTGACCGCTGCCGGCATGTTAATAGAGTTCAGTCCCCTCGCTACGCTGGTATGAACGCTGCCGGCATGTTAATAGAGTTCAGTCCCCTCGCTATGCTGGTCTGACCGCTGCCGGCATGTTAATAGAGTTCAGTCCCCTCGCTACGCTGGTCTGACCGCTGCCGGCATGTTAATAGAGTTCAGTCCCCTCGCTATGTTGGTCTGACCGCTGCCGGCATGTTAATAGAGTTCAGTCCCCTCGCTACGCTGGTCTGACCGCTGCCGGCATGTTTATAGAGTTCAGTCCCAACCTTACATTTTGTATTTAAGTGTTTTGTCAGTTAAAATTCATTTTGGCTTGATCAAGCAAATTTTCAGATGAATTATGCAGACTGAATTATAACCGACATAAGTCTTAAATAAATAAAATATTAATGATTTTCTCACGTTTTGTGTAGATGATGGAAGTGTTGAGTCCAATGTAGAAAGGGAATGGACTCTGCCTTACAGTTTGCCTTTTGTTTGGCAACGAAAGCATGAACGCTGTTTATTTGATAAGTAGATCGTTGGATTTAATCGCCCACCCGACAAATAGTCAAAACGTGTTAAAATGTCATCTTTTTAAAGTCTATAACTGAACATCTGAACCTACCAATTGTGTTTTATCTTGTATTGTCTTTCATGACGGGAGTTGCGCTGGTGCAGCATTAACGACCCTGTGCCAGTGTATTCTCTTATATGTGCGAGTCGCACACAGAGCGCCTCAAATATATAAGAGAATGCACTGGTCATGATAAATAGTGTTGGGCCAATGTATTCTCTTATAAATGCGAGTCGCCAAATGGGCTTATGAACAGGGTTGTCGCAAAAAAAAAATCAGGCAGTATACCAGTTATGAAACCGTTAAAGTGATTTGAAACACTCCGGTAGGGTCATCAAATATAAATGAAGAATAATCTTGTTCAAAGTAGTAATATTTACAAATATTATATCCAAACTGACAACCACCACCGTCATTCTTATATTTTAATTAAATGCAGTGACTCTCGATGGCGAAATCGTTTTCGATAGTTTATCGCCGATAGATGCGTCCATAATCGAGTATTAAATATTTACATTTGAGCGTAGATCAGACGATGTTAGTAGAATGATACATTCCCCCAGTTGGCATAGCGCCTGGATACTAACCGATCAGTTTCACGCACACGAACAAGTACATAATGTCTTTAATAGAACTTACGCGCCCGCGTTCTGTAACCACGTACCTTCTTTTTCTTGATGAGAAATGCCCCGTCATCATTCTCCAGACAACCGATGGGGAGTGAGGATGGGAAACACTTCAGTCCACTCGGGCCACCAGACGGCAAAAATGTTGCTGCCACACACCACGGGTACCTCAGACACCAATCAGCACACTCTATCCGGCTCCGAGGAGACGAAACACTCGAACCCGACACATTCAGGTGTTGTTGCTTCTGTCCCTTGATTATCATAAAATCCCCTGCCTGAATAGAAAATACACTTCGCAGATTTAAGAAAATAATTAACAACATAACAACATACTCCATACTGTTGAGACTGAGACAGAACTTTGTCGTGACAGTCATGTAAGTGGTATACCGCGGTGACTATTATGACACATAGACAGCAATGCAACAAGCAGCAAAACACACAGAGCAATGGGTATCGAATGGCAACACACATGAATAAAATGCCTATTTAGGCTCAAATAACTTAATGTATGCATAGGTTCCTTTTTGTCTACCCAGTATCCTGTGCTTTATGTTCCTTGTATTGTCTGTCGTGTTCTACCCAGCATCCTGTGCTTTATGTTCCTTGTATTGTCTGTCTACCCAGCATCCTGTGCTTTATGTTCCTTGTATTGTATGTCTACCCAGCATCCTGTGCTTTATGTTCCTTGTATTGTATGTCGTGTTCTTGAGATGTTCGCCGTGTTCTTCAAAAACATCCGACTGGCAAAAATTGTGTTCCTTACAAAATGTAATTCTTTTTACCGATGTAAAGCATTCCCGGTTGATCGACAGTCTCTGTATATATCGTATCCTGTGCATTATTTCCCTATATATTCTGTTGTGTTCTTGGGATGTGTTGGTGGCACTGTGAAACAACGTTCTATAGGCAATATTCTGTTCCTTACAAATTTTCATCCTTTATCTAACGTATCACAAGGACGATTTTCTGCTTCATTCTGCGTTCACAAATAGACATTTAAGTACCTTGATCTCATTTTTCTATGTTAGAAAACGTGCACATAAATAGAAGCCATTCCAACCAACTCGTTCCATAGATATCAGTTAGTTATCCTCTTTGAAACAAGGATATCACCCTACCTGGCTGGATATCACGCTACCTGGCTGGATATCACGCTACCTGGCTGAATACAGTGTTCGCGCTGGACCGAAATTTACTTTTGCCAAATTAAAATATTTTTTGTCAAATTATATTAGCATTTGCCAAATGCTATCCTTGATCATATCATTTTCTGCAACCTTAATTATTATGTTTCGACATTCGCGGGTTTGAATGACATTTGATATCGATAGAAAAGGCAGTTAATAATCAATTATACTGGCATCTCCATTGTGGTCTACCATACAACAATAAGCCAATCACCGAACAATACAATTGTAGAAGGGTTGCTTCATCGGAAGAGGATTAGTAATCCCTCCAACCATAAGTACTAATTAATGCTACGAGATTAACAGCTTGTTAACAGGTGTTAACTTCCCATAAACCTTATAAAACACCACTAATATAATTATGTTTTAAGAGTTTCCTGAAACGATCGGTAAAAAATGACTTGCCAAAACTTTTGCCAAATGAAAATATTTTTTGCCAAACGTCAATTATTTTTGCCATTGGCAAGTGGCAGCGCGAACCCTGGCTGAATATAATTGATTTTACTATTCACAAATGTTTAAGAACGACGAATAGTACAATAATAACAAAGCGGACATGACTCTTTTGAAGACGGCCTATTCGGCCATGCCGCTCCTGTACAATATAAGCATGTTTATTTTTTTGAATATTTCACTATTAGCGTTATCTGTGTAAATATTGAATATTTCATTATTAGCGTTATCTGTGTAAATATTGTACAAATAAACAATCAATCAGTCCGAAAAAGAAGATGTGGTGTCACAACCCCTTATAGCATGTTCCAAAAGTACTGTACATGATTCTTAAACTAAGAGTTCAGTACAATTAAGTCGATATCATCTTCGACAACTACTGCTAACGTGACAATGGAATATGTGCCAGTCCATGTGGACTTATTTGGTTCTGAAATAGGCCTGTAGTGAGCTTATTTTAAATTGTTTTTTTATTTAATTAATTTGTTTTTAAATCAATTGATAAATTAACGCCGTTATAACCTCCGAGTCACCACACTAAAATCCGGACAGACATACATACGGACAGAAAGACAGACATATCCTATTCTTTTGTATAAATTGATTAACATAATGAAATAATGTATATGTGAACTACACAACAGTGAAGGCTATATTTCACGAGTTTTCGCTAATGTGTGGTTTTTTATGGAATCGAGTGAATACAAAATATGTCGCATAATTCAAAATGCTCACGTCTGATGTCCGAGGACTTTTAGTATAGTGTCTTTGATGTTATTTCGCATCAGCAGACAAACAAATTCATCAGTGGTACCAGGTATTTATTTCCTGACTTTGCCTCTTTTTGCCGTAATGTTACTGGACTATTTTACCCCGGAATCTATATAAAATTTGTTAGGAGGAGATATACTCCCTATGAATAATTTGTCATAATTTGGGCGCGAGACACCCCAACTGACTCATGGATACGTCCCTGTGCCACTCTCAGATTGACGTGCATTCGTTCTTTCAGATTTTATACAGGCGAGTCAAGCGTTCGCCATCCTCGGACTGCTGAGCTACTTACTGACTGCGGCCGGACTCTTGGCCTATATATTGTTACCCAGAGCCAAGCTCTCCAAAGTCGTCATGATGGTACTATCTGTGCTCACATTTTCTGCAGGTAAATTGGACTATTTCTATAATAAATGGATTCGCCCACCAGGTTATACAAGTGTATATTGGAATGTTCTATTGTTCATTTGAAGGAAACTTAAGGGTATATTTGCAGACGACAGCCTAACGAAAAGATAATACAAGTGCAGTAGAAAATCATATAAATTTTATACATTAGTTATAGGTGACAGTGGTTAGCATTATGTATTGGTAATTAATCGATTCTGATAACTAAAGCGTCTTTTGAAGAAATGTTGTTGTTGTTGGAATTTGATGATATACGGGGACCATCGAATCGGGTTGTGTACATTTAAGCGGTCAATACGACGTGAATCTTTAACATAATGGTCGCCAATGTTGGTGTGGGCAACTCACTGTAAAACAATCGACTTGAATATATATACTCTCGGGGTGGCAACTCACTGTAAAACCATCGACTTGAATATATATACTCCCGGGTGACAACTCACTGTAAAACCACCGACTTGAATATATATACTCTCGGGCAGTCGGGGTGGCAACTCACTGTAAAACCATCGACTTGAATATATATACTCTCGGTGGCAACTCACTGTAAAACCATCGACTTGAATATATATATACTCTCGGAGTGGCAACTCACTGTAAAACCATCGACTTGAATATATATACTCCCGGGGTGGTAACTCACTGTAAAACCATATACTTCAATATATATACTCTCGGGTTGGCAAATCACTGTAAAACCATCGACTTGAATATATATACTCTCGGGGTGGTAACTCACTGTAAAACCATCGACTTGAATATATATACTCTCGGGTGGCAACTCACTGTAAAACCATCGACTTGAATATATATATACTCTCGGAGTGGCAACTCACTGTAAAACCATCGACTTGAATATATATACTCTCGGGGCGGCAACTCACTGTAAAACCATCGACTTGAATATATATACTCCCGGGGTGGTAACTCGCTGTAAAACCATCGACTTGAATATATATACTATCGGGTGGTAACTCAGTGTAAAACCATCGACTTGAATATATATGCTCTCGGGTGGTAACTCACTGTAAAACCATCGACTTGAATATATATACTCCCGGGGTGGTAACTCGCTGTAAAACCATCGACTTGAATATATATACTCTCGGGGTGGCAACTCACTGTAAAACCATCGACTTGAATATATATATACTCTCGGAGTGGCAACTCACTGTAAAACCATCGACTTGAATATATATACTCCCGGGGTGGTAACTCACTGTAAAACCATATACTTCAATATATATACTCTCGGGTTGGCAAATCACTGTAAAACCATCGACTTGAATATAGATACTCTCGGGGTGGTAACTCACTGTAAAACCATCGACTTGAATATATATACTCTCGGGGTGGTAACTCACTGTAAAACCATCGACTTGAATATAGATACTCTCGGGGTGGTAACTCGCTGTAAAACCATCGACTTGAATATATATACTCTCGGGGTGGTAACTCACTGTAAAACCATCGACTTGAATATATATACTCTCGGGGTGGTAACTCACTGTAAAACCATCGACTTGAATATATATACTCTCGGGGTGGTAACTCACTGTAAAACCATCGACTTGAATAGATATTCTCTCGGGTGGTAACTCACTGTAAAACCATCGACTTGAATATATATACTCTCGGGGTGGTAACTCACTGTAAAACCATCGACTTGAATATATATACTCTCGGGTTGGCAACTCACTGTAAAACCATCGACTTGAATATATATACTCTCGGGGTGGTAACTCACTGTAAAACCATCGACTTGAATATATATACTCTCGGGGTGATAAATCACTGTAAAACCATCGACTTGAATATATATACTCTCGGGTTGGCAACTCACTGTAAAACCATCGACTTGAATATATATACTCCCGGGTGGTAACTCGCTGTAAAACCATCGACTTGAATATATATACTCTCGGGGTGGTAACTCACTGTAAAACAATCGACTTGAATATATATGCTCTCGGGGTGGTAACTCACTGTAAAACCATGGACTTGAATATAGATACTCTCGGGGTGGTAACTCACTGTAAAACCATCGACTTGAATATATATACCATCGGGGTGGCAAATTTATAATATGGTCAAGTGCATGGCGCGCCCGTTTTTAATTCGGATATTTATTTATTTATATTTTTACTCGTTTTAACGACACGCCACTGTGGGCAAAACGGATGGGAATAAGAATATCAAATTAATGGAGTGTGATTTATTGAAAAAAAAAACCAATGGAAGTTGTATCTGAATGTAATACGCATGGAATGTGGTTTATGGACAAATTTTAGGCGACATTGACAGGAACCCCAAAAAATGCGTGTGGGCGATTTCGTCACGCGGTATGTAGAATTGAAAACCAAACTGAAGCAAAAGAATTAAATATATCAAGCGGCGCTGTGTTTTGTTGTCGTTGCGTTCATATGTGGAAATACGGGTAGATATATATGTGCCTCATAATTATATATATGACCTCAAAATTAACGAGATGGTTCAACAATGATTCATCGATCTAATTTCTACAGTTGCATGTCGAATTACCTGTTAACGAAGGATGGGTCCGCTTCAATTCTGTTTCATCTGTCAAGTGGTGTAGGATTGATGAGAAAAGGTATTGAATAAAGCATCATGTTGAGCTGCGCCCACTTCATGCACGTATAGGAAATCGATTGATGGGCGCGCCACTGTGTGCAACTGATCAAGTTACTGCAGATATCAGCTTGAAGCGACATCAAATATTCAAATAGAAAATTTTCCATGTTGGTGTGGCGTTCCAGTAATAAACATGTGTGTTAAAGGTATGGATGTGAAACACTCCGGTTGGGTGATCAAATAGAAATGGAGAATAACCTTGCTCAAAGTAGTTATTTTTACAAATATTACATCCAAATTGGCAAGACAAATCGTCATTCTTATATAATAATTAAATAAAGTGATTCTCGAAGGTGTTAGATTCGCAGACAGTTGCGACCCGAATAGAGAAGTAAATATTTTAAATTGAGGGTAGTTCAGACGATGATTTTTATGGAGTGGTATGGTCGATTTGCTTGAAATTTTCGGCGATGTTACTAAAATGCTACATTTCTCCAGTTGACATAGCGCGCGAAAGCTAACTTATCATTTTCACATACCCGAACAAATCCATAATATGTCTTTAAAATTTCCGTCGTTATACAGCATGCGACAGACAAATTATTATCAAACATCAAGTTTTGAGATGGTCATACAAAGTCATTTATAGTACTGTAACATTGTCGACAGGAACATAATCCATGTATGAATCATATACCTGCTAGTAGCCACTGTCTACACAATCACACATCCAGTTACCGAAGCTGTCAACCCGGACGTTAAGCATGATAACTAATTCCTGTCCAAGACACACAGAAAAACCTCTGGGGAGCTCATTCTGCTTAGGCCTCATCTTTTCTGGATATTTTCTTTATTATCAAATTTCTATAGAAACTTCTTCACATAGATTCTATTTTTTTAGTTTAGTTTTTCTATATCCCCAGATTGGCAGACAACACATTGCATAATCGAGGTTCCCAATGGGAGTACATCATAATATTCACCATTAGGGAACTTCAGTCTAAGTGTAAGTCTCCCACAGCAGATGAGGCCATGCAGAATGGGGTCCCCAGATGGTGTATTTGGTGATGCTAGCCTGCTATGCGGGATGGAGTAACTAAATTCAGCCTCTGGGGACCTCATTCCGCAAATGACAGGCACACTAAACTCAGACTTGTTTCTGATCACCATCTTCTATTACATATTTTGGGAAATCTGTCTGTGTGTGTCTGTCTGTCTGTTCGCGATGGACTCGACAAAGGGCCGAACCGATTTCGATGAAACTTGGTAAGTGGGGGTACTTTCGGCCGGGGAGTGGCATAGGCCTATTAATTTGCCCGTGCGACGTGACCTTGACCTTGAAATCGGGTCATTTCAAGGTCAAACGCCCGAGTATCACGGGATTTCGATGAAAATCAAGGTCAAACGCCCGAGTATCACGGGATTTCGATGAAAATTAGTGTCTAGGGATACTTTCGTATGGGGAGTGTCGTAAGCCTATTCATTTGCCCGTGCGACGTGACCTTGAAATCGGGTCAATTCAAGGTCAAATCGCGAATTTTTATGGGATTTAGACGCAATTTTATACATAGGGTTACTCAAATCGCGCAATTCGCCGAAAAGCAGAGGGGAAACAGCCCGGACGAAGTCGGGTCCACCAGCTAGTTATATATATATACGCAACATTGTGTTCAGTATTTTGGGAATTGTCAGCTTACGACTATAACTTACTATTTTTTTGCAGGTTGCTTGACACTCATGCTGATTATAGTTATTGGCTTCAAGGGAAAACACCACCTGCTTGAGGTCAAGGACAGTTCAAAGGTCATGTTCGAACTTTACATAGATGGCGTTGATACATCCGGGTCTTACGAAGTAGGTTGGTCTTTCATCGTCGCCGTTTTTTCTGTGCTCCTCACATTCGGTGGTTTCGGATGCTGTCTGATCGAGTACGCACGGATCACAGAACGCGCTGGTTTCTGACATTTGGATAACAGAACCACAATGATGAACTTCAAGACCGGTATAGCCAAGAAAAACAACAACAACAACAACAACATGTTTTATATATGCTCCCATCATACCAACAAAGCTCGGTGATAATCATGCATTCTTTGCGCTCTGTCGCCAGTTGACTCATCCCTATGTATACACCCCTGGTCAAGTGGTCCTGCCAATGTGCTATTGTGCGATCGGGTCCTGCTGAATTGCTATGATGCTGATAGGGCAATCTGATGCTTTTAACAAAAAGTACCGTTATATTTTTTGTACTTTGTCTTTTTCGCGGTTTTCCGATAATCTTTTCATACACAGGAAAATCCATTGTGCGTATGAAACATTCAAAAACATATTTATTGCGAAAACCGACTGTAATCAACATGATCACGTCGTGTTACAAACACCAGCGCAGGCATTATTATAATTTTCAGAAATATCTATATTCAACAGTTCAAGTTCAATTTGTTCTCAAATTGCTCGGATTAACCACGAAATTTACAACTTTAGAAAATATAACTTTTTCGTAGCGGCATCAGTTTGCCCTACCCGCTTCATAGCAATTCAGCAGGACCACCAGCATGATATCATATTAGCAGGACCACTTGACCCGGGTATATACCAAGTTTTATTGCGAGTTGAGTTCGTGAGTATACATGTGCTTCCGGATCATAATCCTTGTTGGAGCAGGATGTAACTTAGATCATGCCACGAATCTCTACTCCGGCTAGCTAACGCCCGTATAGAGATCATATTCCACCAGTAGAAAAACCTTGGTACTTTTTAAAGTTTTGACAGGGAACTTAAAATCACGCGGGGATTACATTTCTTTGTTATTATGTGTTCCTTGGTGAAGGTCCCAACTCGAACCTTCACGATTGAAATAAATTTGTGAGCGATTTTGTTTTGCGTCGCTTACAATTGTGGAATTTCTCCCGGTTAATTAATTAATTGTTTATCGGCTCACAAATACCGCGGAAAAGCATGCAATTTGAATTGGGACTTTCATCTACAGTGAAGTACATTATTAAGGAACAAATAATAACTAAGAAATATATTTCCCGCGTTGTATTTTCGACTTTATAAGGTTCCCTGTCTAAACTTCAAAAAGTTCCAAGGTTTTGTACTGGTGGAATATGATCTCTACGGACGTTATATCCAGAGTAGAGATTCATGGCATGATCTAGATGTAAACTAAGATCGTAAATCTGGACGAGCGTGGTGGTATTATAACTGGAATGTTTACAACAAGTAAGATGATTACGTGTCGTGTATATCCACGTTGAACGTAGCATTTCATGTCGCTGTGCTATTCTACCAGCTCTTTCGGACGATATGCACCGCCCAGATCATCGTTCCCATGCGCTACCTACAATATACCCCGGCTACCGACACGTCTCGTATGCCGTAATGATCGACGGGGTGCCAAATCGACCAAACAGATATTTGGAATGATAAGTTCTTTGTGTAGTTTTCATAAAGATAAAGCAAACTGTTTCCTGAACTGTTGTAGAGAAACCTTTTCTAAACAATTCGATATCCGGATAGCCGTTTTGGAAACAATCAGCCGTTTGTCTTTAAACAGCCTTACGAAAATCCTATATCGGAATTACTTCTCTAGAAGTGTCCATAATATTTAATTTCTACGACGACGCGGCATTCCAAATATGACGTAATAAACCGTTTCCAAATGTGGAGTGCATTCCTGGCGTAATAAATGTTTGTGAGACTCGTAGTATTTATAAATAGTTATAAATACAACTAGATTTTCTAGATGCGAAAACAAAAATAATCAGTGATGAATATCTTTGACTAATAAAAAAATCGAAGCTGATGTCTCCTATATATTGCGATGAGTAAAATGAATTATGGATATATCGCTGTATTCAGTTTTCCAACAATATTTGAGTTTGACAATGCGCGGGAAAATTGTTAACACGTCATTGACCTCTGATCTCTGACGTGTTCTGCTATGCCATAAACAAATGAAATTGCGTGCAGTCTGTGAATCCCTTCAATACAGAACCTAATTATAATAGAGAGTTCTAGAGACGTACATCCGATATATGATTTTAATAGAGAGTTCTAGAGACGTACATCCGATATAGGATTTTAATAGAGAGTTCTAGAGACGTACATCCCATATAGGATTTTCGTCGGCTTTTCAAAGAAACTGCATGGGATCTTATAAAACTAGCTTTATTTTGGGGATGTATAGACAAAGTGACTGGACATTATAACACATTCCAAGTGGTTCACATAAGTTCTATGACGACCACGCATGGATACAACAGATGCAGCATGAACATATATGTATATGTCGTGTGACCTGATTCGTCTGGATTATGTTTCAGCAAAACATTCCGTTATGTTTATGTGTCTCCAATAGAGAAGTTTAGATCATAAACGACAAACTTCAAACTTGGAGTTGCTATAGAAACACTCTTGGCGCGAAAGCACATCGTGATGTATCCGTGGCAACGCTCGACGTTTACCGATAAGTCAAGCAACCGGGTGATAGCATAGTTATATGGCATACACATGAACTGATCATATTGGTTTTGGGGTGTAGGCCTACGGTTAAAGGCACAGATGGCTTTCGCGGTGGGTATGTCGTTAAAATAATTACACACGTTAAAACTGCCGTAATCAGAAAGAATATTAAACATATAGACATATTTTGTTCTAATTCCAATATGTTATTGTCAAGTTCGTACGGTGTTATGTAAACACAAGCCAAAAATGGCCTTTGTTTACATAAAACTGCGTACGAACTTGATAACAACATGTTATTTACGCGATATTTATGATTCATATAAGAACAAAATCTGTCTATTTTATATTCTGTTATGTCGGTTTTAACAGATGTGACTATTTTAACAGCATACCGACCGCGAAGGGCCATCCGTGCCTTTAAATGCATTAATATATGTGACCCGCCATATCAAATCCAGTCGTAAGTCGGGATTTTTTTTACCCTGTGCCAATGCATTCTCTTATATATGCGAGTCGACCATATGTCGCCTCGCATATATAAGAGAATGCATTGGCCTAACAATTTTTTACAATTTTAATAATGTTTTCTTGTATTCTTTAATAATTTTATAATTTCACCCATACAGAGCCCCAGACAAACATGAGCAGACGCAAAATTCTATATGCTTCTATATATGTGTGGGTCTCCCTGCAGGGTAATGGATGTTTTTTATTTTATGTCCTAAAAATTGTCAGAAACATTTATTTAAAAAAAATGATAAAAAATTGTTAGGCCAATAGATGAGCGGTCTTGGCCCCAACGGGGCTTATTTTTCGAGTTTAATTTTTTTCTTTACACACGGAAAAATTATACATCATATGAAAGTAGAAGATGTAGGCTTCATGTTCCGCCCTGCTGTAAAATGTGAAAGTGGTGCTGTTGCCATGGAAACAGAATGTAAACAATGTAGACACAGTTTGATATTAAACCATTTCCGCAAATGGTAGAAACTAATTTAAGCCCATTCTAGGACAGGAACAGACGTTGAAGATCATTTATTGATGATTTGTCCACTATAAATATGTTCCAACGATTCCAGTATTAAATAGGATGCACATATAGGTCATACGGGTCTTTATTGCCATTTTGGGGTGGAAAATGGTGATTTTTGCAAAAAATGCGATAATTTTGGAATTGGAACATTTATTGAATACTACATTGGTTACAGTAATAATTTATGCATTAGTATGATGGCATCATACGTGTACTTAAAATTAATTTGGATAAAACTGCCGAAAAGGCCCAATACCGAGAGAAATACCTGTTACCATGGAAACGATATTTAAAAATACAAAAAATGCCGTTATTGGAAAGAAATGAAGACCTATAACCCTTGCGACACAATATAACTTTTTGAAGTTTGTTTTTTATGACATGCACTTTTAATCCGGACTTCTGTGTTGGGTAATTGATGCGGTTTATTCAGCTGTTGTCATGGAAACGGACCAAATTTCGCCAAATATTTTTTTTTTCCCATAGAGCTGACATTTAAAGCATGTAATTTTATGAAGCAAAGCGTATTATGACAACCCGTTATAGATGTCTCAAAACCTTTTTCAAAGATTACTATTTCCCAATTATCCCAGTAGTATCTAGGATGCACATATAGGATATGAAGGTTTTATTGCCATTTTGGGGTAAAAACTGTTAATTTTTGCAAAAAATGCGATAATTTTGGAATTGAAACATTTATTTGATACTACATTGGTTACAGTAATAATTTATACATATTATGATGGCTTCTTACGTGTGCTTCAATCTAGTTTTGATAAAACTGCAGAAAAAGCCCAATACCCTGAGAAATACCTATCACCATGGAAACGATATTAAAAAATACACAAAATTTCATTATTGGAAAGAAATTAAGTTCTATAACCATTGCGACACAAATTAACTTTTTGAGTAATGAATAATGACGTTTTCCCCTATAAACTGGACATTTAAATTGTGAATTTTATAAAACAAAACATATTGTAACAACCTGTTATAGGTATCTCAAAATCTTCAACTCATATATATAACACAATAGGGGATAAGAGCACCCCTAAGACGACTTTCCTGCAGGTTTGCCAGACAAATTTACCATTATGTGAACGCACCCTGACATGGTAATCATCAGACTCAGAGTCCACGTGTTTTGATCATTTTATTCCCAATTTCTCAGCTATTTCTGTGGATCTAGACGAAAATTGTCTAAATAGTGATGTGTTTTGCACAATTCTTTTTATTATTGGAAATTGTGTGAAAAATTACGGGTATGTTTAAAAACCAACACCACGTATCTGGAAAATGCCATGATAGGATTTTAAAAGATTCGCTGTCTGGGAATTATGAAACTGATTTGAAAGCAAATAGTTGATGATTTTTAGCTACATCCCTAAATAGTAATTACCTGTACTTACTCAGAATAACGGCATAACAAGTTCCTGGAATATATCACATCCGAACCCCTTTGGGTCAAATGTAGACCTGCATGATTAAAATGGGTCATGTAGTGTGATAATAGTGAGGATTGCTATGCAAATGCTATGCAAATGCGGTGATATGGTTCGCCATAGCTGCATTATGTCAAGCTCAGGCAATATATCCGGTTAATATATCAATATATGTGGTTAGTTAGTCAATAGATGCAGCCTCTTTGCAATTATATTTGGCTACTTTGTCAATATTGGAGGTTAGTTAGTCAATATATGCAGCTAATTTGTCAATATATGTGGTTAGTTAAGTCAATATATGCAGCTACTTTGCAAATATATGCAGCTACGTTTCCAATATATGTGGTTAGTTGGTCAATACTTTGTCCATTAATTTGGTTAGTTAGTCAATATATGTAGCAAATTAGTCACTATATTCGGTTAGTTAGTCATTATATGCAGTTTCTTTGTCAATAAATGTGGTAAGTTAGTCAATATATACATCTATTTTGCCAAAATGTGCAATTGCATTGACAATATATCCAGCTACTTTATCAATATATATATATGATTACTTAGTCATTGTTTGCAGCTGCTTAGTCAATATATGTGGTTAGTTAGTCATTATATGCAACTACTTAGTCAATACATGCGGTTAGTTAGTCATTATATGCAGCTACTTAGTCAATATATATGGTCAGTTAGTCATTATATGCAACTGCTTAGTCAATATATGTGGTCAGTTAGTCATTATATGCAGCTACTTAGTCAATATATGTGGTTAATTAGTCATTACATGTAACTACTTAGTCAATATATGCGGTCAGTTAGTCATTATATGTAACCACTTAGTCAATATATGCGGTTAGTTAGTCATTATATGCAGCTACTTAGTCAATATATATGGTCAGTTAGTCATTATATGCAGCTAATTAGTTAATATATGCGATCAGTTAGTCATTATATGCAGCTACTTAGTCAATATATGCGGTTAGTTAGTCATTATATGCATCTACATTGTCAATATATACGGTAATTAGTCATTATATGCAGCTACTTAGTCAATATATGCGGGCAGTTAGTCATTATATGCAGCTACTTGGTCAATATATGCGATCAGTTAGTCATTATATGCAGCTACTTAGTCAATATATGCGGTTAGTTAGTCATTACATGTAACTACTTAGTCAATATATGCGGCCAGTTAGTCATTATATGTAACCACTTAGTCAATATATGCGGTTAGTTAGTCATTATATGCAGCTACTTAGTCAATATATATGGTCAGTTAGTCATTATATGCAGCTAATTAGTCAATATATACGATCAGTTAGTCATTATATGCAGCTACTTAGTCAATATATGCGGTTAGTTAGTCAATATATGCAACTACTTAGTCAATATTTGTGGTCAGTTAGTCATTATATTAATCTACTTAGTCAGTATATGCGGTCAGTTAGTCATTATATGCAAATAATTAGTCAATATGTGGTCAGTTAGTCATTCTATGCAGCAACTTGGTCAATATATGCGGTTAGTTAGTCATTATATGCAACTACTTAGTCAATATATGTGGTCTGTTAGTCATTTTATGCAGCTACTTAATCAATATATGTGGATAGTTAGTCACTATATGCAGCTACTTAGTCAATATAAGCAGTTAGTCATTATGTGTAGATACTTAGTCAACATGTGTGGTTAGTTAGTCATTATATGCAGTTTCTCAGTCAATATAAGCAGTTAGTTAGTCATTATATGCAGTTACTTAGTCAATATAAGCAGTTAGTTAGTCATTATATGTAGCTACTTAGTCAATATATGCGGTTAGTTAGTCATTATATGCAGTTCCGTTGTCAATATATGTGTTAGTCAGTCATTATATGCAACTACTTAATCAATATATGTGATCAGTTAGTCATTATATTTTGCTACTTAGTCAATATATGCGGTTGGATAGTCATTATATGCAGCTATGTTGTCAATATATGTGGTCAGTTTGTCATTATATGCAGCTACTTAGACAAAGTAGATGCATATATTGACTAACTAACCGCATTTATTGACTAAGTATCTACACATAATGACTAACTAACCACACCTATTGACTAAGTAGCTGCATATAATAACCAACTAACCATATATATTGATAAATTAGCTGCATATATTGTCAATGCAATTGCACATTTTGACAAAGTAGATGTATATATTGACTAACTGACCACATTTATTGACAAATAAACTGCATATAATGACTAACTAGCCACATATATTGACTAATTATCTACACATAATGACTAACTAACCACATTTATTGACTAAGTAGCTGCATATAATGACTAACTAACTGCATGTATTGACTAAGTAGCTGCATATAATGACTAACTAACTGCATATATTGACTAAGTAGCTGCATATAATGACTAACTGACCACATATATTGACTAAGTAGCTGCATATAATGACTAACTGACACATATATTGACTAAGTAACTGCATATAATGACTAACTAACCACATATATTGACTATTAAACTAACCGCATAAATTGACTAATTTGCTACATATATTGACTAACTAACCAAATTGTTGGCCAAAGTATTGACCAACTAACCACATATATTGGAAACATAGCTGCATATATTTGCAAAGTAGCTGCATATATTGACTTAACTAACCACATATATTGACAAATTATCTGCATATATTGACTAACTAACCTCCAATATTGACAAAAGTAGCCAAATATAATTGCAAAGAGGTTGCGTCTATTGACTAACTAACCACATATATTGATATATTAACCGGATATATTGCCTGAGCTTGACATAAGGCAGCTATGGCGTACCATATCACCGCATTTGCATAGCAATCCTCACTATTACCACACTACATGACCCATTTTAATCCTGCAGGTCTACATTTGACCCAAATGGGTTCGGATGTGATATATTCCAGGAACTTGTTATGCCGTTATTCTGAGTAAGTACAGGTAATTACTATTTAGGGATGTAGCTTATAATCATCAACTATTTGCTTTCAAATCAGTTTCATAATTCCCAGACAGCGAATCTTTTAAAATCCTATCATGGCATTTTCCAGATACGTGGTGTTGGTTTTAAAACATACCCGTAATTTTTCACACAATAAAAAGAATTGTGCAAAACACATCACTATTTAGACAATTTTCGTCTAGATCCACAGAAACTGCTGAGAAATTGGGAATAAAATGATCAAAACACGTGGACTCTGAGTCTGATGATTACCATGTCAGGGTGCGTTCACATAATGGTAAATTTGTCTGGCAAACCTGCAGGAAAGTCGTCTTAGGGGTGCTCTTATCCCCCATTGTATTATATATATAAGTTGAAGATTTTGAGATACCTATAACAGGTTGTTACAATATGTTTTGCTTTATAAAATTCACAATTTAAATGTCCAGTTTATAGGGGAAAACATCATTATTCATTATTCAAAAAGCTAATTTGTGTCGCAATGGTTATAGAACTTCATTTCTTTCCATTAATGAAATTTTGTGTATTTTTTAATATCGTTTCCATGGTGATAGGTATTTCTCAGGGTATTGGGCTTTTTCTGCAGTTTTATCAAAACTATATTGAAGCACACGTAAGAAGCCATCATAATATGTATAAATTATTACTGTAACCAATGTAGTATCAAATAAATGTTTCAATTCCAAATTTATCGCATTTTTTGCAAAAATTAACAGTTTTTACCCCAAAATGGCAATAAAACCTTCATATCCTATATGTGCATCCTAGCTATTACTGGGATAATTGGGAAATAGTAATCTTTGAAAAAGGTTTTGAGACATCTATAACGGGTTGTCATAATACGCTTTGCTTCATAAAATTACATGCTTTAAATGTCAGCTCTATGGGGAAAAAAACATCATTATTTGGCGACATTTGGTCCGTTTCCATGACAACAGCTGAATAAACCGCATCAATTACCCAACACAGAAGTCCGGATTAAAAGTGCATGTCATAAAAAACAAATTTCAAAAAGTTATATTGTGTCGCAAGGGTTATAGGTCTTCATTTCTTTCCAATAACGGCATTTTTTGTATTTTTAAATATCGTTTCCATGGTAACAGGTATTACTCTTGGCATTGGGCCTTTTCGGCAGTTTTATCCAAATTAATTTTAAGTACACGTGTGATGCCATCATAATAATGCATAAATTATTACTGTAACCAATGTAGTATTCAATAAATGTTCCAATTCCAAAATTATCGATTTTTTTGCAAAAATCCACATTTTTCACCCCAAAATGGCAATAAAGACCCGTATAACCTATATGTGCATCCTATTTGATAATGGAATCGTTGGAACATAGTTATAATGGACAAATCATCAATAAATGATCTTCAACGTCTGTTCCTGTCCTAGAATGGGCTTAAATTAGTTTTTACCATTTGCGGAAATGGTTTAATATCAAACTGTGTCTACATTGTTTACATTCTGTTTCCATGGCAACGGCACCACTTTCACATTTTACAGCAGGGCGGAACATGAAGCCTACATCTTCTACTTTCATATGATATATAATTTTTCCGTGTGTAAAAGAAAAAATTAAAAAAAAAAAATTCTGGTCAAGACCGCTCCTCTACAATGCATTCTCTTATATATGCGAGGCGACCTATGGTCGACTCGCATATATAAGAGAATGCATTGGCACAGGGTAAAACAATCCCGACTTACGACTGGATTTGATATGGCGGGTCACATATTATCGCGCTGGCTAGAAATTATCCTACTAAACAGTTTCGACACAACGGGAACATCTGGCGATGACACGAATCAACTGCACATGACCAGGTCAGGCACATCCTGAATTCCACTGTTATAGTGATATTCCACTATTATAGCGGTATATGACTATACCATATTCATATTTTCTTTATTTGCGTCGGGAATAGAAGACGGCGCATATATACCAGTGCACAGCCAAATGTCACTCGTAACAATATCGCTGCGAATGAACAGTTTTCCGACAAAATTCGTTGTGCGATCTTTTGCGCCAGCTTTGTTATTCAATAATATTATAATAGTACTAATATATGCCTAAATATATCTAAATGACAATAACATGATGACCCAATAGTTCCCCCATAACAACATTTCAACTAATTGCATGCTAATTGGGTTGCTTATTGTGTGCCGTCATGATTAATCATTCTCCTGGACAAACTATATGTATGATACCGAATTAGTGCGACACTGATTTTGAACAATATTTGTGTGAAATGTGATTTTGGATTATCCCTCTTTTATCAAATTAACAAAACGGTAATGGGCATATACCACTATAATAGTGGAATTCAGGATGTGCCTGACCTGTTATATACCACTATAATAGTGGAATTCAGGATGTGCCTGACATGATGACAGTCGGTATAGCTCTTAGCTAAGTTTGAAGTTTGTCGTTATACAACCTAAACCTCCCTATTGTTTTGATTTCGAAAATTATTTATTGTTAGTTAATAATCGAATCCCAAAGATCTATAAGTGTCGGTCAGTATTTGGGTGTAATTATATACACTTATTGTATAGCTTTATATACGTATATATTCTAGATACAAATGGCTGGATTCAAGAGTAGGGCAGTTCTTGCTTCGCAGTTAATCAAATCGTAAATCACAAATCATGATCAGGGTTGGGTGCTTTTTTAAATATAGAAAAACGAATGTTGAAATTGTCAAATCATAATTTGTTCGAACATGGCGGTCAGATGTCACATCTAATAATGTCACATCTAATAATGTCATCTAATAATGTCACATCTAATAATGTCACATCTGACCGCCATGTTCGAACAAATTATGATTTAAATTTAAATTCTCGGCCTTGCGTCGGTCACACAAACGCATATAATCTGATACTAATGCGGATTTGAATACATGTACAACCTGAGCTATTCTGCTTTTGATCCTGGCCAATCAGTAGATTAATTTATGTGATGAATGCGACATGATTGTGTTTCCTGGGTTTCAGATTGTGTGGCTGAGATGTTTAATGTTATGCATTAAAGACACGTATACAATAAAACAAATTATCATTGTCATTATAAGTTACCATGCCGACGTGGAACTGACATTATAGAGGTATAAACAACACTATTGTGATGTTGACAGGACGAAACAATGCCGAAGGGCCATGCCAGAAAAAGTTGGAAAGGCTGCACATGCAAGCTTTATAAATATGGCGCAGAGTTTGCAGCATTGATAAAAAGAAATGGAATTACAAATGTACATGCATGGTGCCTATGGTAAACATTAACCCTTCCATGATGGGAGCTGCGCTGGTGCAACATTAAATATTATGAGCCAGTGAATTATCGGGCTTACACGGTCAAGGTAAATATTGTTCTCTTATATACTGTATGCGAGGCTCACTATGGGGGACTCGAATATATATAACAGAATGCATTGGGCAGGGTTTTAGTAAAAAAAAAAAAAAAAAAAAATTCAGAATCGAGTCGTGGAAGGCTTAACAATACATATAGGCAGTAATTACTATGCGAAGTGATGAAATACTCATTGTGGATTTACGTATAACCGTTCCCGAATACATTTGGTTGTGTTGTGTTGTATACAACTTAAAAAAAAAAATAATCTAAAATAATGGGTAAATCGGGCAGCGAAAAATACAGCTTGTTTCGGAATTGATAGCCACGGCAATTTGTTCAAAGACTAAATCCATAAACCAAGCTATACATTATCAAAATATCTTATTATTTGAAATCAAACATTGTGAGGATTTGATTAATTTCTCGGAAAAGAGACAGTTTCTGTATTTTCAACCTTCTTCCAAAACAAAAGAAAAGAAGACACTTCCTGATTTTCGAGACCAAGATAATATTCTCACCGAACTTGATAGCAGTATCAGCACTAAGCAGGCATGAGATCCACTCTCAGGAAATTAAAATTGAAAAATGCATGCCCATCAGTCAACAACCCATCACACACGTGGGGGCGTTTGAGACAGCAGTCACTTCATGCCCAGATATGTTAGAAACCATGTGTTTTGAACACTAATGACCATCAATATTTATGTGCATTAGCAGGGGGAGGTCGGAAAAAAATTTCAGGCACGTATGGCATTTTTTCCCTTTCGATCATTTTTTGTACCCACCCACCCCCGTTTTCGGCAGTTTCTTCCGACCATTTTTTGACACCAACCCCCCCCTTTTAACACTAAAACAGAGATTTGCGGGGGGAAATTCACTGTAAACAGCTGTATATGAATTTCTGTGCATACTATTTATCATGGATGTTAACATGGACATGTAAATAGGAATGAGTCATTTTGAGGTCATTCGGCCAAAAAAAAACATGGCTGCCAGCGGCCATCTTGGATTTCAAAATTTGCAACAAAATACAACACGATAACTGCCTGCAGTCAGTTTACCAGTTAGAATTACATTATTTCTCTCATTCAAAGTGGTTTTGAAGCCCAACTCATTGCCAAAACACTAAAAATCAAGCAGGAATTTTTTTTTTTAGTTGCGGAAAAAATTGCTTGTTGGTGGCTTTGACCACCCACCCACCCCGGCATACGTGACGGAATTTTTTTTTTCACCCCCCCCCCCCTGGCATTAGTGGTAAAAACAATAAAAAAAATAAAAAAAATACAAGGATTCCCGGGTGGCCGCCATGACTCTGGCTACGCAGCCGATTTAGTAACGAAAAGTGTAATTTTATGAGAATAGGGAACTGGGAACTGGGAACTGGGAACGGAATTCATGGAGCTGAAACAGTCGGCGGTGGTGTTAGTATCTACATACGCGATTGCATCCCTTATAAACATCGCACTGACCTTATCGTACCAGGCTTAGAATCATTATGGGTTGAAATAAAGATTCATGGGAAAAAGATCATTATCGGTTGTTTCTATAGACCCCCTCAATCAACAGTCTCATTATGGGAAAATATTGAGTTAAATATAAAAAATGCTATTGACGATGTGAACAATGTCCTGATATGCGGTGATTTTAATGAAGATTATAAAGATGGTAGCAATGGAAAGATTAACGGTATATGCTCACGTTGTGGTGTATCCCAATTGGTGACATCGTCTACAAATTTTACCGAAACGTCATCTACCATCCTGGACCTGTTTCTTACCAATTGTTGTGAGTATATAAGTAGCACGGAGGTGATTGGCACTTTCTTTGAGGACCGCGTTAGGTACCATTCGCCAGTTACGCTCGACATCGAGCTACCATTATCGAATCTTTCGTCGACAAAAAGACAAATCTGGTATTATGACAAAGCGGACTACGAAGCTATGAAAAATACTTTCCTCAATTGGGATTTTAGAAGCATTTATTCCGATCAGAATTTGACTACGATCACCGACCATTTAACAGAATTCATACAAAATGCCTGCACTAGATATATTCAAAGTAAAACTGTTTCTATAAAAAAGGATTGCCCCCTTGGCTTACATGTAGTATAAAGAAACTAATGCGCAAACGCAACAGGCTACATAAAAAAGCGAAACACACTAATTCATCGACTTCTTTGGCAAATGTTCGCTCTGTGCGCAATCAATGTGTACACACGGTGAGAAAAGCAAAGTCTGACTACGATACGAAAATTGATCATAGTTTAAATGATATAAACTCTGATAAATCAACCTGGTGGAAAAATTTACAAAAAATTCTTTTCCAAAATAATCGTAAAGACATACCCCCACTTCTGTCTGACAACTGTCACTTGATTTCACCCTCTGATAAAGCGAACGCCTTGAATGATTACTTTTGTGAAATATCGAAAGTCGATGATTCCTCACACGACATAAATGTGAACTATATTCCTCTAAATTCTAATTCTGATATAGCAATAAGTGAGATAGAGATTTCGACAACCGATGTTTTCAATGCTCTTAAAAATCTCAAAGCATCTAAAGCTTGCGGCCCAGACAAAATTAGCCCCCGCGTTTTGAAAAATTGTGCTTTATCTCATGTTTTCAATATTTTCTAAAAAAATAGTTATTATCCAAGTGAATGGAAAATAGCGAATATCACTCCAGTTTTCAAAAGCGGTGACCCTAGTCTTGTATCAAACTATCGTCCTATATCTCTATTAAGTTGCTTATCCAAAACATATGAAAAGTGCCTTTATAAATACATTTGGTCCCACGTTAATGATCACAATTTAATCTCTGTCCACCAGTCTGGGTATAAATTAGGAGATACTGCTGTGTATCAAATTACTGACGTGTATGATTATATTAGTAGGTCTCTAGACGATGGCAAGGAAGTTCGTTGTATATTTTGTGACATCAGTAAGGCATTTGATAAGGTTTGGCACAAAGATCTCCTCCACAAAATCTCGAGCATGGGCATCAATGGCAAGTTGTACAATCTAATAGCTTCCTATCTTAAATCTCGCCAACAGAGAGTTTTGATTGATAACGCTAGCTCTGACTGGAAATATGTATCTGCAGGCGTCACACAAGGCTAAATATTAGGACCCCTTTTATTTCTTATTTATATCAACGATATAACAAAAAATATAGTGTGCAACATACGTCTTTTTGCTGATGACACCTCAATTTATCTGTGTGTTGAGAACCCTACCCTTGCCGCTGAAATAATTAATAAAGATATTGACACTATTGTCAAATGGTCATGTAAGTGGTTGGTAAAGTTCAACCCCCTGAAGACCGAAGCATTGATAGTATCAAGGAAGAACCTAAATATAACTCACCCACACCTACTCATGGCTGGATCACAAATAACAGAAGTAAGCAATCATAAACATCTCGGAGTTATATTTGACACTACTGGTTCATGGGAAAGTCACATTTGTAGCATACTCGACAAGGCATGGAAGAGAGTTAATCTTGTAAAGAAACACAAGTTCCGATTAAGCAGAAAATCTTTAGAAACCGTATATGTCTCATTCGTTCGCCCAATACTGGAATATGCATCCCCTGTTTGGGATAACATTCCGAAATACATGAGCGATTGCATTGATGATATTCAGTACGAAATGGCACGAGTTGTAACTGGGGCAACTAGAAGTACTAGCGACCTCAACTTGTTACTTGAAACTGGTTGGGAAACACTTGCATCAAGAAGAAGTAAACAGAAATTAATTCAATTTTACAAAATGACAAGAAAAATAACTCCATCCTATTTATCCAATATGATTCCACCAGATTCTATGTCGTCTGGTTATCATTTTAGGCATGCTACTATTCATCCACCTGACAGTAATAGGAATGCGTATATGGACACATTTCTACCGTCAACCACACGTGCTTGGAATAGTTTACCCGACTCAGTAAAGATGACCCCTTCGTTGAAAGAATTTAAACAGACCCTAAATGTTCATCGTTCAAAAATAGCCAAATTTTACTATCAAAGTTACTCCAGGAAAGCACAAGTTTATCATACTAGAATTAGATTAGGCTGTAGTAACCTGAATAAAGACCTCGTCGTAAACCACTTGGAAGATTCTCCGTTCTGTTCCTGTGGTGATTATGAAATTGAATCGGCATACCACTTCTTTTTTCATTGTCCTCTGTATACTCAAGAGCGAATAGAGCTCATGTCCGCGCTACCAACAAGCAGAATATCAATTGATATCCTATTATATGGCTCAGGTGAACTTTCTGATCGTCTAAATACTCAGATCTTTGTCGCCGTACACAAGTTCATTTTACAAACTCGGCGTTTCTCATAACCATGATGAGTCGAACGATCGCCGGGCCATGCAATACACCACTATATGTAATTATGTATTTGTTTTATCACATTATCTGTATTGTGTGCTCTGGTGGGGTCGTTTCGTCACTTCTCAATGGAATTTTAATGAAATGGAATTTAATAATTTCCAATCGAGTGCCAACCATTCTCCGTGTCACTGGGCCACTCCCCATGAAATTAAGTCATTGTTTCGTCATATTACATCATATAATGCTTAAGTACGCTTCTAACCAATTATTTTAATTTTAATATTAATTTACAGTTCTAGTAGTTTGATTGTTTTTTTCTCGCATTTCCTCCACGTGGGCCGCGATGCGTTTCGATTTGATTTTGATTGTTTCATGGTTCTTAAATAGTATACGTTATAAATACAAAAGTTGTGTAACTAAAATATAATTATACGGTACTTCGCTTCACTCCCCTCTTTCGTTTTGGCCGATGTACGGAATGCAATACCAATTAACTTGACAAACGTTCTTCCTTCCTGCATTCTATCCCTCTACCCCCTCCTTGAACAATATTTTTTCGGATCTAACATGTTATCCCCGTCTGCTAAATTTACCCTATATGGTATCTACTCTGATACCAAGGGTAAACTTCCTGCTCCGAGGAAAAGACTTTATAACAGCCTTTTAGGCTTGTCCAATCCCCGTTTTGAATATTATTATTACTTATGTCAATTTGTTTGAATGTATTACATGTTTTGTTCGAAATTAAATATTGTTTACACCAAAGATTGGTGTTAGTCTTTGCTGTTCAAATGTGCCGTTGATAACTTGTTGAAAAGGTTAAGCTGATGTTCTCACTTTCTTTTTTATTGACTGAATGTAGTTCTCAAAAGGACGCAGTAGTACATACTATTTAACCCTTTACCCAACAAACCGGCCAAAACCGGCCAAATAAAGCTTCAACAGCCTAAAATATCTTCGGTCTGTCTCAATAGAACCATACAAATATGGATATCATTGGAATCGGCTCCTTGACCACATTGTGATAGTTACAGTTATGCCCTGTGCCAATGCATTCTCTTATATATGCGAGTCGACCATAGGTCGCCTCGCATATATAAGAGAATGCATTGGCCTAAAAAAAATCTTTTTTTAACACTTTTTACTATTTTTTCTTACATTCTTTAATAATTTTATAATTTTTAATGAGTTAAGCCAATGCATTCTCTTATATATGCGAGGCGACCTATGGTCGACTCGCATATATAAGAGAATGCATTGGCACAGGGTCGTTCTGTTGGGTAAAGGGTTAACTTATTAGTGTTTTTAAAATTAAGAGCTTCAATCAGAAATGTTATTTTCTTCAATAATGTATGATACATGTTCATTGTATATGGCTTCAATAATGTATGCTACATGTTCATTGTATATGGCTTCAATAATGTATGCTACATGTTCATTGTATATGGCTTCAATAATGTATGCTACATGTTCATTGTATATGGCTTCAATAATGTATGCTACATGTTCATTGTATATGGCTTCAATAATGTATGCTACATGTTCATTGTATATGGCTTCAATAATGTATGCTACATGTTCATTGTATATGGCTTCAATAATGTATGCTACATGTTCATTGTATATGGCTTCAATAATGTATGCTACATGTTCATTGTATATGGCTTCAATAATGTATGCTACATGTTCATTGTATATGGCTTCAATAATGTATGCTACATGTTCATTGTATATGGCTTCAATAATGTATGCTACATGTTCATTGTATATGGCTTCAATAATGTATGCTACATGTTCATTGTATATGGCTTCAATAATGTATGCTACATGTTCATTGTATATGGCTTCAATAATGTATGCTACATGTTCATTGTATATGGCTTCAATAATGTATGCTACATGTTCATTGTATATGGCTTCAATAATGTATGCTACATGTTCATTGTATATGGCTTCAATAATGTATGCTACATGTTCATTGTATATGGCTTCAATAATGTATGCTACATGTTCATTGTATATGGCTTCAATAATGTATGCTACATGTTCATTGTATATGGCTTCAATAATGTATGCTACATGTTCATTGTATATGGCTTCAATAATGTATGCTACATGTTCATTGTATATGGCTTCAATAATGTATGCTACATGTTCATTGTATATGGCTTCAATAATGTATGCTACATGTTCATTGTATATGGCTTCAATAATGTATGCTACATGTTCATTGTATATGGCTTCAATAATGTATGCTACATGTTCATTGTATATGGCTTCAATAATGTATGCTACATGTTCATTGTATATGGCTTCAATAATGTATGCTACATGTTCATTTTATATGGCTTCAATAATGTATGCTACATGTTCATTGTATATCGCTTCAATAATGTATGCTACATGTTCATTGTATATGGCTTCAATAATGTATGCTACATGTTCATTGTATATGGCTTCAATAATGTATGCTACATGTTCATTGTATATGGCTTCAATAATGTATGCTACATGTTCATTGTATATGGCTTCAATAATGTATGCTACATGTTCATTGTATATGGCTTCAATAATGTATGCTACATGTTCATTGTATATGGCTTCAATAATGTATGCTACATGTTCATTGTATATGGCTTCAATAATGTATGCTACATGTTCATTGTATATGGCTTCAATAATGTATGCTACATGTTCATTGTATATGGCTTCAATAATGTATGCTACATGTTCATTGTATATGGCTTCAATAATGTATGCTACATGTTCATTGTATATGGCTTCAATAATGTATGCTACATGTTCATTGTATATGGCTTCAATAATGTATGCTACATGTTCATTGTATATGGCTTCAATAATGTATGCTACATGTTCATTGTATATGGCTTCAATAATGTATGCTACATGTTCATTGTATATGGCTTCAATAATGTATGCTACATGTTCATTGTATATGGCTTCAATAATGTATGCTACATGTTCATTGTATATGGCTTCAATAATGTATGCTACATGTTCATTGTATATGGCTTCAATAATGTATGCTACATGTTCATTTTATATGGCTTCAATAATGTATGCTACATGTTCATTGTATATGGCTTCAATAATGTATGCTACATGTTCATTGTATATGGCTTCAATAATGTATGCTACATGTTCATTTTATATGGCTTCAATAATGTATGCTACATGTTCATTTTATATGGCTTCAATAATGTATGCTACATGTTCATTGTATATGGCTTCAATAATGTATGCTACATGTTCATTTTATATGGCTTCAATAATGTATGCTACATGTTCATTGTATATGGCTTCAATAATGTATGCTACATGTTCATTGTATATGGCTTCAATAATGTATGCTACATGTTCATTGTATATGGCTTCAATAATGTATGCTACATGTTCATTGTATATGGCTTCAATAATGTATGCTACATGTTCATTGTATATGGCTTCAATAATGTATGCTACATGTTCATTGTATATGGCTTCAATAATGTATGCTACATGTTCATTGTATATGGCTTCAATAATGTATGCTACATGTTCATTGTATATGGCTTCAATAATGTATGCTACATGTTCATTGTATATGGCTTCAATAATGTATGCTACATGTTCATTGTATATGGCTTCAATAATGTATGCTACATGTTCATTGTATATGGCTTCAATAATGTATGCTACATGTTCATTGTATATGGCTTCAATAATGTATGCTGCATGTTCATTGTATATGGCTTCAATAATGTATGCTACATGTTCATTGTATATGGCTTCAATAATGTATGCTGCATGTTCATTGTATATGGCTTCAATAATGTATGCTACATGTTCATTGTATATGGCTTCAATAATGTATGCTACATGTTCATTGTATATGGCTTCAATAATGTATGCTACATGTTCATTGTATATGGCTTCAATAATGTATGCTACATGTTCATTGTATATGGCTTCAATAATGTATGCTACATGTTCATTGTATATGGCTTCAATAATGTATGCTACATGTTCATTGTATATGGCTTCAATAATGTATGCTACATGTTCATTGTATATGGCTTCAATAATGTATGCTACATGTTCATTGTATATGGCTTCAATAATGTATGCTACATGTTCATTGTATATGGCTTCAATAATGTATGCTACATGTTCATTTTATATGGCTTCAATAATGTATGCTACATGTTCATTTTATATGGCTTCAATAATGTATGCTACATGTTCATTGTATATGGCTTCAATAATGTATGCTACATGTTCATTGTATATGGCTTCAATAATGTATGCTACATGTTCATTGTATATGGCTTCAATAATGTATGCTACATGTTCATTTTATATGGCTTCAATAATGTATGCTACATGTTCATTTTATATGGCTTCAATAATGTATGCTACATGTTCATTGTATATGGCTTCAATAATGTATGCTACATGTTCATTGTATATGGCTTCAATAATGTATGCTACATGTTCATTGTATATGGCTTCAATAATGTATGCTACATGTTCATTGTATATGGCTTCAATAATGTATGCTACATGTTCATTGTATATGGCTTCAATAATGTATGCTACATGTTCATTGTATATGGCTTCAATAATGTATGCTACATGTTCATTGTATATGGCTTCAATAATGTATGCTACATGTTCATTGTATATGGCTTCAATAATGTATGCTACATGTTCATTGTATATGGCTTCAATAATGTATGCTACATGTTCATTGTATATGGCTTCAATAATGTATGCTACATGTTCATTGTATATGGCTTCAATAATGTATGCTACATGTTCATTGTATATGGCTTCAATAATGTATGCTACATGTTCATTGTATATGGCTTCAATAATGTATGCTACATGTTCATTGTATATGGCTTCAATAATGTATGCTACATGTTCATTGTATATGGCTTCAATAATGTATGCTACATGTTCATTGTATATGGCTTCAATAATGTATGCTACATGTTCATTGTATATGGCTTCAATAATGTATGCTACATGTTCATTGTATATGGCTTCAATAATGTATGCTACATGTTCATTGTATATGGCTTCAATAATGTATGCTACATGTTCATTGTATATGGCTTCAATAATGTATGCTACATGTTCATTGTATATGGCTTCAATAATGTATGCTACATGTTCATTGTATATGGCTTCAATAATGTATGCTACATGTTCATTGTATATGGCTTCAATAAGGTATGCTACATGTTCATTGTATATGGCTTCAATAATGTATGCTACATGTTCATTGTATATGGCTATTGCTATTCATTTAATTATGATAAATTATGAAGAAATTCCAGTTATCGGTATTTGTTTGCGAAAAATAAATAAGGAAGAGCACCTTATTGCTATTCACTTGATTTGGATTATTTAAGAAGAGATTCGAGTTATCGTTCCTAGGGGACGAACACACTACATTTATGCTCCCAATTTAAGTCAAATATCTCCGAAAATATCGTCCTGATGATAGCGTGACTTCTCATGAGGATGGTTCTTCTCATACTGATGCCGAATCATTGGACTTTATGATGAATTTTATTCGAGATATGTGAGTTTTCGAAGCCATAAATGACTCCATTTGTTCCAAATATAGACAATTTATACTACATTGTTTACGTCGCCATTTTTAGGCCAACGTATTGAACTTCGCCATTGTGGTTTCACACCAACGACCAAAGACGTATCTTGCCAATCATGTGCCACAAAGGTGTGATAAACAGTACCCAAGCCAGATTGATTAGTGTTCTGCAAGTGTGATATTCCAAATTGACTCGTCGATTGTTCCGACCAGTGGCCGAGAACAGCATAGGCGGTATCCTTTATCGGTCCCAAACAGGTGTGATAAACAAACTCGGATAATGAATGCTCTCAATCAAAGTTCTATCGGCGACACCAAGACTGCAGTTGGGAATAGTTGGCCCTGATATGGAAGGCCATAATAGATTTGGATAATTGAACTCAATTCGACAATAAGCGTCTTTTTGACTCAGCTATATACAATGAACCAGATAAATTAACCGATAGTTGTGTAATCGTCGCCGTGGTGAAAACGTTAATTGGTCTTCCGCGGAGGAACACGGTTGTGACTAACAACGACCCGCATTGAATGTTGTGGACAGCCACTGTACTTGCTGTAAAATGGAAGAATACGAAACAGTCAATATCGAAGACCGGGAGTTCACTGTTCTATCTATCTGGACATGTAAACTCACAACCACTCTCGACATGTTTAATGCAACCCAGGCCCGTGCAACAGGGACAAAACATGAGTGTTCTTGACTTCTTCTCGGAAAATCGCTCACCTGACCTCAGTCTAATTTTCAGTCAACCAAAAGACAAGTTCATCGCAGGTCTGCTGCAAGCTGTTCCCGGCGACAGAGAACTGCGGAATATCAGGAATAAGATGTTCATAGATGCTCAGAATAATTCTGAAGATCTTCAGCATTATAGCTTAACAGGTCGCACCCAAAGGGACCCCGATCTGGGAGTAATCCCCGTGAGCACCCGCCTAGTGAGAGACATATACAACATTGTGCAGTTCAATAAAGGAGGCACATTCGACGATATCAAAGATTGTGTTACCAAGCACAAACTATCACAGTCACAATCTGACCATCGACCAAATGTTAGCGCACCAAGATGCCCACGTGACTCTATGTTTATTCAAGACAAAATCTCAGAAGTACTTGCTGATGTCACTCTGCTCAAAGTCAACACTACGACTTCTTCTAATGCAATACAGATGGAACTGAAGTCCATATCTCAAAAACAGTTGGAAATTTGCAATCGCCTTGATGACTTTGAGAAAAGCAAAGCCAAGTTGGAAATAAAATGTTCATCAAACGCTTCGTCGATCGGCGCTATTAATAGAAAGTGTACCTCTTTGGAGCAGACTATAAACAGAATAACTGATGACAAATATAGTGGTGTAGTCAGTTTGAAAAATCGAATTAAGTTTGTTGAAAACGATGTAGCTGAACAAACAAAAAAGTACGATGACTTGGTGTAAACATTATTTATTTAGTATCCCAGATTTATACAACAATTTACAAAATGATGTTAATATATATATATATATATATATATGTAAGTATGATAAGTCTGAGAGAGAAGAGGATTTGACATCAAGCGCCAGGCGCTTATATGGAGCCATCTCCTCAGAAAAGAACAGTATTGCGTAATGAAAAGATAGTATTAGAGATCGAGAGGTAGGAGACAAAGGATATGTAGTGGAAAATAGAGACATGGATGAAGTAAAGGTCGAATTTAGAGGATGAAAAGTGAAACAAGACATTTTGACAAATATAAAATTTGAAATGATCACTGCTCTGTATATTTCAGTATAAAAATATCTAAATTTGAAATTGACGTTTGATTCATTTTACTATTACTATAGATTAGCCAAACGAATTGCCAGTCGAGAGGAGTCACTTGATCGTTATGCCTATATAAACACAGCTATTTTGCTCAGGTTACACGATGCAATGGTTCGATTCATTTAATTGGCAGATCGATAGGATAACTTTGAAATGTTAGTTAGCGTTTGATAATAAGTTATTTGGTGTAAACAATATTTATTTAAAAAAAAAAAAATCAAACATATGACAAACATAATATACATGTATAAATATATAGATTTGTGAAGAGGATTGGACAACAAGTATTATAATAAGTTATTTGAATCTATTTGTAGAAAGTATAAATGACTGAGTTGCTTCGAATATGGTACGATTAAGGTTTATCGAGTACGAAGTGGATCCTTCCAATAGAATGTCTGTTCTCCAGAGACTGCGATTTAAAACAGAGAAGGTTTCGTTTCTTATGCGCAAGTATTTGGGACAGTACAGTAAGAAATGATCAGCGGTTTCAACTAGTCCACATGAGCACTTATTCGTCTGGAGTAGGTGATTCGGGTAGAGATCATCGTTAAGATTGCTACATTTAAGACGTAGTTGTGTGTGGATTATATGGGCTTTACGGTTTTTGGAGTAGCTATAATGTCGCACATTCGCCTGCTTCTGGCGTAAATCAGAGTTCAGTTTATACTTAAACATTTCCAAATTATCTGAGTTTTTCGTTTCATCGGGGAGTGCATTCCATTCCCGTGTAGTTGCCGGTAAGAACGAGTTAATATATGATGACGTTTCAGAAAATGGGGGTCTCAAGTCTATTCTTCTGAATTCATATCTGTCTGCTCCTGTGTGCTGACGGTTAACTGTGTTGGAGAGTAGGGGTGGTGCTTGGCGGTAGAACATTTTGTAAAATTGGTGAAGTTTTGCTTTTCTTCTTCTTTCGAATAATTTTTCCCAACCTAACTCAGATAGTATATTAAGGACATTTATGCTTCTAGTCCCACCAGTTATTATTCTGGCTACTTCGTATTGTACTTCCTCTATCAGTTCACTCTCTGTTTCTGAGCAGTTGTCCCATACGGGCGAGGCATATTCTAGGAGTGGTCTTATATATGCAAAGTAGATTTTTTGGAGTGTTATCCTATCAAGTGAATATTTGAACCTTCTTAATTGGTTAACCCTTTTCCATGCCATGTCGGTAATATCGTTGATGTGTGCATTCCACGATCCGCAATCGTTAAAGGAGAGGCCTAAATGTTTGTGGTATGGCACATTATTTATAGAAGCATCTGACATATAAAGGGGTGGGTGGTCAACTGGATTGCTTTTACGAGATATAAGGAGGGTTTCCGTTTTTGAAGGATTAAATGTAACAAGCCATTTTTCTGACCAATTTGTCAAGCTCGCGATATCGTTATTTATCATGTTAGCCGCCAAAACTGGGTCTTCGACTGTCAGGAATATTGACGTATCGTCGGCAAATAGGCGTATATGACAGTTGACATTTTCCGTAATGTCATTTATATATACTAAAAATAGTAGAGGGCCAAGTATTGACCCTTGCGGCACACCAGCTTTCACGAGTTTCCACTCAGAATATTCCCCTTCAATGAGTACTCTTTGTTCACGATTGGCAAGATATGATTCTATTAATTTCAACAAGTCTCCTGTAATGCCCATTCGTTCTAATTTATACAAGAGACCGGGGTGCCAAACTTTGTCAAACGCTTTACTGATGTCGCAAAAAACGCATCGTATCTCTTTCCCCATATCCAAGGATGAACAAATGTGGTCGTACATATCGGTGAGCTGGAACACCGTGGAATCTCCGCGAACAAAGCCAGATTGATATTGTGATATGAGTCCGTTCGTAGACAAGAATTCCCACATTTTGTTAAAAATGCACCTTTCAAATACCTTTGATATACAGCTAAGTAAAGCGATGGGTCTATAACTTGAAACGTTTGATGGGTCATCTTTTTTAAGAATTGGGACAATGTTAGATCGTTTCCATGCTTGTGGGAAGCGAGACTCTTCTATACATGCATTAAACAGTTCGGACAGGGGGACACTTAATGATTGTGCGCAATTCTTTAGGAGTTTGGGACTTATCATATCCGGACCGCAGGCTTTTGACGCGTTTACTGATTCAAGTGCTGTTAGTACAGATTCCGATGTAAATTTAAGTTTAGTTAGTGTTGGTCTCCATGGTTCAAAAGATTTTACGGGTGTCGTGATACCTGTGTCATCGACAGTAGCGATTTTGCAGAAATAGTTATTGAATATTTCAGCTTTTTCTACGTTAGAGCAGATTGTCTGGTCATTTACCACAAGGGTAGGGATAGATTTATTTTTCGATGTAAATAAGAGATTATGAACAGTTTTCCACCATTTGGATGAGTCACAATTCCTGTCATTAAGATTCTTTTCAGTTTTTATTATGTGGTCCTTTTTAGATTTACGCACTGCGGCTATAACTTCGTTACGCTTTTGTCGATATATTGACCAGTCTTTTTCAAGGTTAGACTTCTTAGCTGTTTTGTGTAATCTGCGGCGTTGTCGTATTAATCTACGTATTCCACACGTTAACCATATCGGGCATTGTTTGCGTACCAAGACACTTTTGTGAGGGATATAATTTGTCGCAAGTTCTTTTAGTTTGATGGTTAAAATACTGACTTGTGTTTCAATGTTATGATTGTACATGTCATAGTCACTTCTGAAATCCCATGTGGCCAATGCATTATTTATTCCAGTGTAGTCAGCTGCGTTAAAGTCCCACATAGTTCGTTTTACTGATGTATTTGAATTATCTCTAGTATAGTTCAATGTGAGAAGAACTGGGCAGTGATATTTTTTCATCTCTGAATGAAACGGATCAAGTACTTCACAAGATGAAACAGCGCTTAAGTCGCTAACAAGGAATAGATCAATCGTCGAGCAAGAAGTGGCTGTAAAATGTGTTGGTGTCGTTTCGACCCATTTAAGGCCGCCTTCATTACAAAGCTGATGTACCTTACCTCTCGGGCATATACGTTGATCTTCATTGAAATCTCCACTTATCACAATTTCATAATTGTGATTCCTCGCTTTGTCAATAATTGATTTTATATTTTCCCAAACCGAGGATGGGGAATCGGGTGGGCGATAAATACATCCAATTAGAATATGTTTGCTGCGTATGATTAGTTCAACCCAAACTGATTCTGCTGTCGTGTTTACTAGATCATTTCTAACTCGAAATGCGATTGAATCGCGTACATAAATGGCAACCCCGCCGCCAACACGTTCCGATCTGTCACAACGTATCGGTTCACTGTATCCATTTATAAAGAATTTGGAGCTATCGTCTGACGGGCTGAGCCACGTCTCTGTAAACATACATACGTCGTAGTCATGTATTTCAGCGGATATGGTGTCGAATTTGTTTCTAATACTCTGGGGGTTCAATGTAAGTACAATGAGGAAATCTGATACAGGTCCCGGGTTCCGTTCCACGCTTCCGCTGATGTATAACATTAGGAGTATGAGTATTAGAGAAAAAATACTCATATAAAAATATAAATTAATTGGGATGAACGGGTAGCCACGAATAGTGCGCGTTGAGGTTATGTTTTCTTTATTTAAAATGGCATGGGGCACCAAGTTCCTATACACTTCAGATAGCGGAGGTAGTTTCTCATAATATGGACACATAGATAAGAATATTAGTAATAACAGGACTGATGATACGTCAAAGCCATGTAGTCTAAGGATAAAGTGAAGTAGACAGTAAACTGACGAAAAAGCATCGAGACTCTTGTTCTTTGGAAGCTTGCTGGCAAACGCGTGATATAGGCCGACCCTTGCTCTATATAGTGCGATATCAATCATTTGTAAGTGTGCTGGACATTAGAAGCATAAAGTGGAGCAAGTGGGTCGTTACAATCAGTGACTCCTTAGAGGGGCAATCGTTGTTATCGTTTGATTTTTTATTTCTGAAACAAATTAAATAATGTATTCGTGATGGTTTTGTATACATTGAATGCAGGTTGAGCTTTATGAGAGCTTTAATGTCATGTATTTGGAATGAGAAAGTGATCTGATAAACAAAAGGAAAAAGCTGCACACCTGTGCATGAACAGTTCAAAGAAGAAACAGTATGTACATAATAAAAACCCACAAACATAACACATGAAGTGTCGACGGCTCCGACAAGAGAGGTGCAGTAAATTTCGTTAATTGCATTAGTGTGACGTGCTTATATAGTTAAATAGCAAGAACACGCCGATCAAAAGTAATAATAATTCATTGAACTTTGTTCACTTTCGTGGAGAGTGAAGTATATTTAGGTCGATGAAGTTAAGTATCCCAGCAAGTTTCATCATATAGATTTACTAGTCGATGTCATGTCATAATGCGATAATTGATCAATATATGCCTTGCGTGCATGGAATAAAAAAAAAAATATATATTAAAATTTTTTTTTTTTTTTTTTTTTTTAAATTTTTATATATATATATATATATATATATATATATATATATATATATATATATAAGGCTGCTTTCAGCCTTAGGCAGACATGACCCTAATACCATCATTAGGCAGACATATACAAAAAACTTTAAAACTGCTCAATTTTAAACACTCTTTCTCTAGTTTTGTTCTAAATATGACCACCAAGCTATGATCAATGGGAATTTGTGATTCCTCAAGTAATTTGAAATATACAAATTCTCAGGTCTGCCTAATTTTTTCACTATATGTTGTGATCATTAAGTAGACATCATATGTATTTGTATATATAGAAGCAGTATTTGGTAGACCCAATATATTTTATATATAAATCCAGTTTTACGTGGACATACAAACATTTACACCATACAACCTCTCCATGGTCCCTACAGCGCAGGGACATTGCTACAGGGGGTGTCACACCCCACCGCCCCCCCCCCCAATTTTTGCCAAAATTTTAAACTTTTGGAAATTTCAGGTAGAATTTGGTAGGAATTCTTAAGTTTCTACCTGTAATTTTGTATAATTTTAATGTTTTGGTTGACAAATTGGACTCCCTAGGTGGGTGACTAGTTGAAAAGTTTAGAAATTTTGGGAATATAGTTGGAAAATTAGGCCTAATGGGGGGGGGGGGGGGGGGTGGTTGGGTGCAAATGGAACTACATAACTTCCAAAATTTGGAAAAGGAAATTTGGAACTTTTGAACATGTGGGGTATAGCTGATTGGAAAATTTACCCTCAAGATGGGGGGGGGGTTGCAATTGGAATTTCCGAAGTAGAAACCCCCCCCCATTCCTGACCTCTTTGCAATGTCTGCCAGCATGGCCACCGGAGCAGTCGCCCCCTTGCCCTCTTGTCAGTGGGGCAAGACTGCCCTGCTGCATTCTGATAATTAGTGATGCGTTTAATCAGTTATTCACCCATTTAGGCATCAGGATGCCCCAGATTCACTCATGAAAATTCATTCCCCCCCCCTAGATACCCACAAATCAGAAAACATTTGACAGTCTCTGAAGTTGGACGAAACATCCCCGGAACACCCTTATCATGCTCTCCAGCTCCTGTCTTTAGTAGTCAGCATTAACATTTGGTCATTGATAGTCCGAAAGTGCCCTTTACAATTAGTGTCGCCCCCTTGCCCTTTGTACCTTCTGACAGCCTTCTGCCCTTCTGGCAGCATTGTCTGCCAGAGACTGAAAATAGCAAAAATGTCATGTAAAAAAATTAGGCTTTTTATTCATAGCCACATCTCTTCTTTGAGAACGATGGAGAGTGCCACACCCACTTTTGGCATTTTTAGAAAATCTACAAGAAAACATCCAAAAATTCCACAACACAATTCCAGGCTTGTCCCAACATAGTCACTATCCATTAGGGCCCGACAATTGGCAATACAACATCGAATCGAATCTCGAATCGAATCATGATGATTCGAAATCGAATCAAATCTTTATCAAACACTTTAGTAGATTGGCGGTACTGATCAGTGGGAGGTACGAGCAAAAATTGGGGCAAATATCAGATGATTTTATAACTTCAGTGAGATAACTCAGATTACGAAGGAGAAACTTAATTTCTATGACATGATATGAACAGTATTTAATCACAGTTTTAAACATTTGGGAATGGCACCACATCATTTCATATTTTGTGACAATATGCGTGAAGTTTGTGAAAGTAAGCAGTTTGGAACTTTGGAGTCAATGGAATCTGATTCGAGTCATTGCAGGCGGAGACTCGTCTGCTCTTATAAGCTTTACCCTATCATGCACAGCAGGCACGCGTGATATCAAAATTGCGCATCGTGACTTGGGAATGGCGCATACGCAAATGGGATTACAGGAACTATGTATAGTATTCCAACTTGGGCCTGTCCATCAGATCATTTGAGTTGTCATGAAAGCTAAATAGTCAACATTATTCCATTTCGCAGATAACATATGCTTTACATGTATAAAGATGTTGATCAGATTTCGACACATGTTGGAGCCCAAAACGTTTATTTAATATATTTATATTGTGTTCAGTTTTAAATTAAAAAAATATATATTATTTGATTGAGCTGGGTAACGCAATTTTGGCTTTTCTGGTAAGAATGTAAAATAACAACATGCAGATATGTCCCAAAAGAAATTCACTCGCTTCTGCACCTGGGGCCCGGGCAGTGGGCTATTGGACAACATGCCCTATACACATTGGACCACGGAGGTCCCAGATGGTCATGGGAGGAGCCTCATGTTAAGTATATTGGGGATATAATGAATGTTTTGAATATATTCAGTCTATTCCCGGTGATAAAGGACTTTTATACAACGATTCGAAATGTCCCGAATCACACGACCGCTTTCATATCGAATCGGAATGTAAGATTCGAAATCGAATCTTCGTCGGGCCCTACTATCCATGGTCTTGGTTCTGCTTGACATGTATGCAGAATAAGAAACTGACGCGAGACCTTAAATCAAACAGTGAGATATTGCATTTGAACCATCGCTGTACAGTTAACCGGTTGTAAGAAAGTGACAAGACAAATTGACAAGTCTAATATATTTATTAACAATAAAACAGAATGCAACAATTGTAAATAAACATGTCAACATTAAGGGGGCGGCCTCATGGGTCAATTCTCAAAAAATCTATCTTCTCAAAAGCCGTATTAACAAGATATTACATTTAGTTTTACCTTTCCACAAGATATGATGACATATAAAGGCTACATAATTAACCCCAAAATGTTTATAAGTTGGTCACTCAGATTAAAAATAAAAAATAAAAGCAAATTGCAACAAATTTTTGAATGAATCGATCTAAAGTTCAAAAACATATTTTTCGACAAAAGTCACATATACACAAACCTTATAAGACCAACTAGTGCATGCACAATGTTTAGTGAAAGCAGTTTGCAAGAAATAAGCAGGAATGTATTCTGAGAGAGAGGATGCACCCAATAGGACGCTATGTCTCACTTTTGGGCCTGATATTTGCAAAAAATAACTGAGTGTCATAATTCTATCAAGTTTTATCAGACCATGGTTTTCGAATTCGATCTAGATATTGTTACAAGAAACCTGTATACTAAATTTGAAAAAAATTGGAAGAGGTTAGTTCAATTTATTGGACAGATGGACGGCTACCCGTATATTTTTATCATTGAGTGGTCTTTCTTTTGTTGTTTTTGACAGTTGTGCCCACTTAAGATGATCAATTAACTCCTAAGCTGGACAGAATAATGGGCATTAGGTGGTAGTTTTGTCAATAGGTGTTCGATCATGTCAAACTTTCTATTCAGGCTCCACCCCTGACCTTTGATTTATCGCACGAGTAACAGCAGTTCGAATCCTGGTAGATACCTGGGGACAAAGAGTATATAAGTATACAGTGCAGGTCGTTAAGGAGGATCCAAACGAAATTTTGCTAAAAACCTGCCAAAACTCCTTTGGGGTTCGCAGAAACATATGTACCATATTGGTACACACAAAGGAGACCATTATAGGAGCTATACATCAATGTGAAAAGACTCCAGTAATGATGACACAAAATGACCTTGATAAATGAGACTTTTGTCAATTATTTTCCTGAATGCACACGACAAAATTACACAAAACCTGACAAAATAAAAAACAGCAATACATTGACACATATCTTAACTAGCGAAAGGGTTGAATAATTTTAATTAAATTCAAAGCTAAACTATCCAAAATTAAGTTTAACATGAGCATCGCTAGGGAGTGGCAAAATACGCCCTTCAGCCATTCCGAATTGTACTACCACAAAATAAAATAATACTTTAAGCTTACATTTGAAGAAAATCTGATACATGTATACCCTGAATTTCAATGCCAAATGCGGTCAAATTCTAAGTCGAAAAATGGCCGTAACTCATGTAAAAATAATTAGACAGAACCTATATTTGAACTTGGCCTGTAGTTTTAGCTGGGAAATACACAAACTGGAGTTATCGGTCGGAAACCGAAATGTTATGAATTTGGTCAAATTCTAAGTTGAAAAAGGGCTGTAACTCATGTAAAAATAACTGGACGGAACCCATATTCAAACATGGCCTGTATCTTTAGCTGGGAAATACACATACCAACTTTGGTTCAGATCAAATAATTCAAACTGGAGTTATCGGTCAGAAACCAAAAATGTTAATGTACAGACAGACGGCTAGACGGACGGACGGATGTACCCACATTTGGGGAGATATGTGGCTATTGAGTTATGTGGCTAAAATGTTTATGTGGCTACAAAAGTTATGTGGCTATCAAGTAGTGGATAAACTTTTACGTGGCTATCCAGTAGTTAAAAGTGATACAATTTCTGATTGTGGAGTCAGAACATGTAGGAATTATAGCAGAAGTAGCTAACTGAAACCCAAAAATTTGTATACAGCAACTAAGACAGTTGAATAGGAGAAACTGACATGTCCGTGATTGGGTGGCTAGCCACATAACTGTCCGAACACCTCCTATTGATAGATCATGGATGTCTAAATCTAACTATTGAGTGACCAAAAAATTAAATATGCTGATATGGCCAAATAGATATTTTTTTTGGGTTGATCTCAACGCTGTGATGTGGCTAGCCACATAACAGACCATAGCCACATAAGTATCCATTTTACACATTTGTAGCCACATAAGTAGTCATTCGTGAGGGCAGACGGACAGACTGATTACATAATACAACCTTTTAAAAAAAAGGGCTTATAAAAATAAGTTGCATTTTTAAAACTTGATTGTATTATATGATTATAAGCCTTTGAAATCAATTTGACTACAATAATGTGTATCAAATTAGAGGTGCCACGATTATTGATTTTGATAATCGATCATCAATAATCGACTATTATGAAATGTTTACATTAATAAGTGCATCAAAAATCACTATTAATGACCAATGAACACAATGTATTGAAAGTAGGAATGCACAACGGATGGCTGGCGGTTCCTAAACAAGACAGTCAAAGACTGTGGGGTCGCTCACCAGACTGAAAAGACTGATAAGACTGGGACTCTTGAGACCATAACAGTCAGAACTTTTCATAATCACTTTAAAAGAAGTGGATCTAAACAGGATATGTGGCTAGAGAGGCTTCATGTCGGTCAGTGAATATCTACCTTTAAATTACCAATGGAACACTACAGATCACCCCTATTCATATTGGTGAATATGAGATCCATTCATCTAGTAATATCAATTCACCTTCTGCAGACCTCATTTCCTAAAAATGACCCCAAGAACAAATCCCAGTCACCCAAGGCCCCTCCATACCAAATGTAAGCTATATATGCCTAATGGTTCTTGGGGAAAAAACTGTTTTAAGACTTACTATGGAGGGAAAGAGTTATGGCCCTGGCTTCGCACCTACATGTATTTGATGTGATGAACTTAATTGAACAAATATGATTGTGAGACACCTAGTGAACATGCACACTGAACTATATAAACACATTCCATCTTTAATATGGAGAAGAAATCAATTGTTGATAGATGGATGGAAGCCTGACAGATAGAAGACAAATTAATCCAATATATACCCCCCCCCATTTTTCTTTGAATATTAGTCGTATGATTTCATCTGGATAAGTGGTGATTAAAAAAATAATATGAAATGGCCAAGCCTGATTTTAGTATGTCTGACATTTGCAGAATTAGGTCCCAAAAATGTGGATTCAATGACAATATTCTGTAAGGCAGGCTAGCATCACCAAATTCATCCTCAATCTGCTTAGGCCTCAATAAAACCTAGGAACAAATTGAAGTTCTACAGTTGAAGTTGGTGATACACACCCATTGAGCACTTCAATTATGCATGTTATCTTCTGCAAATTAGGGGACATTGAAACTGAACAGGTGGAAAAAAGTGATTAAATCAAACTGTCAATTTGATACTTAGGATACTTCCCAGAAGATGAGGACTAAGCAGAATTAGGTCCCTGTCGGGTGTATTTGGTGATGCTAGCATGCTGTATGGGGTAGCAACACTAAATTCACCATCTGGGGACCTCACTATGTAAATGTCAGACACACTATTTCCAGACTTGAAGCTCTAAGCCATTCACATTATCATTGAATGTCAGTCATCACCTAACCATTGGCACACCAGTTTGTTGTTAAATTGCTACAGATATGTTTAGATTAGAATAATACATGTCATCTGGCTAGTTTATATAATTAATGACCTGTACCTTTACAGATATATATGCCTCTGTGTTGAGAAGAGGTATTAATTAAATTGAGAGGTGATATGGCTTGGAAGGGATGTTGGTTGATGGCAGGGTTGGGTCTGGGCCATGTGGGAGGGGGTGGGTGGGGGATTGTGGAATGTTTCAATAATTTCATTAAAAGAGTAAAGTTTCATAACTCTGCAGATGTTATAATGGTGTCACTTTTTTCAAATTTTAAAACATGTTTGAAAAAAAATTGTCCCAGAAGATGAGGCCTAAGCAGAATAAGGTAATTGAGGGTGTATTTGGTGATGCTAGCCTGCTGTATGGGGTAGCAACACAAAATTCACCATCTGTGGACTTCATTCTGCAAATGTCAGACACACTATGTCCAGGCTTGGAGAAATGAACAATAGACTATTCCTATTTATTCTTGTAGACTCTGGTAGATTAGGTGTTAAGCTAATGTCATGTCATGTAATGACAGATGGTAAACTGGTCTGAAGCAAGTAGTCTTCAGCAAGAGTATCAGATGTCCCCACTATGATAAATTGTTTTTTTTCAATAGTACAGGCTTCAGTGATCTCTTAAAAATTAATAGTGCATAGCAAAGAGGTGTGAATTATAAAGGGCCATAACTTTGTTAAAATACATCGGATCAAACCCATATTTTAACTTGATCTATATATAAGTGTCAAAAATTCATATACCAAATTTGGTGTTGATCAGATGAAAAATGTTTGAGAAATCCTGTCTTGGATGAATTCTATATCAAAACAAGAGTGGAAGGGGTTAAATAAACAATACCAAAATCCATACAGATGAAGAACATGCTAAGAAAAATCTAGGTAAGAAATATGAGGTTGTGATGTATCCTAAACAAAAATTAAAGGTCAAAATGCAAAAATTAAATTTTTTGTTTTTAAAGTTATGTCCCTGGCTCTGCCCCTATTTAAACCACCTTCAAATTGTAGGACTTTTAATACAACAAATTAAGCATTTGAACAAATCTGAACCCTAGTCAACCAAGGTCCCTCCGTACCAAATATAAGCTTCCTTGAGAAGAAGTCATTTTAAGAATTACTATAGGTTATGGCCCTGGTTTCTCAACTAATTAACATGGTGACCTCATTTGAACAAATCTGAATGGGAGTCACTTAGGGAACATCCACACCAAATATGAACCCATTAGGCCTTATAGTTCTGGAAAAAGAATTTGTTCTAAGAATTACTATGAAGGATTATAGTTGTGGCCCTGCTTTTTCAACTAATTGACCTGATGACCTCATTTGAACAAATCTGAATGAGATTCACCTAGGGAACATTGACACCAAATATGAACCTGTTCCGTCTTACGGTTCTGGAGAAGAAGATGATTGTTGACGGACGGACGGACGACGGACGAGGAGTGATGACTATAGCTCCAACGGAGACTTCGTCTCAGGTGAGCTAAAAAGGGAAACTATTTCATCAAACATCCAGAGCGTGGATAACAATCACAAAGATGTGTCCCCACCTTCAAATTGTAGGACTTTTAATACAACAAATTAAGCATTTTGATAATAGCGAGTTTCATTCAGCATTCACCGCATGATCTGTGATAGCCTGAAATAGAATCATCTAAGTATAACAATGCAAACAAAGTATAGTCGCAAATGACATCGTGGAGAACATCGATGATTAAAATGCTGTAGGTTCCGTGGTTTCCAGATTCAAGGCTAGTGGCGTTCATTTCATTGAACACGGTACCAGTCGGCATATTTCAAAGATATAGTGCCGCCTTTCAAGTATAGATATACAACGACATCGTCATAAGTTCAAAGCTTAGTGCCGCCAATTTGTAGATTATACAACGACCCGAAGAGTAGCCATGTCATATCATCAAATGAACTGCCGACTGCAACATATTAAGTTAGTAGTACTCATGTCGGAATCTCTTTGATACGCGATCAAAGGTTGTTAACCTTCGTTTGTAGATAAAACTGTGTAAAACAAGCAATGTATTCAATAATATCTGCCATTTTTCAACGTCCGAAATAAATAATGTAGATTAATCGACTATGGAAATGGTATCAATTATCGGCTTTATCAATGGTTCGTTGATTATATGATTAATCGTGGCACCCTATCTAAAATGACATTTGGAAGAAAAAATATTTTAGTTTCCCATCAGTACGTCCATTTTCTTCTTCATCAATCTTCGCCGCTTATTCTGTTCGTTCATTATTTTAGTCCTTAGTTGTATGTATGTGCATTTAAGTTCAAGGTAATTTTGGGATAGGTAGTCTTCAATATCCTTCTTTCCTGAAAAATATATGAAGAAACACATTTACTAACAAAAATCCTGTAATCTGTTTATGCTTAACAAGGAAACCTATTTTGAAAAATGAAAGGGAAATTGGCTGCTTGATTTCTTACTAATGTAGACAACTCTGTCATATTTATTTGTTTATTTGGAGTTGAGCATAGCTTTCTATAGCTAAGATGATATCACAGGGCACAATGTTCCCAAGATGAAGGCAAAAAACTACAGCAGACCTACCAGATGGCTGAAATAATTCACGAACTACTGGCGAGGAACTGGAAAGCTCATTTACATGCTAATCCTGACCTGCAATGGCTCAGCAGTTCACATAGTCTTCTCAAATTTCAATGGAGCAAAGTTCAGTTCAGTGAATTGGCTACATCCAAAGATTCAGAAGAATATGTGAACTGCTAAGCCATTGCAGGTCATCAACTTGGCTACTAGTAGTGAGATTATTTATATCCCACTGGGCTCTATGGTATTGAAAATTCGAACATGTTTGTGTGTGTGTTCAGAAGCATAGGAGAAACATGTGAACCGCCATAGTAACCAAAGCAGAAAGCATAGAACATTGCACTAGAAGGGATATGTTGCTTCTTTATTTTATGACCCATTTGACGCCTTCTGCTAGCCCACAGCAAAAAAACCATAGCAAGGTGGAAAGTTGAAGAATGCAAATTTAGACTGAATATAGGTTAACATGTCTGAAACTGAAGGGGGGGGCATGGAGTTGTAATTTTCTTATGTTTTGACCCTACATTTGGAAATTTCTTGGTGTTTGAAAATTGTTCAGGGCTCAAGGCCCAAGGGGGAGGTGGGTTTGTAAGCTGCAGATGGAAAGCTGGGGGTTGATCCCCCTTTCCCATTTAAGACCCCTTATCTATGAACCTGTGTAAGCATGACTTCAACCTGTCTGACTGGGAAAGAGAAGAATACATTACAATACAAATGTATATTAATTTCGTGTAACTGAAGGCCTGTATTTCAGGCCTTGTGTTGGAATTTTCGATTTTGGTTTGGTCCGATCAATTTTGGCATGCATATGGCCCTTTTTCAACTTAGAAATTGCAAAAATTCTCATAACTTAGTTTCCTGGTAATAAGTCCAGTTTAATACATGAGTCAATCGGAAAAACTGTTTTTTGTGGCTCAGTTAAAATAAAATGCAAGTTCAAATTTCGCACCAGTTCGATGAGTTTTCCAGATTTATTGCTTTCCAGATAACTTTCATTTTGATTTTCTGATTCAAACATGGTGTGTGGATGTTTGGCTAGGAAACAGGCCTAGTTCCAATTTGGTTTCAGTCCATTCATTATTGGTGCAGTTATGGCCCTTTTACGACAAGATTTTTTTGTTCAAAACATATTTGGTGTGATGACTTCTTTCATTGAAACGCACTTCAAGTTTGAACTTGGGTTCAGTCTGACCATGTTTTGCAGAGTTATAGCCATTCGAGTTAAGCCACATCTGGCAGCGCTCTTGTTAGTTTATTTTGAAATATTTTTTTTGCAATAATTTGTTCCACATCGTATACTCACTTGGTAACTGATTGCCTTTCTCTTTCCTTATAAATTCTTTGAAATCTTGTTTTATTTTTTCAGTTGCATCATCACTCCATTTGAAGAAAACTAAAATTGTGTGGAAGAATATCTTTATATAGAATTATTGAATCAAAATATAACCTACACTCTGGCCTCAAAATAACGGGTATTGCATCGCATTTAGCAACACAAATCACAAATTTAGTGATGCAATTTATATTTTTCAATCGCCTTTTGTGTTAAGTTTATAAATCAATTTGTTAGATAACAAGGTAATTGTGTCATCCAGGCGCGGAATGCATTGATCATAGCATCAATTACCTTTAGTGTGTTCACTGGGATGTAACTCCAAATTACAAAGTGTGATAAATTACGATGGCATCATTTATCAAGGGCAGGGAGAACGTGACAGACCTGTCAAAATGGCTCACAATGGTGAAAATTCTAATGCTTCTGTTGTCACTGCGATTTAATAAATATCATGACTTCTATATCGGTGATGTTCTACTAGTGCTAGACTACATATTTATTCTAAAAAATTGAGAATTTGTTTGAAAAATGGGCTAGATTTCTTACCACAAAAATCCATGATTGCCATTTGCGGCTGCCGCGAGAACGGAAAAAACTAGTGAAGATTAATTTGAAATTAATGCACCAAATGCATGCCTAGAATCTAAACTACAACCAAGCAGCCATGGATTTTCACAGATATCCTTAGTTTTGGTGATATTTTCAAAATAGTGATATTATGTCTCTTTCTGAGGGGTAAATGTGGTTAAATGACGTTTACATGAAAGTTATGATGCACAAAGAAAATGCATTGCTTCTTGGTTGCAGTGGACACATTTAGCCAATAGATGCAATAAAAATTATACTTGTCTGATGCTTCATTTTTATTTATTAATATTTCAGCTAAATTTGGCCATCTAAGTACACATTTTGAATACCGATGCACATTTACTAAGGTTCGTAATATAACCCCCAGCCTACAAAATATGAATGTTGTATTCACCTGTTGAATTTCGGCAGGCAGCATCGGTTTCTGATTGCGCCTCTGAATAGCCTTCTTTGAGCATACTTTGGGCATCACCTGAAAAAATGAAGTTCAAAAGGAAAATTACAAAGTTCTATATACATATTTTCTCTTTCTAATGAAAAGCTAATACAAATCAGGAATCAACATAGCCTAAAACAATACAATGGTCTCCGGTAGGTTTCGACCAATCCGCACCTCTGAATACTACTCCATATACTCAATACATGTATGATTGTAAATATTTGAATATGAAAGTGTCCAAGACACTGTAGGTTATCTTGATCCACTGCCATTTTTATGTTGTCAATTCTATAATTTCGATAATTTATTTTTATCTAATAATGTAAAACAATCGCTGCATGGCCGCCATTTTGGGCAGCTGACTGACCAAACAGGGCATTTTCATCTAGGCATGAACCTGATCATGGATATGAGCGGAAAAGAGCTGCAGGGTGTAAACTTGCTGAACAATTTTGAATGAATCCAAGATAGGTGCATGGTGTCCATTGTGGGTGGCTGACCACAATAAACAAGAAGAAGTCTTATTGGATGAAAAAGTCCAAGACACTCAAATCAGAGATATTGTGTTGGGTCACCAGATACAATTTTGGATGAGGGCAAGTCAATGTACATCTCAACAGCGTTCTGTTCTGGAGAAAATCAAAATGTGAAAAGCTATCGAATGATGGACACCAAGTAATGACTCAAACTCACAGAATAAAAACTCAAGTCAAGAATTACTGCCCAGCGCACAGAATAAGTTCATTGTAAGAAATAACATCCAGCCTACAAAACATGACATTTTAGGCCATTATTAATTAAATTTATGTTTGTGTCAATCAAGATTTCCATATAAGAAAGCGTAATGCAGTGATTATTAATTATTTCCAGGGGATCTAGTTTGGGTAGAATCTCTACTGTGGCTGTAGATATAACAATGTATTTAACTGTAGGTTAAGGTCCCAGCTTGTGATTGCATGATTGAGAAGAGCCAATTTTGCTTTGATTTGTTTACAATCATGGTTCCGGTATATCTCTCAGCTAATCAAAACAACTTTATTGCAATTATCAGATCACAAAAATCATGATGGCACCATCCCTACTCTCAGGTGCCAAATAATAGTGTCCCCACACATCACTATTATCAGGCCATCACGATTATTAGGCACCTGAAAGTAATTGTCAAATGGATTATTTAGAAACAAGTATCAACAAAGAAATTTAGGCCTTGCATTGTCTGTTTAATGTTATACCGGTCAACATTTTTGTGATAAATTAAACCGGAAATATGACAAAGGCGACCTTGTCGTGACACCGAGAATGGCAGTGTATACTTCCGTACGAAAAATAACCACACATATTTCCGGTCAATTTGATCACTGCATGTCGAGAGGTACAACAAAAGTTGATTTAATGCCTGTATGGTGAAATAATAAAACGGAATGTGCTATTATTTTCGGCAAAAATCAAAATGCGGCGATTGACGCTAAACATAAATTTAATTAACAGTGGCCTTATATAGCTTGTTGTGTTCACCTGTTGAATTTAGTGAGGCAGAATCTGCAACCACCTCTGAATGGCCTTCTTTGGGTACACTTTGGGCATCACCTGAAAAAATGAAGTTCAAAAGGAAAATTGTAAAATACTATATACATATTTTCTCTTTCTAATGAAAAGCTAATACAAATCAGGAATCAACATAGCCTAAAACAATACAATGGTCTCCGGTAGGTTTCGACCAATCCGCACCTCTGAATACTACTCCATATACTCAATACATGTATGATTGTAAATATTTGAATATGAAAGTGTCCAAGACACTGTAGGTTATCTTGATCCACTGCCATTTTTATGTTGTCAATTCTATAATTTCGATAATTTATTTTTATCTAATAATGTAAAACAATCGCTGCATGGCCGCCATTTTGGGCAGCTGACTGACCAAACAGGGCATTTTCATCTAGGCATGAACCTGATCATGGATATGAGCGGAAAAGAGCTGCAGGGTGTAAACTTGCTGAACAATTTTGAATGAATCCAAGATAGGTGCATGGTGTCCATTGTGGGTGGCTGACCACAATAAACAAGAAGAAGTCTTATTGGATGAAAAAGTCCAAGACACTCAAATCAGAGATATTGTGTTGGGTCACCAGATACAATTTTGGATGAGGGCAAGTCAATGTACATCTCAACAGCGTTCTGTTCTGGAGAAAATCAAAATGTGAAAAGCTATCGAATGATGGACACCAAGTAATGACTCAAACTCACAGAATAAAAACTCAAGTCAAGAATTACTGCCCAGCGCACAGAATAAGTTCATTGTAAGAAATAACATCCAGCCTACAAAACATGACATTTTAGGCCATTGTTAATTAAATTTATGTTTGTGTCGAGAGGTACAACAAAAGTTGATTTAATGCCTGTATGGTGAAATAATAAAACGGAATGTGCTATTATTTTCGGCAAAAATCAAAATGCGGCGATTGACGCTAAACATAAATTTAATTAACAGTGGCCTTATATAGCTTGTTGTGTTCACCTGTTGAATTTAGGGAGGCAGAATCTGCAACCACATCTGAATGGCCTTCTTTGGGTACACTTTGGGCATCACCTGAAAAAATGAAGTTCAAAAGGAAAATTGTAAAATACTATATACATATTTTCTCTTTCTAATGAAAAGCTAATACAAATCAGGAACCAACCTAGCCTAAAACAATACAAGCGAGTTTTCAAGTCTATATTCAGCTATATATGAAATTTATAGCCAGTCATAATTTTCAGAAGCCAGATTATTTTTAGTAATATCACGTGAATGCCTGTGAAAGCCATCAAAATTTGTTTACATATATCAGAGATATATCTCACTCAAGAAAAGGATCTATTAAATATTGATCACTTTTTAAAAAATAAAAATTAACTTCAGACCTTTACTGAGCTTCTTTAAACATAATTTTCTGCATGGTTGTTAGTTACCTTTAGATCGATGAAAGCCATCAACTTTTTGGCTTTATTTACTGAATATATACAGTGATGCAATTTTGTTTATAATTAGGCCAAAGAATAATTGTTTTAGTGTAAACATATTTTATTCCAATCAAAATATAACATATATAAACATTTGACAGACATTTTACAGGAGTATAGAGTAATATAAATATTCGATTGATTGGAAAGGGGATTAAACAACAAGCCCAAGGGCTTTTATTAAGTTTGCTCCCCTTGTTTTGATTTTCAGACAATATTTTTTTAAATCAATGGGGGAGGGAGGACTTTATTTTATTTTAAAAACCAATACTGGCCAGCACTAGATGGGTGGACAGCAGATGCCAAGTCAAGACAATAGACAAAGTCAGCTGTTCAATTTTTTCAAAGTGGAAAAATGGATATTTCCCAAATCAGAAAATGTGGAAACATGGTTAACTGTTGCGTGATTGGGATAAAAGGGGACTTACAAAGAAAATTTACAAATGTCCTACTTACCATCTAGAGCATTCAGGAACCGTCCCATTACTCTAACTTCTTGTACTCCTGGAGGGCACTGGTAGTTTTCTTTATTTATCACTTCCTCATGACCTAAATGGTCAAAGAAAATCCGTCGATCTCTCTCAGACATGTCCAGACTGGCGTATATTGTCGATGCTCTATGCCTGTTTTTGGTCGCATTAATCGATACACCAGCAGTTTTACAGACTTGGGCCACAGCATGCCATCCAGAACAGTGTCCATTTGAATGTTTGGTTCCAAATACAAATGTATTTGAAGTTTGAATACCAAACTGAGTTCGGTGTTGTAGCAGTAATTTGGTGGGTTGAACAACATCCAATGGAATTAACAGAGGTACATATTTCTTGCCTTTACCAGCCATGTAGGCAAGTCGGAATGACTTTATAAGGTACTTTTCTGCGTCATCCACTATTGATTCTACTTTATCAGCTGGAACCCAAATACCATCCATAGCGTCAAACCATTCATCCATTAATAGTCTGGAACCCTCCTCACCTCTTCTGGCATTAAATAGTGTTAGTCTTGTGACTATTAGATCCCTGAGCCATGTGTAGGAATTAATGGAAAAGTTATCAACTTCATGGTTGATTTCAGCTTCAAGGAACCACTTTAATTTCTTTATTTCCTCTTCCGCTGGCAAATATTTTGGTAGGCGACCTTTTGCCATGGATTTTTTATTGGAGTGGTTTCTTGCATCTCCTACAAGTTCTGCAGACCCGGCACTATAAGCTTTTTTGAACAGCTCCAATTCTCTTAATTTCACATCTTGTTGTGTTTCTGCATAATAGCCATCCATGGTTTTGATAGCCCTTCTGAATATGTTGTCCATATTTATTTTCAAACCATATTTTTCTCCACTTTCAGATGCACACAACTGATGGATTGCATCTTTCAGTGTCTCTAAGTGATCCCTGTGAAACATGTCTTCAATTGTAACACTGTCCTCAGAGAGTAATTTGAACAGAAGGAATAGGCGTGTGAGCTCTCTCATCTCCATCATGACTTCACGTTTTGTTTCATTTATTTTACTGGCCTGTCCTCTTCTTGCACAGTAATGTTTAGATCCTATCATCTGAACTACTTTTTCCAGATAAAATCACCAACTTCGCCATCACGAAATATGTTAAGAATATTTTGAACAAAATCACTATTATTGGAGAAACGTGAAGGCAGTAATATATTTGTTTTCAATGGTTGTGAAGAACTGCAACAATTCCTCTTATGCTTGTAGAACGTCCTATGACTGAAAAACCTGTGGCATTTTGAACATATTCTTATAGAATCAGTTGTTTTTGGCTTTCTCTCCCTCATCAGTCCAGCATCTGCGATCTCCACATTTTGCATATTGTACTGGTATATACCTTCAATCCGTTTTTGATCGAACCACTTATTTTGCTCGTTTTTTTTCATTTTTAGTATGGCTGTAACCTCCGCATTGTTTGCTGCATGAGTTTTTATGTGCCGTTTCAGCTTTCCTCCAGTTACCACTTTTTTGCATATAAAACACATCCGATCAGGTCTCTGAAAGCATAAAATGTTGAGTCAACATAAGATAATTGGATCAGCATAACAGATCCTACCGATAACTGTGATATTGGGATCGGTAGAATCAGCTTGATCCACTGATCTGATATTATGTTCATCTTTTCGACAATAGACAAGCTCAGAACCAAAGATAAAGAAGAGCCATACCATGGCCATGTGCAATATATCAACTAAATAAAACCAAATAAATTGATAGTTATATTTGTTAACCCATTCTACAATGAAATGATTCTCCAATTTAGGTATAAAGCTATACATTTATAACGTTTCAACCGTGTGTGCAATATAGCCCAAATTTGGAACACAACCTACATGGTGTCGTAAAAGGTGACTCACACAATTAGGGTCCTGCGAATTGGAGATTTTGATCGAATCGAATTGAATTCACAAAATCGAATCGAATCATATCTGTGTGTTGCATTTTGCAAAACTGCCTATCGGCATTCGGAAACACCCATTGTTATGAACTTGAAGACGCAACGACAGTCGCATGGTAGCCTGTTTATGCACAGGTATTGGAAACAATTTTTTTTCTTCTTTTATTTAATCAATATCTCGGATTTTGATTAAATTAAAAAAAAAAATTTTGCCTAATACCTGTGTCTTTATGTAGTGCTGGATGCTTCTTGAACAGATGATTCCATAGATGGGTCATTGTCCCAGATGCGTGCACCCTGCACTTATATTTCAGTCTGCAGTGTTATTCCAGACACTACCAGGAGGCAAAACTCTACTAAATGTGAATCATGACCCGTTAATCCAGAGAAATCTCAACGTGGTCGCCATACCCATGGATAGTCCATGAGCAGGCAGTCCCACAGGCCACAGCGTCCAGAATTTAGCTCAATCACCCGGTCAGTTATCGCAGACATGCGGTCCATGTCAACAACTATGGAGCTAAGCCCCCGCTGTTCAACTCAGAGTGTTGCAGAACAATCGCAATATGCGACCGAACTGCTCCGTGGTCCAGCGAGGAATGAGCCATCAGTGTTTTTCCTATCAAGCTTTTATGTGACAACAGATGAGCATCTAGTAACAGATTACTTGCTATGAATCACCAAAATATACACCATGATCTGAAATTACTGCTTTCTTCACCAAAACCAAGTACCAACTTATGGCTGAGATGCCAGTAAACCTCTAGAACTATCCCAAAGATGGATAATTATTTCAGGAGTACACCAGAAAAACATGAAAGTAGATTACAAGATCATTTAACAGCCTTACATACTAAAAAGAACCTTCAACGTTGGAACATATTTCATGATGGGACCAAATTGAAAAAGCTTGAAATCTGCAAAAAGCAAGCATAACCAAACAGACAATCACATGCATAAAGAACCTACCTTTGTGATCAGAGCACAATCATTGTCCACCTCAACAGTAGACCGACTACAATCATCGTCCACATCAACAGTAGACCGACTACAATCATCGTCCATGGGCTAAAATCAAAACAGATGTTGAATGTTAGTGCTCATATCATTAGTCTATACAGAGTCACACCAGTTAAACACATGAAAATGTCAATGACACAGTAGCTTAACTTGTGACACGGACTAGGAATTGAATTTGCATCCACATGTCATGGGCCATCAAATATTTCATGATGATTCATGCATCAGTATGAGTTGTATGATGAGCTATTGATTTATATTGCGCTATCACTGAAATTGTCATGATCCATGGACATCACTGAAATTGTCATGATCCATGAACAGTTTCATGAAGAACGGCCAATTGGTACCGGCTCTCGGCTGTATTATGGATTTATATAGTGTTATCACTGAAATCCAAGATGGCTGATGGCGGCCATGTTTATTTATGGATTCACACCAAAGTTACTTGTTCACCATCTACATGTCAATGTCAACCTCATAACAAATTCCATGATGAATGGACCAATGATACGGCCTCTAGCCCATGCAAAAGATGCAATTTTGAAATCAAAGATGGCTGCCGGCGGCCATGTTTTTTATGCAAATAAGCCCACAATGACCCGGTCTTATCTCTATACCAATGTTACAAACCATAAAAAATTCCATGAAGATTTGTGCATTGGTACAGGCTCTAGGCCGTGCTAAAGGATTCGGGACGAACGTACAGACTGACAGACGATGCACCACGGCAATATTTTGACTTTAATTTGTCAAGTTAAGCTAATAATGTACTAAACATAATTTGATGGAGTATTCCCCTAATGCATGGACATTATTTATACACATTTTTCTATATATATTTAATCAGGCTTGTGCAGACTTTGAAATCATCCACTTCTTTCTTATATATCTAGTCACCTATATGCAGACCTTGCGCCACCAGTGTTTTTTTCCTATCAAGCTTTCATATGCCAACTGATAATGAGCATCTTGTAAACCTCTAGAAATATCTCAAAGGTGGATAATTGTTTCAGGAGTACACCCGAATAAATCGAAGTAGATTACAAGATCATTTAAAAGCCTTACATACTAAAAAAGGTGGAATATATTTCATGATGGGACCAAAAAACAAAATGTTGAAATCTGCGCAAAGCAAGGATAACCAAGAAGACAATCACATGCATAAAGAACCTACCTTTGTGGTAAATGTAGTAGACCGAGCACAACCATCGTGTACCTCAACAGTAGACAGAGCACAACCATCGTCCATCTCAACAGTAGACAGAGTACCATCATCGTCCATGGGCTAAAATCAAAACAGATGTTGAATGTTAGTGCTCATATCATTAGTCTGTACAGAGTCACACCAGTAAACACATAATATATAATCATAATTTGACAGAGCATTCCCCCAATGCATGAAAATTATTTATACACATTTTTACGTGCGCTCGCGCAACAGTATGGCGATCAGTCAGATTCATAGGTACGTAGGTTGGTGTCACCCTACCGATTTCACTCCATGACATCACCCTTATGCAGTACATGCGACGTTACAGAGTAGATTATAGAGTTGACGCCCTTGGCACTGACTTCCGTTACTAGCTCGTTGCTATATAAACAAACCAGCGATGTGGCTTTTGTCGAAAATTGACAGTCAGTGCATTCGCCCTGTATACATGTACTTTCAGAAAATACAAAACACCACAACGTTATACCCCACCAATGTCAGTGTCTCGATATCATTTGACCAAATTTCTTGGCATGAAACCGCGACAGAGACGGCGTGAAATACATCGCATTGAGTAAACAATTTCCCATTGTTTCAACTCAACTTCAAGATCGCAGTAAAAAAAACACGCAATTTGTAAGTGGTAAACATCTGAATATTGAAAAAGACATCAGGTACATGCAGAAACTAATTGTTGTGCATATTTTAATTTCTATTTGAGGCGGCAATTTTTCATGTTTATCAGTATTTTTAACGATAAGAGCGATGGTAATTGGGAGACTATATTTTATCTAGCGCATTAAATTTAAAATAAAAAGTCGTGAATTGGCTGAGTGTTTTCTATGGCCGCACATACGTTGATAATTACGAGCTATTTGTTTGTCTAAATAACATTTTTAAGTTCGAAGAGCATTAGAATGGGGATAACAGTGTGAAAGCTTGATAGGAAAAAAAACACTGGTGGCTCAAGGTCTGCAAAGGTGACTAGATATATTTCGGAAAGGTACATGGCGAATATACTTTGGCAAATACCCGTTAATGGGCTCCGATTCGCCGTCGCCCATTAACTAAATTTGCCACAGTATATTCGCCATGTACCTTTCCGAAATCACAAAACACCACACTGTTATCCCTTAAATAAGAATATTGAAGATTGTAATTGTCTTTTTTTGCTAACATTAAATTAAATTAAATAAATTAAGTAAAATACAGTAAAATTATTTTTTTAATTATTTTTTATTACATTTTTGCGCACGTTGGAATCTCTCGGAGTGCATTCTAATTCCAGGCCTTCGATTCTGTAAAATGCAGGAGTGTGGTTGGTCACTCGCCTAACCTGAAACCCAGGCGTGTGATTTTGGTGGATATTTCGGGGGTATAAAATGACAAACGAAGACTCAAAATTAAATCAATTTAATCACCATTGTGATTCATCTTGTACACATGTATTCTCCACATTGAAGTAATTAAAACTCCATTCTCGAATTGCGTCGTAATGCTTCCGTTGGATGTAAGTTGTTATGAAATGCGGTCAGAGACCATGTAACCACGTGAGAGTTTCCTGTTGTGTGAACTCTATCGATATATTTAAAAATAATGTTTGATTGCCCCGAACTCAAGTTTCAATTTCTATTCATCTTCACCGCCCATCGGGGCGGCTTCATTTAGAACGCAACACAATCATGGTACCAAAATTACGTTGCATTGGTGTGGGGTGCACGGTGGGATTAATTTAAATATGTCATGTTGGTAACAATATCTAGCCGAGAATTACTCAGACCTACATACGAATGCGACGACATCGCTAAACGCACCTGACTATAATAATGTTCTAGCGCATGCGCAAAACTTAAAACAATTACTTCCGTTGTATACGGCATGTCTGTCAGTCTTCTCCAGCAAACAAGGTTGATCGTTATTATAAACCCTTTTTCAATCGTGCGCCTAATATCGCCGAGGAGTGTGATTAATTACTCGCCAAGATTTAATTTCAGGCGTGCTATGGTGCGCGAGCGCGATCGCACGCCTCATAATCGAAGGCCTGTAATTCTATATATATTTAATCAGCATTGTGCAGACTTTGAAATCATCCACTTCTTTCTTTAATATATATCTATTCACCTTTGTGCAGACCTTGAGCCACCAGTGTTTTTTGTTATCAAGCTTTCATATGCCAACTAATAATGAGCATCTTGTAAACCTCTAGAAACATCTCAAAGATGGATAATTGTTTCAGTAGTACACCCGAAAATATCAAAGTAGATTACAAGATCATCTAACAGCCTTACATATTAAAAAAGTTGGAATATATTTCATGATGGGACAAAAAAAAAGGGTTGAAATCTGCGCAAAGCAAGCATAACCAAGAAGACAATCACATGCATAAAGAACCTACCTTTGTGGTAAATGTAAAAGACAAAGCACAATCATCGTCCAACTTAACAGTAGACAGAGTACAATCATTGTCCACCTCAACAGTAGACAGAGCACAATCATCGTCCACCTCAACAGTTGACAGAGTACCATCATCGTCCATGGGCTAAAATCAAAACAGATGTTGAATGTTAGTGCTCATATCGTTAGTCTATACACAGACACCAGTAAACACATAATATATAATCATAATTTGACGGAGTATTCCCCTAATGCATGAAAATTATTTATACACATTTTTCTATATATATTTAATCAGCCTTGTGCAGACTTTGAAATCATCCACTTCTTTCTTATATATCTAGTCACCTTTGTGCAGACCTTGCGCCACCAGTGTTTTTTTCCTATCAAGCTTCATATGCCAACTGATAATGAGCATCTTGTAAACCTCTTAGAAATATATCCAAGATAGATAATTGTTTCAGGAGTACACCCGAAAAAATCAAAGTAGATTACAAGATCATTTAAAAGCCTTAAATACTAAAAAAGGTGGAATATATTTCATGATGGGACCAAAAAACAAAATGTTGAAATCTGCGCAAAGCAAGGATAACCAAGAAGACAATCACATGCATAACGAACCTACCTTTGTGGTAAATGTAGTAGACCGAGCACAACCATCGTCCACCTCAACAGTAGACAGAGTACAATCATTGTCCACCTCAACAGTAGACAGAGCACAACCATCATCCACATCAACAGTAGACAGAGCACAACCATCATCCACCTCAACAGTTGACAGAGTACCATCATCGTCCATGGGCTAAAATCAAAACAGATGTTGAATGTTAGTGCTCATATCGTTAGTCTATACACAGACACCAGTAAACACATAATATATAATCATAATTTGACGGAGTATTCCCCTAATGCATGAAAACTATTTATACACATTTTTCTATATATATTTAATCAGCCTTGTGCAGACTTTGAAATCATCCACTTCTTTCTTATATATCTAGTCACCTTTGTGCAGACCTTGAGCCGCCAATGTTTTTTTCCTATCAAGCTTTCATATGCCAACTGATAATGAGCATCTTGTAAACCTCTAGAAATATCTCAAAGATGGATAATTGTTTCAGTAGTACACCGAAAATATTCAAAGTAGATTACAAGATCATTTAACAGCCTTACATACTAAAAAAAGGTGGAATATATTTCATGATGGGACCAAAATAAAAAGGTTGAAATCTGCGCAAAGCAAGGATAACCAAGAAGACAATCACATGCATAAAGAACCTACCTTTGTGGTAAATGTAGTAGACCGAGCACAACCATCGTCCACCTCAACAGTAGACAGAGCACAACCATCGTCCACATCAACAGTAGACAGAGTATAATCATCGTCCATGGGCTAAAATCAAAACAGATGTTGAATGTTAGTGCTCATATCGTTAGTCTATACATGTATAGACAGTCACACCAGTAAACACATAATATATAATCATAATTTGACGGGAGTATTCCCCTAATGCATGAAAATTATTTATACACATTTTTCTAAATATATTTAATCAGCCTTGTGCAGACTTTGAAATCATCCACTTCTTTCTTATATATCTGGTCACCTTTGTGCAGACCTTGAGCCACCAGTGTTTTTTTCCTATCAAGCTTCATATGCCAACTGATAATGAGCATCTTGTAAACCTCTAGAAATATCTCAAAGATGGATAATTGTTTCAGTAGTACACCCGAAAAAAATCGAAGTAGATTACAAGATCATTTAACAGCCTTACATACTAAAATGAAAGTGTCAATGACACTGTAGCTCAACTTAGGTAGGGGAATAATTTAATGGTTGACAGTAAATTGAGGAATAGGAAAGGTGCTAACTGAAATGTCTAACCTGTGCCAAAGGATTTAGTCATCCAAAGAGTAAAATCCAAGATTGCTGCTGGCGGCCATGTTTTTTGGCCGATGACCCCAAAAGAACTCATTCCCATCTACATGTCATTGTTAACATACATGACAAATTTCATGATGATCAAATGAACAGTACGACCTGTAGCCCGTGCCAATGGATAGAATTTTGAAATCCAAGATGGCCATATTTTTTGGCCAAATGACCCCAAAACCACTCGTTCCAATCTACATGTCAATGTCAACATTCATGACACATTTCATAAATTTCACGATTTAGTCATGCAAAGAGTAAAATCTAAGATTTCCTCTGGCGGCCATGTTTTTTGGCCGAACGACCCCAAAAGGAATCGTTCACATCTACATGTCATTGTTAACATCCATGAATGTTCCAATCAAAGCTACGACCTGTAGCCCGCGCCAAAGGATTTAGTCATGCAAAGAGTAAAATCCAAGATGGCTGCTGGTGGCCATGTTTTTTGGCCGAATGACCCCAAAATGACTCGTTCCCGTCTACATAAACATTCATGACAAATTTCATAAAGATCACACCAAAGGTACGACCTGTAGACCGCGCCAAAGAAAATTGTTGACGGACACACGGGCACATGTACACACACACACGACGGATGCCAACCCATGGCAATAGCTCAAACTTACAAAGTAAGTTGAGCTAAAAATGATTTACCTTTACTTCCCTCACACTCATTCTCAGGCACGGCCATGGATCACGTTGGGAAGAAGAGTCACATGAACTGCCTTCTACTTCTTCATCTGAGCTTAAATCTGAGCTCACATCTGAAAAAGTTACATCAAAAGATGAATGACTTAAAAGGAAACAAAGTTGTTTGTGTTCAAATATTCACTGCTATCTGAAAGAGCGAGGTGAACAAGTGCACCGGTTGATGTGGCTTAATACAACAGTTGCCAGGTTGAAAAAAGGCCATAACTCAGCAAATTGCCAAAAGTTATTCAGATCGAACCCAAAATTGAACTTGACCTGTGTTTTGTCGCCAAAATGACATAAACCAAATTTGGTTTCGATTCATTGATCCAAAATGAAGGTCACAACCTACACAGTAACTATAACACTTGTCCTAATATCACATTTGAAATACCACTGCATGAAAGCATTTTAACCAAGCATTTGTAAGTTGTAACCACCAGAATGTAAACAGGTGTTCAATTTCACCCAATTGGAAATGCCACCATCTAATTAGACAAGACATTAACTTTAAGACAGACAGCATACAAAATGAAAGTGTCAATGACACTGTAGCTCAACTTAGGTAAGGGAATAATTTAATGGTTGACAGTAAATGGAAGAAACGGAAAGGTGCTAATTAAAATGTCTAAGTAAGACAAGATGTACATGTCAATATCAACATTCATGACAGGTTTCATAATGATCGGATCAGGGATGTGGTGATTATGGTGTGCCAAAGGATTTAGTGATGCAAAGAGTAAATTATAAAATGGCCACCGGCAGCCATGTTTTTTTTTTCCGAATTACCCCAAAATGTTCGCATCTACATGTCAATGTCAACAGCCTTTACAAATCTCATAATGATCTGACCAAAGGTACGACCTGTAGCCTGTGCCAAAGGATTTAGTCATTCAAAGTGTAAAATCCTGACGGCTGACGGCTATGTTTTTTGGCCGAACGACCCCAAAAGGATTCGTTCCCATCTACAATGTCATTGTTAACATCCATGCCAAATTTCATGAAGATCCGATCAAAGCCAAAGGATTTAGTCATGCAAAGAATAAAATCCCAAGATGGCTGCGGGCAGCCACGTTTTTTTGGTCGAACGACCCCAAAATGACTCATTTCCCTTCTGCATGTCAATGTCAACATTCATGACAAATTACATAAAGATCAGACCAAAGGTACGACATGTAGCCCGTGCCAAAGGAAATTGTTGACGGACACACGCACACACAGACGACGGACGCCAACCCATGGCAATAGCTCAAACTTACAAAGTAAGTTGAGCTTAAAATGGAGAACAACTCAGAAACCCAACAATTAACTCACCTGAAATTTTGTCTACATCAAATGGGTCATCATCATCATCATCAATCTCTAAATATAAGAATAGAAGAAATGGAATTACAACCAATCTGATCAAAATTGTGAGTGTTTTGTACTGCGACAATCACTGACTCACTTTTATGATGAAACTATTGCAGCCTTTGTTCCAAACAATATGTTTGTGACAGTAATTTGTGGCATATCATACAAATTGGCCCTGCCATTCTGGACATGTCAAAAATGCATCAATCAAATGCCTTGGTAGAAATATTTTATGGTAGACGTGGTCAATACATACAAATCTGAGAAAGGTTACTTCGACTTTGGTAAGCTAAAAAACCTGCGGTGGACAGATAAAATGCGCCCTCAACAGGACATATAAACTCCAGCAGGCCGACATGAGCGCCCATGTCACCCGTCCTCAAAATGTACAACTTATAATAAGCGATTTCTTGTTTAATTTTGTAGCTTGAAATATAAAGCTTTTTTAAGAGTGACTCAAAGAAAAGAAGAAAAAATAACAGCAACAGCAATTATTGTCAAAGAAATAATGATTAAACATAATGAATAAATAAAGAACATAAATAATCTAACAGAAAGTCTCCAAAATTTACTTTCTTCAACACTGATGGGTTTGGCTACTCTCAACTAATTCAATGGAAGACTCAATAACAAAAATAGTAACAATGGGATTACCCAAGTAGTAATCTAAATTGAAAATAATGAGGAAAATCCAAGAAATGCATTTACCATGTGCGACATCCTGAAAAGCATAACATATCCTTTAATAAACTTCTCAAAATCTTCATAAAAACAATGTACAAACTCATAAAATTTCTATAAAGTACAATTAAAGGACCACATTACCTTTTTCGAAATTTGGTAGGTACACAAACAATATACATGAGCCCATCATGGATATGTCTGACTTTAGTAATTTCCAAATGTACCAAAAATGACCAAAATTTGAAAAATAGAGCAAACTAAGTATTTTATTGACAATTAATCTCTCCTCTGAGATATATACCTATAACATTATTAGATTTCGACAAGTTTAACATTATTTAGTTTTCCGTTCTCGTGCCAGCTATGGATGAAATCATACAACAATCAAAGGTCAAATTAGGATGTATGGCTAAAGTTTATTTTCACTTTTTGTAGGTAAACATGAAGTATATGATCAGAGAAATATAACTATATATAATTTGCAACCCATTTGACACGTTATAGATGAATCAAAGAGAAATGAAAGCAATAACTTTTTTGTCATTTTGACAGGTCTGGCTTAAAATGGCTACATACATGATACACTATTATGTTAATCACCTAATACACCATAAGCAAAGATGTGCAAAATACTAAACAGGCCTGCGTATGAGAGATTTTGACCAGTACAATTTTAGCCTCTCACAAAAACTAAGACAGGTGGTATTTTCACCTGTTAATGTTGTAATCAAATTGGTGTTAGTCATGAAATTCAGTCTTCATACACTAAAATTTGATCTAGAAAGAGTATTTCCTAAAGTTAAAGTTAACTTTGTATGTTATGTGCTTGTTTATAGCCACCAACAAAGATGTCTTTCACCACACATAACATGGGAGAAGTGTTTTTGCACCTGCAATATCCTAATGACGCGTGCGGATAGGTGTAACTAGTAGACTAGGTTGATAGAGCGATTGGGAAATCATTGGGCTACACATACAATATATGGAGAAAAAACGTCACCACTGATGCTAAAACGGATATACATGTACTAGCAATTTGTCGACTAGAAGGCATCGCAAATTATTTTTAGGTTCGACTAATGTGGTACATATATGAAAGTGTCAATGACACTGTAGCTCAACTTGGAAAGGGAATAATTTCATGTGTTACAGTCAATGGACTGATTAGGAATGTGGAATGTTGAAAAAGCCTAGTTAGGCCAAAACAAACTGAATGCGTGTTTCCCGTAACCCGACCGACCGTCTTCAAAACCTCCCGACCCATGTTAATTTTATTGGTTTTAAATAAAAAAAATCAATCTATAAATCGACCGACCACGCTGATAACCAAACAATGTACACGTGGTTCCATTTTATCTGATTCACCTCGCGAGATAAATTATATCTTTGATATATTTATATATTTTCCACATTCTTCACTCTTCAAACAGAAAGTCAAATTACGACCGGACGCAATACCGGAAGATTACAGGTTATCGTTCCTCTTCACTGACCGGAAGCACCTGTTTGCGTTTATATGGAGTATTGTTTAGTGTATTTGAGCAAAAAATTTAGCTACAGCTGTAGCCGGCTCTGAATTATAAGACATGCTCTGAATTATAAGACATGCGCAGCAGGAAGCTACAGTGGCCAGGAAAATGAATGGCAACTACAATGTAGCACTAAAGTAAACATTGTACCCCGACTCTAATAGGAGAATTTCTTATCGGGGAGATATTTTTTTAAATACTGCTCCCTGGGGACACATAATTGTCATTCCCATTTTGTTGGCATCAAACTAGATATTTCATATCTACGCTATATTTACTGTTTGGTTAATAATTAAACTTATTTTGTAAAACTATATATAACTATATCTTGTTAGCATATATCAGTTATGTCAACAATTTGTTGGTTGCTCGTGTCAATGTATGGTGTTTGATGGTGGTGAAGGCATGGCCCACACAAGACCATAAAAAATAAAATGAAAAAATAAAATAAAATGAAAAGCCAACCGCCCGCCCCAATTTGTTTTGGGCTCGTTACGGGAAACATGCATTCATTTTGTTTTGGCCTTATGAAAAGAGTCAAATCCAAGATGGCCACTGGCAGCTATGTTTTTTTGCCAAATGACCCCAAAAAGACTTGTTCCCATTTACATGTCATTGTTAACATCCATTACAAATTTCATGATTCTCTGACAAAAGATATGACCTGTACCCTATGTGAAAGGATTTAGTCATGTAAAGAGTAAAATACAAGATTTTTTAGGCGAATGACCTCAAAATGACCCATTTCCCATCTACATGTCATTGTTAACATCCATGACAAATCTCATTATGATCGGACCAAAGATATGACTTGTAGCCGTGCTAAAGATTTAGTCATGTAAAGTGTAAAATCCAAGATGGCTGCTGGCGGAGATATTTTTTGGCCGAACGACCCCAAAATGACTCGTTCCCATCTACACGTCATTATTAACATTCTTGACAAATTTTATGATGATCAGAATGAAAGTACGACCTGTAGCCCAATGCTAAAGAATTTAGTCATACAAAGAGTAAAATCCAAGATGGCTGCTGGCGGCCATGTTTTTTGGCCGAATGACCCCAAAATGACTCGTTCCCATCTAAATGTCATTATTAACATTCTTGACAAATTTTATGATGATCATACTGAAAGTACGACCTGTAGCCCATGCTAAAGAATTTAGTCATACAAAGAGTAAAATCCAAGATGGCTGCTGGCAGCCATGTTTTTGGGCCGAATGACCCCAAAATGACTCGTTCCCATCTACATGTCAATATTAACATTCATGACAAATTTCATGATGATCAGACAAACAGTACGGCCTGTAGCCCGTGCTAATGGATTGAATTTTGAAATCCAAGATGGCCACTGGCGGCCATGTTTTTTTTCCGAATGACCCCAAAAATAATCATCCTGGTCTAAATGTTGATGTCAACAGCTATGATAAATTTCATAATGATCTGACCGAAGGTACGACCTGTAGCCTGCATTGTTGACGCCTTACGTACACACGCACACACGGATGACAAAGTAAAGTTGAGCTAAAAAGTGTTAGCGTTATGTTTATATAGGATAGTTTTTTCCGATTTCATTTCTTGGAGAATAATATATAGAAATTTCTACATATTTGGCTTTTAGTGCGAGCTGAAATTCCAAAGCTAATGCGGGCCTTTAATAAGCTGTAAACACTAATCAAACAATCGGCTCACTTCGAACAAACTGTTGTCGCCCAAGGAAGCTTTTTGAGTTAAATTGGCCTGGCAGTCTTGAAGGAGGAGTTTTAAGAAATTGTTGACAAACAGACAGATGTTAAAACTGTGCCCTTTGAGTGAATCAATGTGTATACTTCACTGACTCAGGTTCTAACTTTCAATCTCACTCCTTTAAGATTTCATAAACAAAGTATTTGAATTGTATAGTGCCCATGGAATTCAAGATCTGTAGAAAAAGTGTTTTGCACATTGAAATACAAGAGCACTCCTGGAAGATATTTTGTGCAAGAAAGTTCTGATATCCTACGATATCGGTGGAAAACAGACAATTCTATTAAACACAATGACAAAAACACATCAATCCATACCTTTTTCCGCCACCACAAGTTTTCTGAATGATCACCATAATCATAGAGAAGCTCTGTACCTGCCTCTATAACCTTGATGGCATAGAGGCAGAGTCTGGGAATATGGTTTATGATGTTGAGACGCATAATACAGTTTATCTCGTGACCGGTACCGTCATTGACGAATTGACAGATGTGGTTCATTGTTGAAATGGCATCAATACTGAAAAGACAAAATAATACTAAATGATACTTACAATTGGGACTGGGAATTGTTAAAAAGAATCTACCTTTTTAAATTTTTTTTATTACACACCACTTGCAAGTTAAACACAAACTGCTGAAATTAATTTTATGGAAATATGCTGTTAGCTGGTCGCTCTGAGTGATGTCAGTTTGTGTATGGAAACCTCATGAAAGCCTAATGGTGTCAGATTAAATGGCATCAGTTTTCAGAACATTCTCAATACACTTGTGTAAATTGATCCAAGTCTGATGTACTGTTTTATCTTGATAAAACACCAGCATTCATGTCAAATACCAACATATTCTTCTAGCATATTCCAACAATAACACAAAATTTTAGTATTAGTGTAATATCTTCTAGCACCACCTGTACACAAAATGTGCTAGCAATATCTCAGCGATAAAATTATTATCACCCTACATTAATGATAATCCTCGTCCGTGCCCAGTTGACGGGGTAGCACCTAGTCTTGACCTGTGGACACCCCAGTTACCAGCAGTCCAACCATTTAATAATTTACTTCTGAAATAACATATCCTAATATACATGTACTTCTTGTCAATAAAACTAAAGCGAAGGCTTTTCTCCATTTTTACCGTGCTGATTGCCGTAGCCAATTATGAAGGCTGAGAGCTATACATGTAGCACTTCCAAATCAGATATTTTTTAGCAGATTATGAGATAAATCAGAATTTCAAGCATACCAGAGCTGTTTTCCCTCAAATTTAAAGAAAAACATCATGTTTGAGCCAATATGTTTTTCCTCCCGAGCCTCGGCCTACTGTCTTGTAATCAATTCTCCAGAGTATTCCAGCAGGAAATCACCTGCCCGAAACTGCCTTCCGACTAAATCCTGAAAAGTTACCCATTTACAATTCTGCTTTGGTTAAGAGGTCGATTACTTAGGGCATTACTGTATAAGACAACTGAGAGCGGCTTATCTTGAGATTTCAAAGTTGAGAAAAATGGTAGAACTTTAAAAATCTCCCAGCAGCCCATTATAGCTCATTCGCCTTTTTGTCAGTCTGGCAAGCCACCGGGATAATAAATAAATAAGTATAAAATAAGTAAATAATCAAGATAGTCGAGAGACAATTGACCGCCCTCTGCTCTAGGGAGACTAAAAGAGACTAGCTCTAATATGCAAACCTGAGATTGATTACTACTGGGGGCCTTGACATTCGCAAATTTGCGACAGGTTTATGGTGGTTAAACTGTCAGAAATTTTATCTTTTAACCAATCACAAGCCAGCAATTAATTAAAGTGAATTAGAATAAGTTATATATTAATAATAAAAATTAAATAAAAAATTAAATCAACAGATGAAATATTTGCTAGAATGCACTGAAAACAATAAACCAATCCTCACCTTTATGATCCGATATATATTTTAGCCGGAACCCATTCCTGTCCAATCCCGCACAACACCAATACTTCGCCTCATCCTCCGGTCTCATCTTCATGGAAGCATGTCTGTTCTGAATAATATTCTTTCAAATTAGAACTTTAAAACATTTCACTATAGAACACACTATAGAAGATAAGGCCAAACGTTTTTATTGTTATGCTTTACAGATTTTTTTAAGCTTGTTTTGGTAGGGTCGGTCGGAAAAAAAATAAAAATAAAAGTGCTCGAACCATTTTTTTTTTTTGGACATTCGCCAAGGTGGTAATTGTGTCTTTATATTTCTCTGTCAGTCACTTAGAAGTTACAGAAAACAGTTTTTGGATGTATATCTCAAATTTAAATCCAGTACTATTATTTGAAACATAACTCAGCTTATTGAATAATATTGAACAAATCCAGAAATAAAGAGTTTGTTTATATTCAACATTTTAATTATTGAATAAATGGACTCCCCCATTCAGTAATAACGTATACATTAAAAAAGTCCACTATTCATCTGGATGGATGTCATGGAAAAATAAGTAGCCGACAGATAATATACATGTATATGCAGAAGGATTCCTATTAGTTGGTGGGAAATGTTCAGATAATAAGTTTAGAACTTGTTGAACTTATTATCTGAACATTTCCTAAGAAATCTACTTACAAGTCTGGTCAATGAGTATTTAGTATAGAGAGGGTTAACAAACACATGGGAATGGTGAGATTAGTGGTAGTGATAAATAGTGAATGTGTAACTTGAGCAAACCCACACTGAACATACTAATTAGCTTGTCATTCCTATCTAAGAACCTTGTGGACTGTTATTGGTCTTCAAGTTCAATCATAAAGATCACCATAAATTGCAAGGAATACAACTTATTCTAAAGGCCAATTAAAGTTTTAAAGAGATGTCAAGATTTATAGAAAGCATACAGGTATCTTGGTGGCAGTTATAAACTCAAGCTGACTTCTCAGTTTTCATCTAGGATGTAGTTAAAAGTAATTAAAGCCAGAGATATCTATAGTTGGTGGTGTCCTAGGTGTCTTTAATCACAAGTGAAATCTGGTTAGATAATTTGTTACTGATAAGCAGAAACAGCTAAGGTCAGCTGTGAAAATAAAAATAAAAATTATATTTGATTTTTATTTCCTTGTCAGGCCACAGAAAACAGGGTCGCGGATCCGTAAAGCAATACAATAAAAAAGTTTGGCGTAAGGTCTCCAAATCCCTTTAAACAGGGTATCTTTATCAAAATTTAGAAAGATGAAACCCCACAGTACCCATTTAAACAACTGTTTTGAAGACATTTCCATAAAAAAATAAAAGGCCGCTTGGCCACACGTCCCCAGAAATGGTAGCAAACTCGCGTATGTGCTTTCAGAAACAGAGTAAACTTAATTTTTCTGCAAAGGACAAGGGGAATAAATTTGCCATAAACTGTCTGATCGAACCCATATTCGAATTTGACCTTTGTTTTGTTGCAGAAAAACAAATTTGGTTTCAATCAGTGGATTCAAACTAAAGTTATCATACAAAAACCAAAAAAAAAAAAAATTTATGTAAAACAAGAGCACGCCGTCGGCACAATATGCCCTTTCTGGAGTAAAGTGGGGCAAAGTTTAATTCATTCGTTTGAAACTTGATTCAGTTCACTCGATGCAATCCAAAGTTATCATCTGGAAACCGCATATCAGTTAAAATCCGAGTCGAATAAGGGACATAACTCTGTCAAAATCATGCGGACGAAACCCATATTAGAACTTGATCTGTATTTTGGTGTGTTAAACACACAAAATTTGGTTCAGTTCACTCAATTAAATATAAAGTTATCATCCGGAAACCGCAAATCAGGTAAAATCTAAGTCGAAAATGGGACATAACTCAAAATCATGCGGACGAAACCCATATTTGAACTTTATCTGTATTTTGGTGCATAACTCCACCCCTAGTTATCCTCCCAAACCCAAATTCGAACTTGACCTTTCTTTTGTTGCAGAAAAGTCAAATACCATATTTGGTTTCGCTAAATTGATTGAAGCTAAATATGTCATCCGGATTGATGTAAAAAAAGATGCATCACTCCGCCCCCAATTATCTGTCCGAGCCCAAATTTTAATTTGACCTTTCTTATGTCGCAGGAAAGTCACACACAAAATTTGGTTTTGATATATTGATCGAAGCGAAATTCATCATCCGAAAACAACAAAAATCAGCATTTATTGGTCGAACAAGGGGCATAACTCCACCCCTAATTATCCGGCCGAACCCAAATTTGACACTGATCTTTGTAGTGTCGTAGGAAAGTCACATACCAAATTTGGTTATAAGTTAATCAAAACAAAAGTTATCATCCAGAAACGAAATTGTGACTGACACACGGAGAGGGCTAATATCTAAATCTCCCAAAAAAAATTTTGGACGCTCTTGCATGTTTGCTTAGGGTTTAATGTTATTTTAGCGTCAAGGGCCTTATCGCGACAATGCCAGTTTTATTGGTGGCGGTCTACAGAACGTCCCGACATTACAGGTCAGCTAATGGCCCCATTCAATGAGGTACATGTATGTGCACTCACGTCAGTGAGTAACTGGCAACTCCGCCAGCAAACGAATATATAGTATAGAGTATACATGTACATGTACGTGTCGAAAGTGCTGGAGGGCTAGTTGGCATTTGGGTCATAAGCCTTACCAACACTTGAACAGAGCCACCGAGGCCCAACCTACATGTAAACATTGGCCATGTTTTTATCTTTTAAAACAGCAAAATCAGCTCAGTGCTTGGGAAACCGTGGGTCCCCAATAAGAAACCATGTTCCAATCATCCCAATTTGGCTAAATTTAAACGATACATGTATGTTCTGCCTGTTAAGTTCCGGCTGGTGCATATATACTGCATTCAAAGACAGAAATTCAAATGGTACAATCCTTTGTGGAATATGGTGTATTCTCAGCTCAAATTGTACATCTTCAATTTAGAAGATGGGGTCCTATTTTTATTTCACACTTAGGCAAAACAAAAATGATGTGTGTTTCCCGTAACCCGACCGACCGTCTTCAAAAACCCCCTGACCCTAGTTCATTTTATTGGTTTTAAACAAAAAAATCAATCTATAAACCGACCGACCGCACTGATAACCAAAATATGTACGCTTGGTTCAATTTTATCTGATTCACCTCGCGAGATAGATAATATCTTTGATATATTTATATATTTTTCGCAAAGCCACATCGTCACTCTATTAACGGAGTCAACTTTAATACGATCTGAGGCAATACCGGAAGATCACGAGTTATCGTCCCTCTTCGCTGACCGGAAGCACGTGTTTGTGTTTATATTTACATTAAACATGATGGATGTTGCGGTTGATTAGAATCAAACGAATCGATTCGAACAAGTTCATCTCAACGATGGCGAGAGCACATGGGGCTATCCCATGTGCATAATCCACGAGTGAGAAAACCCGGATTTTAAAGACTCTAGAAAATAAAGCAATTATAGGACTGTTTTTCCAATGTGTATTGATTGTTCAAATGCAGGGCTGATGCCTATTGTGGCCAAGCCACATGGCAAGGCAGTGCCCGTTTCACGCTTATTAAATTAATTTTAGTAAATTGTCTACTGTTATCTGTTTTATATGTTTCCCCTAATATATCAGTTTTATCACCAATGTGTCGTTTGCTCTGGGTCATTGTATGGTGTTTGATGGTGGTTAGGCATGGCCCACATGAGACTATTCAAAAATAAAATGAAAAAATAAAATAAAATGAAAAGCCTACCACCCGCCCCTATTTTTTGGGGGCTCGTTACGGGAAACACGCATTCATTTTGTTTTAGCCTTACTATTCTGAGGGATTAATTTTCAGCAAGAGATATCATTCCGACTTCACATGCAATTGGATCATTGTTTTGCACCCAGGATCTTGATCTGTTTGAACCATATTTTATAAAGCAAAAGCCGATTTTATTTGAATAATATGGCCAAGAGAGTCCTCGGCTATCCATGAATACCAGGAATGCAATGTCCATCATCCAATATGGGTATCTGAACTAAAACCATGGATGATGGATCTGGTCAAACTTAAACAACAAAACAACATAATCACTCACTGTTCTCTCCTTTCTTTTATCCAGCACTGCTTTCAGCTAAAAATAAGATATAAAACATCAACTTAGCCCTTGGTTTCCCCATGAGATTATATTGCATGCCTGTTGGTAAATATTAGCAGGGTTTGCGCTGCCACTTGCCAAATTTGCCAATGGCAAACATAATTCACATTTGGCAAAAAATATTTTAATTTGGCAAAAGATTTGGCAAGTCACTTTTTTACTCCTCAAGAGAGCTGAAAAATATTGGCCAATCAAAAGAAACCATTAATTTCAGGAAACTCTTACAACATTAATATATTAGTTGTGTTTTATAAGGTTTAGGAACAGTTAGCACCTCAATGAAGATGCAGTTAATCTCAGTGTTACCGCAGATGTTTCGAGTGATTTAATACTAGTATTTAGTTTGGTCGTGGTGTTAGTTTACATATCGATGTCAAAAGCCGTTCAAACCGTGAATGTCGAAAATGATACTACCATGAATATCATTTGGTAAATAATCTGCAATAATGAGGTCAGATATATTATACACTTCTGAACTGATAATATATTTAAATACAAATAAATACTATGCTATTCTATATTTTATGCCTTGTGTCTTTCTGATCTCCTTCCAATATCATAATATGAAGCTTCCAGCATTCAAATCACACCTGACATGTATATATACATGGAAAAGTGAAAACTTTTGGGAGAATTCCACACACAAAAACAAAAAATATTCCCGCTCACCCACACCTATATTTTTCAGCTCCGTTAGGGGAAACATAGATTTTTTTTGTCACCCGACGTTTCCGTCGGAGGACTATAGAAATGACCCTCGTCCGTCCGAGATTGGGTACCTTCATGGTGTTATCAACTCCTCCTACAGTTTTAAACGTAGAGATCTGAAACTCTGGGATATTGTTCCTAACATGTTGGTGATTTGCAACATCTATATAGCTAATACAAAAATATCATTTTTTCCATATTTTCGGGGGGTTTTCGACTTGGAAAATTTGGAACATTTTTGCCTTTTGGATGAGATTGGGTACCTTCAAGGTGTAATCAACTCCTCCTACAGTTTTAAATGTAGAGATTTTAAACTCGATATTGTTCCTAACATGTTGGTGATTTGCAACATCTAAATACTGTATAACATAAAAAGTAAATATTCAATACCAATTCAATCAAAAATATCCTACTAGTATACATGTACCAACATATGCTACAAGATGCTGATGTACTGTCAGTAAATGTTTGTTGTCAAACATTATAAAATCCCTATGCCTTGCCATATGGTCTGGCAACCACAGGAGTAAGCCTGGCTTCAATCTTATACTGTGGATGAGCCCAGTGGCCGCAATACTTAGATAACCGTTGATTTTACTATAATAATGTCCACTAACTGTTCTGATTGCCCACTCTATCGTGAGGCTACAAGCCTACGATAACACGGTCGTTGTTTGGCTTCGAAACCGAGACGATGATTCGGTTTCAAGGTTCAGTTCGACCTAAAATCTAAGGTTCGCAGGGCCCTAGAATAATATCTCAAATCAAATGGAAAAATGTCAATGTGTGACCCACTTTCAGTACTCCTGAGTGCCTAATAAAAGTCCAGGGTGGAATAATAGTACAGGTTGAAACATTTTAATAATCGTACATGTATGTTTATTAGGCACTCAAGAGTACAGTTAAGTTATGGCTCGCTTGCAAATTTATACAATGATCTGGGACTTGTCATTTGTCAATCACAGGCTAAAAAAAAAATGTTTGTCTCCCAATTACAAAGCCAAATTATTCCAGATACATTGGAGGTAGGGGATTTTCATTTTAAACTATCTATAGATCCTTAGAAACTTTTCTCACATTGTATGTGAAGCCTGTCTGTGTATTTTGTGAACTAAATCCAGCTCGATCAAAAAGGTGACTAGTTTTATTTTGGCTCCAAGGTGCCTGAGTATTACAAAATAGCAGATAGATTTTAAAGAGTCTCCCAAAATATTTATTAAGAAGTTACCTTACCACTGATCTTAAAACAACTGTGTTAAATATTATTATGAGCCAGGAATGCTAGCTGTTATGGGCTACTGGTGTGGTACATGTATGATATAAGTGACTATTTCGAGTTCACTGCCTTGAGGTTATTCAATAATAACATACTGTAAAGCATGAGTTCCCAGTATGTGAACAATATTCAACCTGCTAAAAATATCCCCACCAACAGTTCTTATAAGAGCTCAATGTTTGAATCCATACTAGTGTTACACATTTTAGTGACTACCTATCACTGACAATTAACGAAAGAATATAAAATTTGATCTTCTCAAATGAAACAATAACTTGTCATATATGTACAAACTCATTGAAATTGTATTAACCAAACACCCATTCACATATCAATCTGAGTCAATAAAAGTATATAGGTTGAAACATGGACCATAAGCCTAAAAGACTTCATTTTATACTCGTTTAATGTTCCCTATATTCCATGTATAATCTGTTAATTTAGTGATGTTATTCAGAGCTTGGATGTTTGTTGCCAATTTACCCAGGTTTGATGATACTATTCACACTTAATTAGGCTATTAAGGCCAAAACAAAATGAATGCGTGTTTCCCGTAACCCGACCGACCGTCTTCAAACCCCCCCCCCCCACACTACAGGACAGTTTTTCCCCATTTCTATTGATTGTTCCAATGCAGGGCTGATGCCTGTTGTGGCCAAGCCACATGGCAAGGCAGTGCCCGTTTCAGGTTTATTAAAGTAATTTTAGTAAACTGTCTACTGTTATCTGTTTTATATTTTTTCCCCTCAATATATCAGTTTTATCACCACCAATTTGTCGGTTGCTCTGGGTCATTGTATGGTGTTTGATGGTGGTTAGGCATGGCCAACACGAGACCATAAAAAATGAAATGAAAAAATTAAATAAAATGAAAAGCCTACCGCCCGCCCCTATTTATTTTGGGCTCGTTACGGGAAACATGCATTCATTTTGTTTTGGCCTAATGACTCATTGAAGTAAATATTTCAATTAATAGAAAATGGAAGTGGAGTCATTAGAAAAGGGGCCTATTATAAAGCGACAAACTGAGACAAACAGCATCGGCAGTGATTTTCTTTTATTTCCGAAAAACAAAAATAAAATTTATTTTTTGGTGAGGGAGGTTTTTATAGGTGCGGGCAGATTAGGGGAAACAAAGGTATTTTTTTTTAGGCCTATACTCCTAATTGTTCCGTTTTAGTGGGTTCGCATTTTTCCGCATCCAATTAGTTTTGATTAGAAATTCACGGATGGCGCCGACAGGGACGTGGCTAGAGGGTTTCCGTTCGGGGAGTGTCCAACTGCACCACCCCCCCCCCCCCTGAATCAGAATCAGACCGACCACAAGTTTTGCATAATTCCATTTGCATCCCCCCCTTTGGATCCCCCCTTTGGATCTCAGTGCTCTTAGGCCTAATTTCCCATATATACATAAACCATGGTTATATATTCCCAGTATGAGAACATTCAGATATTTTACACATTTAATTCCATACAGAATCACACGCCTACGGGCAAGAGACCGCGAAACACCAGGCTTACCAGGGCTGTTCGCCAGGTGTGAGAACATTTTGAAATTTGAAACAAGAAAATCGCAAATCCTAGAATCTGGACTGGCCTCAACTGCAGCTTTCCTATAGTGTTGGAAATTTCAAACCTCATACTCCCCCTCAGGTTGGACAATTCTCCAACTGAATACCATTTCAGTCCATAAATTTGACCAAATACAGTACAACATTGTTAAACTTATTAGCATTTTTGTAAATTAGCCACAGGGGAGAAAATGTTGTAATCTGAACAAGAAAATCGCAAATTCCTAGCATCTAGACTAGCCTCAAGCCCTCCTACAGTTGGAAATTTCCAACCTAACACTCCACTTAGGTTGGAACATTTACAACTGATGACAATTCCAATGACAATGTTGACCAAATGTATGACAATATTGTTTTCTTAAATTAACTAGCAGTTTTTGACTGACATGGCGGAGGGACCAGGACACAAGCTTTCCAACTGTTGGAAATTTGCAACCTGACACCCCCCTTGAGGTTGGAAAATTTCCAACTGATGACCATTTCAGTCCAAAAAAATTACCAAAAATAAGAAAATTTGCAAATATTTGTCCAAAAACAATTAATTCCCCCCAAGAACTTGTTTGAAATTCAAACTACAAGAACATTTTCAACCTACTGTTAGTGTGAAATTTCCAACTAATGTATTGGCAATTTGGCAGGTATGAAATTTCCAACTGTTGAAAATTTTGACCAAAGTTTGGGGGGGGGGGGGGGGGGGGTGAGACCCCCGAAGCCATTGAAAATTATAAAGTAACATGTGGGGGGTTTCAATTTGGTGTGCACGGGGACCCCACATAACACATGCTTCATGGAACAGACTGTGTTGGCCTGTACCGAGTTACCCATGCATTTTCCAGTTTGCACGGATTCCGAAAAATTGACACAAAAGGATCCAGCGACGAGTAGTCAAACGTCATGGTGTTAGTTACATTGTCATTAAGATGTCGTAAAGATCACAGATGCCGCTGGGCAGCTGTACCCTTTATGTAACAACGTTGCAATAGCCTAATACATGTTGTACCGACTTGTTACACTGAGTTATCATAATTATCTGATTCTCATTGCTTATATACGGTGACAAGGCACGCACATACGCTGGTAACACATGAATAATTTCATTACCGAAAATACGTATTTTTAGTTTTTGATTTGGTACGGTAAATCGGTATTACGCTGATACCGATACCGCATGGTAAATACCGAGTCACTCATCTGAACAACAGTGCAAAATTAATCAAATTATTTATAACCTTAACCAATTCCTCAACCAAATCGAGCAGTGTTCATACCCATATCTCATTGATCAACTTAAATACTGGTATTCCAAACATTCTTGAATATAACAAGACGATTGCACAGGTCTCAGCATAAAGACATCAAGATAATTATATTGGCTACCAGATAAAGCATAACAAATAAAAAAAATGACTATAATCCATTAATCGCCATCTCACAACCCCCCCCCCCCACCCCATGCCCTCACCCCTTCTTGCCCATCTCAATACGATAATACACACATTGTAAATACGCACTACATACACCCAATATACACCTAATTATACAAGCATAAGGGCCCTGCCCTTACAAGTTAAACTTTTTGTGGGGTCCTGTTGTTATATATATATTACAATTATATTGAATATGAAATAAATCTTATTGAATCTTGAATGCTTAGTTATTTTGAAGAACATTTCCAGGCCACTACTGACTACTCATCATATATATACATTCCACAAATTATCTCCAAAACTAGCACCCTTATGGGTAGCTAATTAATGACCCAGTGCTATGGAAACAATTTTAGGACAATATATGTAACGAGTGATTTAAGGAAGTCATTTTGGCTAAAAAGGTTCTATTTCTGATAGACACTTAAATCAATTTTAGTAACCCAATGAACTTGTTTTACCTAGGCAATATAATTTCCTAGGCAAACTGATTTTGCCTCTGCTTTTACCTAGGCATTGCCTATTGCCTAGGCTAATTCCCAGGGCTGAGGATTTACGTTTTTATTTTGTTACTTTCGCCGTCTCTCTCACCTGCTCACTCAATGATTGACTCCGAAATAAATTATTGACTGAGTCAGAGTCTCAGTGGCTGTCAAGAAGAATTCGAGCTCTACAACTTCGAGCCTCTTGCTTCCATTTAGACCAGTTGTCAGATACGTTCCCTTCAAACGACACCATCTCTGGACGCTCAAACTTGTCCATTTCGTTTAGAAATGGCTCACTTCTGACACCATGTTGTGATAAGATGGATGTAAAAGCCATGATGATATTTTATTAACCGGAAAAGGTACACACAAAAACAGGAATCATTTCTAGACGACATGAACTTTGATGAAGCGGATCGTCACTATTCCGTATTCGAAGGGGCCTAACATCATAACGGCAGAATTTAATTAAGCGAATTCCCTATTACATTATTAGATAGACATGATTTTTTTTTGTTAAAAGTTTCCTCAAATATCAATTCTTCAGATTTAAAGAAAATTTTTGGACCCATAATTTATATTACCAACAGTATACGCTAAAACGTTAGCAGTAGCACTGAGTCGGACAGTCCTATGGAAAACATTCACACTACCGCTACTCACCTAGTACAAACGCTATCGCATGCCAAATGGGGTGGGATGCTGAAAAATCGCAAGCCAATTTGCGCGCGATTTAGTTTGCCGTGTCCCGCGTGACTCAGCATCGCATGCGAATATGTTTCGATTGTAAAATTCAAAGAAATGTAACTCTAACATACCCGTTATTTAGTAAAAAATCATACCAAAAGAATGACACCACAAAGAGACACGTTTCAAAAACACTATAGGAAAAATCACTTTTAGGGTGGGTGGGCTTGGGGAAGGCGGACGGCACTGTCTAAGACCTGTTATTGAAGCGCCGCAGGCGCGTTAAGCAACGTCACCCCTTTTTCAAATTGATATCGAGGCAGTCAGGTCGCGCCAGCGGGGGCCGCGGGGGCCTGATGGCTCATAAAAACAACTCTATATATAAGCGCCAAGGGTAGACTGAGCAAATCGAGACGGGATGCTGGTCCCGCCAAACTCTCCAGACGGCATCGACATATCAAAACGCATGCGATTCTCGCCTATCGTATCCGTATTTGGACGAGATTGTATAACCATAGCCTGCGCTACTAGGGTTGAAACGATTAATCGACTAGTCGTAGACGACGCTGAACTGTCAGAACGTCGACTCTGAATTTTGCCGTCGACTAGTCGGAATATAGTTTATTACACGCTTGTTCCTAGAAGTTCAGTGTTATTGCCGTTCCATATTCACAAATCCGTATGCAACGTACGTTCCATACGCATCTCGTTGACGTAAAATGACGTACATGACGTTCGCCTCAACCACGAAACTGGAACTATTTAAATAAAAGAATCATCACACATGACAAACACGCCCTGTATGAGCCTAAATAAACCTTCTAATCCTGTATTTTTAATGCACGGATTCTAGGATGCGAAGCGTGTAATAAACACAGAACGACACGATGTGTAAATGGGTTTGTCGATACGGCACTCGTGCTGTCGCGGAAGGATAGAACTCGAGGCGCAAGCGCCTCTCGTTCTATCCTTACGCGACAGCACTCGTGCCGTATTGACAAACCCATTTACACATCGTGTCGTTCTGTGTATAGTGTATTAGTTTCATGTATAACGTTTTCAAGATCGATTCCGGCATAAACGATGTTAACTGCGCGTAAGTTATGGTAAGTATAACGTTTGGTGGCACCCGGAATTGACAGTGTTACTAGTATAGACACACACGGACCGGTGACCCGACTATTAATTGGACGAATGAAATTGACAACACAATGTCTCACTCGTCGTTTGAGGTCAAAGACATGATGGCAATGATTGACGCGGCGTTGTAGTTTGTCCGAGACCGCTTTGATACAGACACTGACACACTGTGTATATTTCCATTGATCTCGCACCGTCGGATTATGATGCGACGGACGCTGGGTGCAGGTCGCTTAAGGTGACGTCATTTGTGCTACCGTATATAAATGATACTGACATTAAGAACTGGCTATCGTATTCTACAACGTAGCCTATACTATAGGGCGTATTTAGTCGGAACATTAACATTTTATAGTGACACCGCTCGGCACCGGTTTATTGGTGATCACGTGACTAAACGAAATAATCTCGAACGCTGATATTAAATTAAAAACCTGTATAAATGAATTGTGTATCTAATCATTATCCACCACATGTCTAATTATATAATTACATTCAGTGTGTTGGATAAATATCAAGATGTTTACAGTATTATTTCCCAAATAAATTGGTGTGTATGCAGGGAAATGCGCAACGCAATAGAACACCATTGCATCAGTCATCAGTGTACGCCATGTACGATGAATTTTCCGTACAATGTTATGTTTGAAAGTTTTGATATCGGGTACCGACTAGTCGACGCAACGCGACTTTTGGGCCTCGACTAGTCAACTCTGAAATTCACTAATCGTTTCAACACTAACCGCTACTGTGACTGTCACCAGTCCAGTGTAACCTTGTCAATGTCATTAAAAGAAACTTTAGCCGAAAATTTACTCGACGAGGCAGTCGTGTGACATTCAATGCCCTATATACTTTAGAGCAATAATAGTACTCAAATAGATCATTATTTCATAATAAATATTGATATTATGTAAACAATAGTGTCAAATTATACTCACACAGCGTTTCCCTTAAGTTAGTGCCGCCATCTTTGGAATGCAGTGCAACTTCCGGTTATGAGTCTCTCTTGAATTCAAAGTCGAAATATCATCAGCGCGGTCTTGCAAAAATCAACTTTTCCGTTTTTGCATTTTTTATGTATTGGATGCATCAAACAAGGAGATAACCGGCGAAATGTCATTAAAAAATCGAGAAATCTGGTACATACATGTATCGAAATTGAGTACAAATTTCGGGATTTAAAAAAGACCGCACAATGATGAAACTATATATCGATCGAATATACATCTCTCAAAATCATCGCTGCTGAAATTCCCTTAAACAACAATTTTTTCAATCCCATCATTTTATAGATAAAAGACAACCTAAATCGGTTGAACAAGGAGAGGTGGTAACAATTAAAGCGCAATATAACTAGTTGTAACTGGTATGCAAAAATTAGGCAGACCGGATTTCGTCTGCATAATTTCGCGGTCTGCCTAATGCTGGTCAATTGTCCTCCTAATGCTTACTCTACATAACTATATATATATATATATATATATATATATATATATATATATAGCTATATATATATATATATATCTTTAATGTCCTCCATAAATGAAGAAATATAAACAAGTGATATCGAGTACTCCCGAGTACAGGTCGAAATAATAGTAGATGGTGGAAAATCTCCACAATTTTAATAACAGTACAGGTTGGAATAATAGTGCAGAGTACCATCCATAGTTGACCCATACCAGATACGAAACACATACTTCGTATTCAAACATCATCCCATTTTGTAAACTATGGTACCTTTATAAAATAATTAAACCGTGTAGGCGTGCAATTATTTCAAAATAATATGACCATGCACTTTCTCATTATATATATATATCTTTATTCCTCCATATAATGAAGAGCATATATATAAACATTATAAATAAATTGTTAACACAAATACATCCAATTTGAGAACACAAATACATCCTGCATGCAGGAATTTGGCTATGCAATATACAGGGTTATACAATTTGCCTGACAAAGAGACAAATACGAACATATTTGAGTGCATATAAGCATGCATACCCTCACGAGCACCGACACGACCACACATCTGCACACCCACATACACGCCCACCCTCACACACATATACATGTATATAAACATGTACATACACATATACTGACATACATGTATATACAAAGATATACATGCATACACATATACATGCGCACGAGAGAGAGGGCGCGCGTGCACGTACACAGCCGCGCCAGCACTCGTGAATATATGCATGGTTATATACATATATATAAATGTTCATATAAACATATATGCATATTTTCATGCACATACATCCACGTAGACACACACACACATATGAATACATATGTAACGGTCAGGTAACTACATGTGCACGATTATATGTGCATGCATATCTGATTAAATATACACCAAAGCATAAATGGTACATGGCTGTATGCGGAAGTTAAGGGTATGGAAAATTTGCGTTGAGCTGAAGCGGGACGTTTATTGCCGTGTTTAAAGAAAGGTTATGCTTTGTTAAGACTGTTATCTTAAGTGCAAGCGGGATAACTCTAAAGTTTGGATAATTGCGAAAGTTATATGGCATGAATATACATATATATATACACTTGAATATGTATACACATATACACATGTGTATATATATTCACGCATACATATGTATACACATATACAATTACACATGGGTATGGCTTGTGTGATCATGCATCCTGGAGAATACACATGGGTATGGTTTGTGTGATCATGCATCCGGGAGAATACTAATATTCACGGACGTCCGATGAAGTGAGGCTATGTGAAGTGTATAGTACGTACACTGTAAATAGTGAACAAATGAAGGAAATATGGGTAATTTGAAATATATGCATATTTGGCTGAAGGATGCATGGTACTGAATTGGCAAATGCTGTGACATTGATAATTTACCAACCAACAGTAAATTATATTAATGGAAAATTAACGCTATTCTACTCCTAAAGAGTGCTGATCACTTTAGTTAACCATTATCAAAGTGAAACCGTTTCCACATAAATGCTGTTGTCCTAACGAGCAAGCGAGACAGATTAGATTGATTATCTGAGAGTAAAGCGAGATCTCTAGGTGGCGATCCCAGAAGGGAAGACAGTAGCTGCAAACGGGGTAATTGGTCTAGGTAAAGGAAACATTCAATGCCATGTTGGTCAATGATGTGGTACCACATGTCATTCCGAATATGTAGCAATGACGGGCAATCTATCAAGATATGTTGTACTACACATGAGTAGGTCGCTAAACAATGTTTGCATGTATCATTTTGTCCGAAAGCTGTATGTGCGATTATGCGACCGATCAATAGGAATTTAAATTTTTCCTCCGGAAATTGTGAGCATAGTTTCCATATTCCGATCGTTCGTAGCGTGGTGTGAATGGTACGGAATGCTGTTAAAGAGGAGTCGCCGGAGATACGATTATACCAGTCAAGTTCATCTAACTCCTTTACAGCTGTCCGTACCAAGCGTTTCCACACCACGGGCGATGGGAATTCATTGGAATTAGCATATTCAATAAGGTGATGTTCAATATTATATTTGCATAGGATGCACCATATGTCATGTATAAAAGATGTTTCGTCTGTTGACAGACCAGATATGAAGTCATACAAACGTCGTAGGAATAACTGTTTCGATGCTTTCTCGTGATTTGGCCCACAGAAAGCGCCAAGCATTGAGAGTTTCCGACGATCGATCCACGATTCTAGTGAGGAACAGCCTAGACAGCCTTGTGCAATAACTGTTCGGGTCCTCGTCGGAAAACCTTGCATATGCTTGATGCAAATTCTGTGGGCCTTCTCAAGCTTATCTATTTGAGTTGTGTTTAGGTTCCAGAGAAGTTCACTGCCATACAACCCGGAAGGAATGACTATTGTTCTGTAAAGTTTGTATGAACTTTGAGGAGAGATACCACCAGGGTAAAGGCCAACATCGGAGAGGCCGAAATATGTCCCCCTTAATTTTGTGCATATGGCATCGACAAATTTGTTATTGAAATAAGATTTGGAAAGCAGAATTCCCAGGTGAGTATAGGAGTCAACTTCGCTGAGAAAGGATGATCCAAATGGCCATGATCTTGCACATTTATCGGCTTCTTGTTTTGATTCATTGAAAACCATTATGACGGTTTTCGATGAATTATAACTGAAGCGCCATTTATTACTGTATTCAATGCATAATTTATATAAGCCAATAAGACCTGGTCGGGATAGAGAGAGAAGCATCATGTCATCGGCTTGGGTGGGAGATGAACAATTCAATGAGTGGATACGAAGGCCCAATTTTGATTTCTCAATAATATGTAGGAGATCGTCTGCGTATATTTTGTACCACAGAGGTGATAATATTGATCCTTGTCTGGTTCCTTGAGACAAGGAGAACCAGTCGGAATACGTTCCGTCGCTGCGGATACAACATTTTATGCCAGATAATAATTCTCGTATGATGAGCCATGTTTTGCCTTGTAATCCTCTGTGAAATAGTTTATACAAGAGGCCATTTATCCATACACAGTCGAAAGCTTTACGCACGTCCAATAGACATGAATAAAGCTTATTGTGCTGTTCCCTGGCGTAACTAATACATTCTTGCACAAAACATGATGTCATGGTCCAACTGATTCCTTTTTCGAAACCATGTTGTAACGGATGGACGGCGATTGAAGATGGCATGTACGTTTCCAATCTAAGAGATATCACCCTCTCAAATAGCTTATAAATGGCAGGTAATATGGTAATTGCTCTATAGCTATCAAAGCTGTCTTTAGGTTTTCGTCCACCCTTGTAAAGAGACACCATGACGCCCCGTTTTGCTGCAAGAGGTACGTGTGAGTATTCAAACATATATGAGAATAAATGTGCGAGGCAATTGAGCAACGCTTCACCACCGAAAATGATGTGCTCATAGGAAATTGAGTCGTATCCATGTGCTTTGTTCCTATCTAATCTGTTGAGTAATTTACTGAGTTCATATACGGTCACAGGGTGTGTAATAAGTTCATCACATGAGCTTGAGGATGAGTGACTGGTGGTGTTAGTGATGAAATTATTTACAGAGTTATAGTTGTCTACATCATATAATGGATCAGTTGACTCCGTGAAGATTGATTTATAATATTCAGCCCATGCGCTAACTATCTCCGATCTACCTCTGAGAGTTCTGCCGTTATGTTTGAAGAACGAGAGAGAACGGTTGTGGCCCTTTCTGTTATTTTTCAGTAGGCGGTAGAACGTTGCTAAGTCAAGCTCGGCTAGATTGTCAAGATCAGAGTGCTTATCGCGCAAAAATTTACTGGATTTTCTACGGTGAACAGAACGGAAGTTACGTTTTGCATCTTTATAGTTAGCATACATGTATGAAGGAAATAAGTTGCCTCTTGGTCGGCCATCTTGAATCCAGAGGACTCGTAATTCGTCCATCACTTTATGCAGGGCACGAAGTTCATCGTCCCAGAAAGGCTTCAGGTGCCTTTGAAATTTTGATATGGGAATGACTTCCCTGGATGAACGCAGAAGCGCGTTTACTATATCGTTGTAATATTGATCCAACAAGAATATATCGGTAATTTGAAACTGAGGAAGGTACGATTCCAATTTCGAATGGTAATTTTCAAGAAGATCAGTGTTGTTATTTAAAAGCTTCCATTTGAATTTCTCTGGAACATGACTGAAGTTGGCTGTCTGAGAACAGTTGAGATCAAATTCTATAGACATTTCGATAGGTCTATGATTGGAAACATTAAGGGAAGCGTCATCAAATATCTGAGCATTAAGTACCTGGTGTAAATCGCATGACCGGATAAGAAAATGGTCTATATTAGACCCGACTGAAGAATCATCAGCAGGTACGAATGTTGTTATATTTGAGTCGGCGCAGAGGACTTCAATGACAGACTTTAAAGAGAAGTGTGTCAGCAATTCTTGAAATCGCTTATTACGAGCGTCACTTCTCGACAACGTCCCATTGAAGTCACCCATCAGGATTGGAGTACCTAGAGGTATGTAAAATTCTAAGATATCGTACAATGACTTGATATATGCATCATATAGTTCGACTGGAGAGTTTGAGGATGGTAAGTATACTTGAAATATGTACATGAAAGAATTTGGATTAATTTCGAGCTGTATATCTGCTATGCGGTCATCGTCAAGGTCGATGACTGAAATTTTAGAGTCGTGACGTTCGTGCCATAAGATGCTGACCCCACCAGCGGTTCTCCCTCTCTGATTTGGCTGTCGTTGTCTTTGATCGTAGACTGTGTGCGCGCGGTAGTTGAGTGACAGGGTGTCCATGAAGCTTGCATTCGCACTGCACAGCCAGTGTTCACTGACGCCACATATGTCGACTGAATTATCCGACAGCAAATTCACTAGATAAGAAGAAGAGCTGAAGATGCCAGTTACATTCCAACTGAGAAGCTTAAACATGATGGATTGATGTTAGTTAGTTTGTGTCACGCAAGAGAATAGAGTTAGGATCTGTCGTATTGGGAGTACATTTCCCTGCAGCGGACTCCTTTAGGCCAGAAGTTGTAACCCAAGACACGGTCCACATCCGATGAGAGAACATTTATAGTGGCGTATGCCGGTTTGTTACGGCCGTCCACATACACCCTCACGACTGAGAAGGATATGTCGCTGGTATGAAGGTGGTATTCCACATGATCCTGAGTTACTTCCTGTGTCAGATTATCCACTTTCAAACGCACAGTTGTAATTGGATATTTGCAGCTGTATGGAGACTTTCCAGAGGGAAGACGTCTGAATCGGCGGCGATGATGGAATTGACTACGATCACCCTTATCGTGTTGATGGTGATTTCTATCGTTTGCAGGAGGACGGTCAGGTCTTGTTGAATCAGCGTCGTCGATTATTATGTATGTAGAATCGTCATGATACGATGGGGTCATTATACATCAATCAGGTTCTTTTCTAGTGTGGTGCACCGGTACATCCGTATAAAATGTATGAGAATGTTTACACACCTGACTCATATATGAGAATGTTTACACACCTGACTCATATATGAGAATGTTTACACACCTGACTCATATATGAGAATGTTTACACACCTGACTCATATATGAGGATGTTTACACACCTGACTCATATATCAGAATGTTTAAACACCTGACTCATATATGAGAATGTTTAAACACCTGACTCATATATGAGAATGTTTACACACCTGACTCATATATGAGAATGTTTACACACCTGACTCATATATGAGAATGTTTACACACCTGACTCATATATCAGAATGTTTACACACCTGACTCATATATCAGAATGTTTACACACCTGACTCATATATGAGAATGTAACTTTACCACAATTTCCCCCAACCTGACTAATTTTATCACGATTTTGGAACTTGGGTAACTTTATCACACACAAAAACGGTGAGAACTACACATTTATCGTTAGTATTTGGGGAATTCTCTTCACCCCCTACTCAGATTCGTGTTGTTTATTTGCCGACAAACTAAAACACATGTATGTTTCTTTGAATATGTACTGCATCTGTGAGAAGGAACGACTGTTTTCTACACAAATCAAAATCAAACTTTACAGACTGAAATTTCCAAGTCTTTCGTCTGAATCACCCCCCCCCCCTCCCCCTCCTCCCCCTCCTCCCCCTCCCGATTATGGTCGGAATTGTCCAACTGGTGCCTCAAGCTTTCCAACTGTTGAACATTTCTAACATAACACCCCCTGATAGTTGAACATTTCTAACATAACACCCCCTGATAGTTGAACATTTCTAACATAACACCCCCTGATAGTTGAACATTTCTAACATAACACCCCCTGATAGTTGAACATTTCTAACATAACACCCCCTGATAGTTGAACATTTCTAACATAACACCCCCTGATAGTTGAACATTTCTAACATAACACCCCTGATAGTTGAACATTTCTAACATAACACCCCCTGATAGTTGAACATTTCTAACATAACACCCCTGATAGTTGAACATTTCTAACATAACACCCCCTGATAGTTGAACATTTCTAACATAACACCCCCTGATAGTTGAACATTTCTAACATAACATCCCCCTGATAGTTGAACATTTCTAACATAACACCCCCTGATAGTTGAACATTTCTAACATAACACCCCCTGATAGTTGAACATTTCTAACATAACACCCCCTGATAGTTGGAAGTTTCCAACAGTTTTTCTGATAGCCATATCAGTCAAAATAATTCGGGGTTAATCGCGTTGATAGTTAAAGAGCGTTCGCATCCGCAGTGTCGTTGATAAAGAGTGTATGTGTGTAATGTGGTTCTTACACTCTTATGACTAATGTGTAGGTTTTTACACAAAATGTGTAGCCCTGCTACACAATCATTATTCAATTTTGATCTTAAACATATTTGTGTAGTATATGTGTAGTTTCATATTCGTACACAAATTGTGTAACAATTTTTACACATAAATGGGTAAATTTTTACACATTTATACACAACTGTGTGTATAAAATCAACACATATCCCTTACACATTTTGTGTAGGTTCTTACACACACAGTTCGTAGACAAGAAATGCAAGTTCAGTAGTCCGACCTGTGGGTATAGTATTACAGATATATGCAGATTTATATGTTAAAACATTCATGGCGCATAGTGGTATGTAGTATTTTGTTCTGTACTGTGAGTTTTTGCTTTGAATGAACAAACCAGGGTCGAGGCGTGATTGCACAATATTAGTATTATTACAACAATCATAACAAGAGTCTAAGGACAGTAATCGCCATGAAAGTTTTAACAAATAAATCCTATACTATTAATACTAAACCCACAAATTGGAATTCTGAACTTACATCCTTGTCTACGATCGCTGTAGATTGTATTCCAAAAAAAATAGACTCAAACAATATGGCCGTCACATAGCAGACTATGAAACTGAATGCACCGCATTGCGCATGCTCTATGTTCTTACACAATTGTGTGTAACAAAATATACACATTATGTGTAGAACGGCACTTGGTCAATGTATTTGTATGTAAAACTACACATTGCTATGTGTATTAACCGGGTTTACACATTTGATGTGTAATCGTTTCTACACATTAGTTATAAAAGTGTACGTCTGTGTCTGGGCGTGTGCGTGTAAGACTGTATCCAGACATGAGCATGTTGTGTGACGTACTTACGGCTTCCTAGGAACGGTTTTTTCCGCCCGAGGTGATCTTCACATTGAAACGGGTACCCACAAATGATATATATGTGTGTGTCCTTTATAGACTCGAACCGATTGAGCTCGGACAGTGGGTTTGGGATGGCTAACAACATCATAACATTGCATGGACAATGGGATTTAGGTGCATGGAATATCAGTCAAAAATAATTAACGGGAGCAGGAAAATAATGTTGACGTATTGTCTAAAAACAATAATGTTCACTTTAAATAATTGTTGGTATATCAAATCATGAGATAAAATTCAACCTACAGTTGATCTGGAAATTCCACCTAAATGTTGGATTAGGCATGACATTTCCAACTATTGAACAGTTTGGCCAAATTTGTGGTGAGACAGCGAAATGCCCGGATTGTCGAACAGATCGAGAGTTATTCTCCTTCACCCCGCGATGTTTTGTTTTCAGGTTATCATAAATATAGCAAATCATCATGTCGGACAGCGGCAAAGTTTGATGGGGTAGAGCCACGAGCTTTAATACGGGGCATGTTGGTCCCCATGTAAGGTGTTGGGTGTTTTGTAGAAGATGCTGAGCGAGCCATGCAGAAGGGGCCGTGTCGTGTGGTTCGATTGGTGTTTGGTTTAACCCGAGTGCCCAATTGCTGATGTTTTAAGATTGTAATCTATAGCCAGACTCTTAAGAAATATATCGTATCGGTATATGACATTACTTCATAGCTATATCTTGAGGTGTCCAAATTTTAAAGACATTGGTATTTATTATATGCTTCCCCATTAAATAGTGGGAAATTGCCGTGGCGTAGAGCGTTCTATCCATCGTCTGGATCGACTCGATGGATAACACTGACCGACTCGATGGATAACACTGACCGACTCGATGGATAACACAATAGTATTATTTTTCGGAGATTACTTCCGGTTTATAGCGGCGAATCACATTAAGTTTCAAAGCGTATCAATAACAGCCGGACTATAGTTTTAATTATTGATTTTCACGGTTCATAAACTGTTATTTAATTGTTATAATGTTAACTCATTTGTTTTAATATATTCTTATCACTAAATTATGTATACATTAATTTTCTCGCATCATTTGAGAATAAAACAATGGGGACTATTTCTTATGGCGGCTATGCTCGATATTTGTCATTCAGTGGTGAATAAATCAATTGATGGAATGTAAACAAAATGCAAATGTCAAAGCTTTCTAACAATTTGAAGTGAACTGTAGGACAAATCTAGCAGTTTTGGTGCGGTTTATAGCGCATATAATAAAAAGAACACCTACGGGTTTTGGTTGAATACCCGGATTATCTCATTCGTGGGTACAAGGAAATACAGAATTTCCACTCGCGGCTTGCAGCCGCTCGTGGAAATTTTGTATTTCCTTGTACCCACGAATGAGATAATCCGGGTATTCAACCAAAACCCGCAGGTATTCTCTATTTATCTGTATTTATCAGATTGTTATTCAAAGTGTTACAACTAATGTTTCTTTTGTTTTATCATCAAGACATGAATATCAGACGATTGTTGTATGTTAGAGTTAGTGTTCGTAAGACATGAATATCAGGCGATTGTTGTATGTTAGAGTTAGTATTCGTAAGACATGAATATCAGACGATTGTTGTATGTTACAGTTAGTGTTCGTTGCCGATAACGCAACAATGATTTCCCTGTTTACAGTTATGTGTGTACAAAATTGTTTCTACGTCGCTTGAGGGTTATTTATAATGGAAATAAGAACACATTCCTTCAATGTTTGTATGATTATACTGATTTACACAACTTCATTTAATTGTCAAGCTGCACCGGCGGCGAGCGCATTGCGTAAGGATAATGACCTCGTGTTAGAACATTCGGACTCAGAATGAAGGAGGGCCCTCTTGCATTCTGAACATGATATTCTGGCACAATATAATTATCCCACTTAAACCACAGATAGCATGGGTCAATATATATATATATATGGGGCGTAGATATCCCCCGGTCACGCAAATCCGATTATATTGAGTAATCGCCTTTATGACATAATCATTGCACGTATTTCACATTGTTTGTCAACTGGATTCGGTATGCATGTTAGTAAACCACCATCTCCAGTGTGCATACTACCGCACGTGAGTTGAACCAGTGAACTGACAACGCAGATCTGTCTATCAAAACTATTCTCGAGCATTCTGAACAGTCGACTTAATTTATTCCTGTACTTGAATAACATACAAACAGAATGTCAGGCCGGATTCCGTAAAGGCTACTCAACAGCAGATCATATCTTCTCCCTGTATACCATAAGGGAGTTACTTAAAGCTAAGAAAGAACGCCTGTTTTGTGCTTTTATTGATTTTTCAAAAGCTTTTGACTCGGTATGGCGAGCAGCTTTATGGCGGAAACTGATTAAATATAAAATAGATGGGAAAATCCTTGCAGTTATAAAAGCATTGTATAATAACCTGAAACTCTGTATTCGCACGAAAACGCACGAATCAAGCTTCATCAACAGTAGTGTGGGCCTAAAACAGGGAGACAACTTATCACCTCTGCTTTTCGCCCTATACGTCAACGATATCGAAAGCTCACTGAAAAAATCAGGTTATAGTGGTATAGATATATCAGATTTCGACAGCGAGTTTTACATAAAGCTCTTTATCCTGATATATGCGGACGATACTGTCCTACTGGCACATTCAGCCGACGATCTCCATTATGCCCTTCACAAATTCTCTAACTACTGTAAGCAGTGGAAACTAGATATCAACGTAACAAAAAATAAAGTACTAATATTTGGAAGAAAACTGCAAGAAAAAACATAATAATATTTTTTAAATCGGCAACAATAACATTGAAACAATGAAAAATTATACATACTTAGGAACTACCTTCCATAGAAATGGCTCCTTCTCTCTTGATAGAAACATGCGCTGCGAAAGAGCTAAAAAAGCGATGTACGCATTACTTAATAAGAAGAGATCCAATAGCTTAACTGTAGAGAGCACACTCGAAGTTTACGAAAAATCAATTGTCCCGATTCTAACATACGGAGCAGAGATTTGGTCATTCGAAAACCAATCCTGCTTCCAGAAAATAGAACTATGGTTTCTAAAAATTTTGCTTAATCTGAAAAAATCTACACCTTCAGCATTCGTTTATGGGGAACTGGGAATATTCCCCATCACTATGAAAATCAAATTAAGAAATTTAACGTACTGGGGAAAACTTATACAAATGAACTGCAATAGGCTACCATTTATACTGTATTATATATTACTCACTTATTACAACTCATCTAACGTTAACAACCCATGGATTGCAAATGTGCATAAACTGTTAAATGAACTTGGAATGGGGGGTATATGGATCAATCACACATTATCTAGTCTCGACAGATTTAAGAAGTCGGTCAAGTGTAGGCTGGAAGACCAATTCATTCAAGAATGGAGAGGTACAATGTGTAATTCAAATAAGTATGCCTTTTACAGAATTATAAAACACGACTTCACCAAAGAGAAATTCCTCTATTTCGTGAAAAACGACACCGTCCAAATACTTCTGAAATTTCGTACCCGCAACCACCACTTACCAATCGAATCTGGTTCATGGATTAACTCAGATTATTCCGATAGACTATGTACTCTATGCGGTACAAATATAGGGGACGAATTCCACGTAATATTGCAATGCCCGTGTTTAAAAGACCTGCGAGTCAAATACATACACAAATATTATTATTGTCGACCAAATACCATCAAATTAAGTGAACTTTTTAACTGTAAACGACATAAAACCTTGAAAAACCTATCTCTTTTCATTAGACGGGTCCTGATTTTATTCAAAAACTCCTGAGGCATACTATATACGTAATACATTAAAATCCGACATTTGCACAACCATGGGCTGTTCTCAATCAACTGTATTATTATAATATGTGTAATTTTCAACGCGCACCACTTTTGTAATTTGCACAGAAATGATATGCACTGTATTGTACTCTATTGTGTCATATTTGACGATTTGAGTGAATAAATAATTGAATTGATGATTCGTACCGAAACACGAGCCGACGACAAGGTCATGCATATGCCCCAGTGTCCAGAATACTCACGGACGAAACAGTCATGTTTGTGGTAAGAACATTACTGACACAATCACCATTGTTGAGTGTGCATATGGGTGTGACAAGGACGTGGCTAGGGGGTTACACATTTTGGAGAGTGATAACAGCTGCACCAGCTTTCCTTGAACTGGAATGCAGACCCAATTCCAAGGTTCGCATAATTCCATTTGCACCCCGACCCTTGGTGTGGAACATTCAAATTTCCACCCAACTGCGTCCTTGAACCAAACCTGTCATGTTCGCGAAATCCAATTTCCACCACCCACCCTTTTGGATTGGAACTTACAACCGGTATATCAAGCTTTGTTATAAATTCCCAAGTTGACAACCACTATTGTTGGAAGCTTTGCAACTGATCGCCATTTCATATCAAAGGTAGAAAACTATGCAACTGTTGATCTAAAAATAACAAATCTTCAATGATTACTGGTTGGAAAATCAAACACTGAGAACAATTTCAATTAATATGGGGTGTAAAATTTCCAACTCACGTTGTGTCAGACATGAACATTCTAACTGTTGAACATTTTGATCGAAGTTCGGGGGAGGGGTCTAACACCCAAAATCGCACGTTGCCACGTCATGGGGTCTGAATTTTCCATTCGCTCCTTTAAATCTATATTTTCTTGAACAATGTGTTCAAAACTATATGTTCTAGTATGTAACCGGGACATTGAGATTCTGTGAAATTATTTTACATTTCTGTCAAGACATCAACATTTTAAACGCTCACTCCATTTGATTAATTTTGCCCGCTATATTTCATAACTGGCCGCCATTACGGCGAGTTGGCTTCACGATAACATTAATTGTGTATTATTCGAACTCGAAATTATCTCAACTCGACATTATCTCAATGACAGTGGTGACACCAAGCGAATGATCATGGAGGCTATAACAACCTGTCGGGATGGTCAGCCACCCCTCCCCCGTCTGGGAGATCTGAAATGGTCAGCTATGCTATGCTATGCTATGCTATGCTTTAATTGTCAAAGCTGCAAATTAATGCAGAACATGGATATATACATATATACAATGGGGTCACTGACATCATCGTCATCATCATCATCGATGTCACCATCGTCATCATCATCAGTTTCATCATCATCATCATCCTCATCATCATTGTCCTTCATCATCACCATCGTCATCATTATCATTATCGTCATCATCATCGTCATCACCGTCGTCATCATCATCGTCATCGTCATCATTATCATCGTCGCTGATCATCTTCATATTGGCATCTTAGTTATTGTCGTCCTGGCAACGTTTATAACGTCATCATCAATATCGTCGTGATTTGTTTTCTCATTTTGTAGATTAGGTACATAAGACACTACACATGCATAATGACAGCATATGTACATATGATTAATCGAATCATGTTTTGTCATCTCTTGTTTTTTCGTGAATCTTCATACACGCCTTGACAAATATCGCTAAACTTTTCTGAATTGCTGGGTTTTGGCTACCAAGTAGAATATAAAATCGTGCTCTAGATGGCTCTTGCCGAAAGGTAGCCGGAATATATTTTATTCTTAAATCCAGGTATTTTGGACAAATCATCACAACGTGGTACTCATCTTCTATGTGGGTCATGCATTTTTGACAGGCTCGGGATTTTTCTTTATTTTTACACCACCTTCCAGACTCAGAACGCAGTTTGTGATTACATGTTCTTAGTCGTAATAGTTCTTGGGCTAAGTCACGCGGTAGGTTTTGCAAATATGATTCATATTTCATTGTCCGTTTAAAGTTCATGTTTAATTTACCACGAGAGGAGTTGTACATGTCCCACCACCAGGTCTGAATAAAATGATCTTTGAGTGTGCTTTCGATGGCCATTATTTCTTCGGATGAAATTTTCTGACATGTCCATATGTAACTCATGCCGACGGAATCCAGTATGCCTTTAACTGATTGAATCCACGTGTTCACCTTGTTCGTCCTACCCAGCTCCCCCAAGTTGACGAAAAGTAAATAAAGTTCCCGCGCTAGAGGAGAACACTTGCCATTTAATATGCGGTTCCAATATTGAATAATTCTCATCTTACATCTGATACTGATTGGATATCTGCCAATTTCTCCATACACCATGAATGTGGGCGTGCTGATTTTCAGTTTAAGAATATGTTTATAAAATCTCAAAATTACTTTGTCTATTTCTGATGTGTTTTCTGTACCCCATATTTCACTTCCATATAGAAGAATTGGTTCTATAGTTTTGTCGAAAAGCGTTATTAGTAGGTCGTTGGTCAAATTTAAGTTGTTGATATTCCCTAAAAACCCATGCATCGCCTTATTCCCAATCACCGATATGGCTTTGACTGCTTTGCAAAATCTGCCTGTGTAAAAGAACTCGACTCCGAGATAATTCATAGTGTCAACGTATTCTATTTTATTGCCAGTTAGATACAAATCGTCAAAATCTCCCGGTTTTCGGTTGCAGAAGAGAATTGCTTTCGTTTTTGAAGTATTTACGTTTAGTTTCCACGACGATGTATAGTCCCCAAACGCGTCCAGGGCCCTTTGCATACTGGCCTGGTTGTCGGCAAACAAAACGGTATCATCCGCATACAACAAACACATGATTCTAATATATACTCCTAGTTTTTCTGTGGATTGATCGCCTAGGAATTTCAAACCGTCGATAGCACAATCTTTTAGAAATGGTTCGAGGTCGTTTATGAACAACGAGAACAATAAAGGAGATAGTATTTCCCCTTGTCTAACACCCGTGCTGCAAGTAAAAAATTCTGACCGCTTGATATTCTGAACTACACAAGATTTTATGTTTCCGTACATGCTACGAATAATTCTTAAAATTTTTCCATTTATACTGGATGTCATAAGTTTGACCCAAAGTCCCTCCCTCCATACTGTGTCGAATGCCTTCTTAAAATCGACAAAACAGCAGTATATTTGTTTTCCTCTTGCAAGATAAAAGTCAATAAGACTTTTCATAATGAATATATTGTCGGTAGTTGAATGACCTTTACGGAATCCCGCCTGAAACTGGGTTAATATGCATTCACCCTCGCAAAATTTTGTGAGTCGATTATTCAGGACGGATGTGAATAGTTTGCCAAGTACACTGAGAAGTGTTATCCCTCTGTATGAATCGGGGTTATTCCTGTCGCCCTTTCGTTTATAAATTGGCTGAATCATACCTTCGGTCCATCTAATTGGGAAGCAACCTGTGTCTAAAATGGCGTTAAAAAGCTTACAGTAAATTTCGGACATTAAATGTATAGTGTGTTTTAAGTATTCTGGGCATATATTATCTAGACCCGACGATTTACCAAGTTTAAGTTTATCAACAGCTGATAATATTTCGTCGCTAGTAATAGGACAGTTTAAAGGACCTTGTGCATCAATATCAAACATGTTTTCAAGTAATGAACTTACATCGCCGTCTTCATGTGACTCGCAAGGCCTTTGAAGTGTTCATAGAATGAGTCGATTGATATCGTAGGTTCTTTCTTGGGCCCGGTATGTTTCCCTTTCATATCTTTTAACGTTTTCCAGAACTCACTCGGATTTCTACATGCATTGCGTAGTTGGTTGCATCTCTTTTGGTTATATTCCGCGATTTTCTTTTTAATTACGCACCTGTAGTTTCGCGCTGACGCGTTCATAAGAGTGCGATTGTGCAATGTTTTCTGTCGCCGATATTTTTTTCTCGATTTATGAAAAACATTTCGCATTCGATTGCATTCGCCGTCATACCATTCTTTCTGCTCCTCTCGTTTACTAATTCGCGAACCCCCCGCATCATTATATACACCGAATGCCTCGGCAGCCGATGACGTAAACATGTGTTCAATTGCTTCGCATAATTCGTTAATTTTTTTCTCATTGTCAATTCTATTTGAAATGGGATCAATTACTTCTTGGACAATACTGGCAACTTTGTCGACCAATAAGTGCGCCTTCTCGTAATTCCACTTCCGTGGTTTATTACCCAAGCTACGACCCCCTGAGTTGATTTTGGGTGGTTTTGTCACCGTGTTTCTATTCAGAGATATTTCAATGGGGCAATGCGCGTCGGAGTAAAATTTGCTCAAAACTCCAACACAAAAATCATTGACATGGTCAAATAACTCGTGGCTGCAAATACCATAATCGATAACGCTGCGGTCTCGGCAGGTTAATTTCCCCCGTTCTCGATCACTTCCTACTCGACCATTAAGAATAACCATTTCTTCAGTGCTGCACATATCTATCAGTATATAGCCATATGAACTTGCCTTTCCCTGATCCTCAGACGATCGCCGTCCAAATTTACAATCGTACTTTCCATCTAAGATATACTGTCGAAGGTCATTGTCGTCTGTTACATAGCGTACACCCACTAGGGCCCTATCATCCACGAATTCATCAAGTCGGGATGTTCTGGAATTAAAGTCGCCCACTAGGAGAACATCATTGTTGTTTCTTACTTTCCTAAGCTCCCCTTCGAGATCAATCTGCCAGTTATCGTTGGTAAACTTCGTATTAGTCGGGGGTACGTACACCGCCCCGATGACAAGATCGCACCCTGTACCAATATATCCATTATCAATTCTGACCCATGATACCAAATTTGACTTTGAAGATATAGGGTGTACATAGTTTTCCAACCCCTCCTTGATGGCAATGATAATGCCACCTGAAACGCATCCCGCCATCCCCCTACCGTTAGTAGGAAAAACTGTAAAACCTGGTATGATCGCGATACTACCATGTAGTGTTTTCGTTTCTGAGAAACAAACGATATCAAAGCGTTGTATAAGTTGGGCGAACTCCCGATATATCAAGCGGGATTCTAATCCACACACGTTCAAACCTAGAATTTTTATATTTTTAGTGTCGGCATAGTCGGCATCATCATAGTCAATACCTTCATCGTCATCTTCGTCGCCGTCGTCACCATCATCATCACTATCATCATCCCCATCACCATCATCATCGTCATCATTAGCATCATCATCATCATCATCATCATCCTCATTTTCATCATCAGCATTATCATCATAAATATAATTGTCTTCATTATCTCCATCCTCATCGTAGTCACCGCATTTGTAATAATGATAGTAATAATAATCGTCATCACCATCATCATCATCATCATCACTTTCAAAGACGTCCTCGTCTTTGTCGTTAACATAATTAACATCCTCGTCCTCGCCCGGTAGCTATAGCCCCCTGTCGTGGGGTCGTAGGCTCTGCGTCGGGGAAATGAGGCGCCACCCCTGCTCAATATTGTGTCGAGTTATTGTTTAATAATGTTCAGCGTTGTTCTCCAAAAGTAGTCTCGTTGCTATCGCTTGTCGGTTCTGAAATAGAACTCACTCAATAAAACAAAGGAATTGTGATTTAACTACATACATATATATAGCCCGTCTGTGTTACACTAAATCTTGTTTGGTGATTGGTCAACCGCCAATTGGTAACCCGTTTTATATCCCAATAAAACGAAGAGAGTAACACAAACACGACGTCACAAAGTGTTGTCCTAATCTGACCTAATCAATAAAAGCGGTCAGCAGAATAATTGGGTGTGCTATTCAAAGTTCAGACAAATTGCATTTGATGCCAGTTATTTATATCTATCACCTTTCCGTTGCTTTGAGCTTGGACATCTTAAATTTGGTTGAGTTAATGTGCTGCATGGGCTATTCTAAAATTATCGGCAAATTTTGTGACAACAAATAAGAATAAGCTCAGCTGTTTTATGGAAATAAATCATCAAAACACTATATATATATATATATATATAAGAAATTAATGTAGTGGGTGTGTATTATTGAGGGATATGGAGCTGTGTTCGTTGGGGGCACTTCGCTGTTTACACAATGCCCCAACGACCACAGCACCGTATCCCCAAACAGCACACCCACCACATTCATTTTTTTTAATTAAAGACGCATATCAAGAACGCATTTACATATTTGACATTTATTTAATTATGAGCAACGAATCTGTGAAATCTCTTTATCACACCTGTTTATATTATTATGTTTGGACTCACAACCGAAATTCAAAATCATATAAAACTGACACTTTTGGTCCATGGTCCAAAAGTGGATAAACATGGTCCAATGCGTCTGCTATTCGGGCTCACTCGACATTCGTTCTAATATTGGATATTGGTATTACTAGCACAATACAGCGGGTGTTACTTACATAATTAACTTGGGATAACTCAATGACCATGCTAACAATGTCAGTGTGTTGGTAGAACAGACAGAGTTGTTTTTAAACATGTTTTATTGATATAATACTACACAAGGGATTGGGATACAAGTTTTGTCAACGTGTGAAGCCACTCTGACATCACAACTGTTAACGTGTTTCCACGCCAAGGCTATGTCATGCAGGAGGTGGACAGTTTAGACGAACCTACACAGAAGACTACTTAATGGACCTTTCCACAACTGTCAATCAAATAGTTATTAGCAGATATTTTCGACCAATCAGCGACTGAGCCGGCCAATGGCTGCGGTGAAAATTCTGCTGCCATCTTTCTTCACCCTAATTTTGATATCCTTGCATACATTCAGTGTTAAATTGGCTATATTCAAACAACTTTTTTGTGGTTTAAATTAGCATCATAATGTTATAAATTTATCCGTGATTATAACAATGTTTTTTCATTTAGCATGACACTTGTCATAATTTTCACATTTAATGGCAAAACGAATGTTAAAGGGTTCATGGATCTGTCTGTCTGTTCTGTTAACGATTTTTCTTCCAGAGCCTCTGACCGATTTCAACCAAAGATGTTATAACGGCCGTATTTTTATAATTAAAATTTTGAAACACATTTTTATTTAATTTTTTTTTTTAATTTTTTTAATTTTTTACTAAGAAGTTTCAATCTAAAATTCTAAAAAGAAATTTAAATTTTTTAATTTAAGTTTAAAATTTAAAAATTAAAATAAAAAAGTAATTTAATTTAATCAAATAAAAAAATTTAAGGTTCAATCTAAAAATCTAAATAGAATATTAAAACTTAGAATTATTTTTTTTAAATTTATTTAAACAAAATTTTTTAAATTAAAAAATAAAAAAACATTTTTTGTTCCACAGCAGATCAGAGTTTAATCTAAAAAAAAAATTGAATTTAAATAAATTTTGTTTTAAATGTTTAAAAGATCAAAATTTACAATATGTATATGGGTAAAGTCTTATTACCAGTGGGCGGTGCTACTGCTGTGGGCGTGGTCTCTGTGGAAAGCTCCATTGTAAGATAATGGACACCATCTGATGGAACCTATGGTATCTGAAGACCACATCAAGCATATTAAGTCAAAATGTCAAAAAGAGGAAATAATATTATTAGAAGGGAAATTATCCGACCACCGTTCTTAGCAAATACACGAATTGATCGGAAACGAATAACTGCCATAAAAAGTACATTATATGAACTAGTGAAATTGTCGAATATTTCTTTTTAATTATGAGCAACTCTGCATAAAAAATTATAATAGTGGTAGTTGGGTACCTAAGAATTGTGATCAGCCATTTTTTACATGAACTAGAACTATGAAAAACCAGCCCAGCGAATACACATATTTGTTTAGTCAAGCAAGGAGCAATCAACCAGAAATAGGCCACAGTGCTAAGAGATAGCTCGACAGTCAGTTATTTGCTTTAGACAGTGATTGGACAAACTCATCTCAGCCCAAAATTGTATATAAATTTCTTGCAAATATGGCAGCTCACAATTTTCCAGAACCCACAGGCACCGAACTACCACTCTTTTATAATTGTTGATACAGTGTTGCACTTAATTAAATACATATTCGAGCCTTTCACTTGATGCTTGATGTGGTCTTCAAATAGCAGAGATTCCTCACGTGGTGTAGTTGCCTAACAATTAAGTAGTATTCCGTGTAGATCCCTCTAAACTGTCCACCTCCTGACATAGCTCAGGCGTGGAAAGCCCTTAATAAGACGACGGCTGAACATATTTACATGTATGATTTGTGACATAATACTTAGTGTATGATTTGTAATGGCTGACAGAGCGCATTACTATGCATACATTAATATTGTATCCTATTCGATCGATGCATCCTATACGAAATCAATCAATGCACGAGCCAGGTAAGAACCGATACATATAGACACTACCCTTGCTTCTCATTGTATATAACATGTCAATAATTGATCGTATTATTTTACCAGAAAATATAGATAAAAATTAAATATGGATTATCTCCTCCTGCAAAAACGTTTATATATAAATTCATGGGGTGTAAAATATTAGATATGAATCGAAGGCCCGTGTCCGAAAACACTTACTAGCGAGTTTGCGATACCCATTCGACGGGAACGGGTACGGGTAAATCCGTGAACATCGTCACGGTCACTTGGGTACTTTCAATGCAGCACATAAAGCGATAGCGAATTGAAACGGGTAGATTTGTCCCACAGTTGTTGGCCATTATATATAAGTAGTAGCCCTAGAGTAAGAATAATATAGAAAGTTAGGAAACAACATGTAAAAAAAAATTGTTTAAACCCACCCACCTCCCATGTTGCACTCGAAATCTCAACAAAACAACTACGCTTCGGACATGCATAACTACGTATGCAAAACTATCGAATATCGATAATCACACTTACCGTACATTTCTTGAGAGGTATATCCAGAAAAACAACTTTTATCAGGTGAAAATAATCAAAATCACGATAAAATTTGTCTCGACACAACATCATTAGCACGGGATTGTTAGGATCGATAACTCTTCCGAAAAGTCGGTTGAACTCGGTTCGGTCAAAAAGGCGAAATACATTAAGCGGGCCAACCTTTGACTTGTCCCCGGAGTATAAACCTTGCCATCGCTCTATCGTTGACGTCGTCGTTGTATGGGTGGGGGGGGGGGGGTGGGGGCACGTCACAAGGCGATGGTGTCGCGAAATATGCATTGTGAAATGTTTTGATGATCAACTCTTTTCAAAAGTAAATGTAATCGAATATCTACTTGACTAAATATGGGTGAGTGTGTGGGCAAACCGTGCATTTAATAGCTGGATGTAGAGTGAGCGCTCAAATCTTCGCCGGCTTTCCAGCACACACGAGAACAGTCGAGAAACATGTGCTGAACTTGTTCAATGCAACCTGACGCTTTTCGTGCGTGAACTGTTGTCTGTCGACAACCGTATACGTCTCCAGTCTCCAGTACAACTGAAATATTTTTGTCCCATTGACCGGTAGCCTTTCATTACGATTTTCTCACCCAAGGGTCCATGAATTCCATGAAATTCCAGTCAGCTATGCGTTAACCTATTTATTGAAAGATTTCATGGGCAAATATTATTGATAAAGTTGTCATTTTAACCCAGGATTTGGGTTCAAATTCTCGAGGCGGCTTCTAGTATTTAGATAAATACGGAAGGCCTATTTTTTTTCACTAACAACTTTGTTCACTGCATTAATGACAGGTTGTGATTAATAGAGTGAGTAGATGGTGCTATAGACGCCCATTGCAGGGACGTGGCTATAGATGGTCTGCGCGTTAGGAAGGGTGTCCACCTTCGAATTTCTAACTACACATCTCGAACCATATCAAATTCACAAGTTTGCGCGTAAATCCACCCCTCCCCTTGGCTGGCATCAAGCTTTCCAATTGTTGGAAATTTTGAGACCTGACACCCCCCCCCCCAAGCTTGAACAATTTCCAACTGTTTCTGACAGCCATTTCAGTCCAAATTGTGTTACCAAAAATAGGGAAATATGCAAATGTTGGTCTAAAAACTACAAATTATCCACTAATAAATTGTTCGAAAATCAAACTACGAAAACAATTTCAACCTATTGTTTGTGTGAAATTTCCAACAAATGTTGTGTCAGGTATATCAAATTTCCAAATGTTGAACATTTGACCAAAGTTGGGGAGGGGGGTTAAGACACCCCTGTCGTCACGTCCCTGTCTCAACCCATTGTACAAGGACATAAATATATCGTGGATTTATCTATGCATTGCACATTTGAATATAATTACCGTTTAGTTACCTTATCGTATGTAGGTGGGGACTGATTTCTCATTTTAATATATATTTACTATCTGAACGGACATGGCGCATTTGAACCACAATACTTGTGTATACTGTAGTGGGGATAATATAGGTCGCCAAATACACGAAATACCTATACATACTCTACAAAATCTAAGCATATAAGTAGAGCGAGTTTCAGCTGTTTTCTGTGTTTCGCACATAAGTGAAGCAAACGCTCTTTATTCAATCCGTATAATAAACAGACTACATTTTGACACCTTTTTTGTTACCAAGTTAAACATTTCAACCTACCTCCGGGTTTAGATCCCGACTACAATCCCAATTCTTGGGATAAATATTCCCTTGCCCCGACGGGCCGACCCTTCGATCTGTTGAAAGATTCCAAACAAGGGTTTACTTAAAGCTACTCAAACCGATCAGACGGTCCCCATATCATAACGTTACAACAAGAACATTTCTTCAAAATACGCTTTTGTTATCGGAATCGATTAATTACAACAAAATAATGCTGACTGCTGTCAACTATAGTATAAAATTTTGGCCGCATTACCACTTGATTTTAGAGTTAAGCATCTTCGTCCGCAATTTTGTCCGAGACCGTGGTTTGATGACTCTTTTCTGTGCCACAAATAATTACACAATTCAAGAAATAACAAACTTCAAAAATCGATATCTGATCACTCTGCGCTTTGATGGTGGGTTCCTCGATTCTAATCAAATATTTAGATTTACCCCCGAAGCCAAATATAGTAACTTGGGAGCGTTAATTCGGATTATGCATCTTTAATATAACTAAATATTCCCCCAACTAAAATAAGGGACAAATGCGGTATTATATCGAACTGAAAGTACATGTAGGACAATATTAGACCCTTGGTCTAAAACAATACATTTTACACCGAATATTGGTTGGACATTTTAACTATATATAACGTAATTGTATATTTGAGCTATCATAATCTATTTTCTAAGTTTAAAAATTCCAACCGATTTATTGTCAACACTCGATCGGTCTATGAAATGTAGAATCCAATTGTTGAAAATGTTACCGATATGAGTGAAAGAAAAGCAACGTCCTCTTCCAACTGCCACCTAGATCGTCCTTGATGAAAGCAATTGATTATCATGGGGCTCATCTAATCTAAATACATATTTCCAACAACCCATAACGCTAAGTATAACATAGGCCAATAACGCGAATAACAATCTATATCATAATATCTTTTTTGTTGCAGTTGGCTCACCATACATTACCAGTCGATGTGATGAATTCTACCGGTAAAACAGTTTGCGATTTCAAAACGTGTACCGGTACGGGTAGCTACCCGTACGCGTACCGGTACCCGTACCGGTTTGAAATCGCAAACTCGCTATTGTCAATCATATTGATTTTATTTGGAGTTTTCTGGTGAAAAACACTGCGACCATTTGGTGACATTTTACGGCTCGCAGAGCGTACAAAGCGTGTGAACTATATCTCTATCTGAGATTACCCGAACGTCTCATTACGGCATATTCTAAAATTAGTAACTAAAAAATGTCCCAAGGAACAATCGCACTATATTAGAAAATATCTATATAATATCAATATTAATTGCTAGAAGCTTTTCCGGACAGGTTTTTCCGACTCATATTTATTAGTTAATAATCCGGAAACTATATAAAACGTATTTAGGAAACCATAATCCATCTTTAATGTCATCATATGTATTATGTTTATAACTTATCTTCTAATCTGGCAGATGCATGAGTACTGTTAGACGGTGTCACCCCACCATGTTAGTCCGCTGATCCCTGCCATTGCTATGCGGTACGCGGGATTCATACCCCGCTGTTAGTCGGAATTCAGGATACATACCCCGGTTTTAGCTTGTAAATGTTATTCGCGGGATTAAACTAAAGACTGATATGAGACTTCGATGTCGACAAATTATAGTATATGATGGCTAGAATCGGCTGTTTCCCAATATTAATACTTTTTTGGGTATCGTTATGTTAATCGGGTCCCAGACATCCATTCACAGATAAACCGCGTCGCGTCCGCTCACATTGTTATAAACCGCGTCGCGTCCGCTCACATTGTTATAAACCGCGTCGCGTCCGCTCACATTGTTATAAACCGCGTCGCGTCCGCTCACATTGTTATAAACCGCGTCGCGTCCGCTCACATTGTTATAAACCGCGTCGCGTCCGCTCACATTGTTATAAACCGCGTCGCGTCCGCTCACATTGTTATAAACCGCGTCGCGTCCGCTCACATTGTTATAAACCGCGTCGCGTCCGCTCACATTGTTATAAACCGCGTCGCGTCCGCTCACATTGTTATAAACCGCGTCGCGTCCGCTCACATTGTTATAAACCGCGTCACGTCCGCTCACATTGTTATAAACCGCGTCGCGTCCGCTCACATTGTTATAAACCGCGTCGCGTCCGCTCACATTGTTATAAATGAGTAATATGCGGCTATCGATACTTTTCTCTCGTAATGTGGTACAGTTAAATACAGTTTGGTAGATTACTATCGAAGAAAGCGATGACAATATATTGTATTGCCCCGTGAAATCTACATGGACATACACTGTAAATCCATGTGTTAAGAATCCGAACGTGTTAAGTCGGCAATGTGTTCATATTTGACATGCTATGCGTTATAATACATCACGTTGATGTTAAGCTCCATTTATCATACAGTGGCCACATCACGTTGGTGTTAATAATATGGCATGCTGTGCCTATCTGAACGTCATACTGGCGTTAAAAGATATCGAACCGTGGTGGCCATCGCTATACTCCGTATAACGAAATTGGTATTTTTAATGAGTAACTTAGACATGAAATGTTTGCATGAGCAGAATAAAATGTTATTATAATATAATTTTGGTTTTATTTGTACTTTTCGAGATTTTTGCGATAGGATTGAACACTAACGTTCAATAACGTGTTCATGGTACTTAACACAGGTGTGATGATTCGCGTCCAATTCCGTAAATTGAATCGGCACGTGCCGCATGCGCAGTCGGCATCAATTCCACAAAACTTTTGGTGGGAAACTTTTCAGAAATCGCCGCCATCATTGTTTTGATCACAGCGTTCAAATATTTCTTTAATTATTCAAATAACAGGTATATATACAACTTTGCAAGGCTGTCACCCAATTAGATAATGTATTTTTTAACCTACGGTAGACTAGTTTAGTAGTTTGAATCTAATGCAACACGTACGTTCAAAATCAAATGCAAGTTCAAGAAGTTGCAACTGAGAACTGGCAGCCGCAGTGGCATTGCCATTCCCGGCCATTGTGATTGTGACTGTCACGATTGTGACTTTTCTGTGTTACGATGATTGTGATTGTCACTGAATCTGATTGTCAATTAATTTGTCATGACTCAGACTGAGTCATGTTGACGTGCCAACTTGTGCAGCCAATTGAATTCCAAATTGTCATTGTGCCAATTTCACTTTGACTTTCAGCTTCACTGACCTCAGCAGCTCAGGCCCGCCCAATAAATTGAATAAATTCAATAATGGCAATATATAAATACAGTGAATACTATTATACTGGGATGCCAAAAATCTTAATCTTATCTTATGTTTTAAAATAAATACAAATTTCCCACCACTGACACTGTCTGACTGTCACTTTCTCGGCGGGCAATGTTTATTTTTCCAAGATGGAACCAAATCATCCATTTATTTGCAATCTGTGCTATTTCACTGCACATGACTTTGGTATTTTCCAAAACCATTATATCAGAATGCACAAAGATGACCCAAATTTTTTTGTGGCATGTGATGCAGAAAATTGTGGTTATACCACAAAGAAATGGGGAAATTTTCGTACACACTTCTCTAGAAACCATAGGCATACTGGGATGGAAGCGACTGATATGTATGCAAACATGGAAGTTGACAATGAAGATAGTAGTATTAGTACGGGAACTGACTTTGCAAATGCAGCAACAAATCCCTTCAATGCTCAGACCCAAGAATTAGTTTTTACATTGTCACTAGAGGGTCAACACAATGTATCGCAGACCAGCATAAACAAAATAGTGAGTAGCGCTGGTACGTTATTGCAGCGCAATTTGTCTGCCTTTAAAGATACAGTGAAGAAAAGGTTGTCAGAACGCGGTATTGCTGATATTGATGGATTGTTAGATGATATACCAGTTGAAAATTTTCTAGATCAATTAGATACATCCAAAAAGCGATTAAAGTGTTATATGAAAAGTGACTCAATTCCGTATATAGCACCAGAGTCCATTGAATTAAACCGCCGAAACATCACCAAAAATGGGCAAATTGTTGAAGTTCCGAACTTTGGTTACTACATTCCTTTAGAGCAGTCTCTGCACAATTTATTAGAGCTACCTGAGGTATGGAATTATGTACAACATCCCCATTTTTCTTCCAATGAGGATTATATGCAGGATTTTTGTGATGGTGAGTTTTTTCAGACACATCCCCTTTTCATAGAAAATAAGACTGCACTGCAGTTGATTCTGAATACCGATGATCTGGAGATTACAAATCCACTTGGGTCTCACACAAAGAAACATAAAATATCAATATTTTATTATACACTCGGCAATATTCCACCTGAGCATAGATCAAAGTTGCAAGTTATTCAACTTATTGGTATTGCTAAGACACAAAGCGTAAGAACAAAGGGTTCATTAAGTACATTTCTCAGTGACTTCATATCTGTTGTTAACAAATTGTCAACTGAGGGACTGACGTTTAAGCTTTATGGTGAAGATGTATTTTTGAAAGGTACATTGGTATTTGTTCCAGCTGACACGCTAGCTTCTAATTGGCTGGGTGGTTTTAAGGAAGGTGTCGGATTTGCCCGTAAGAATTGTAGAAATTGTGATATATCTGCCAAAAAACTGTCACTGATTTCAGTAGATCATCAAGTGACACACAGAGATGAAGATCTTCACAGGGCCCAATGTGGTAGACTTGAACAATATTCCGATGCCGTTAGGAAATATTGGAGCAAAATGTGGGGAATAAATCAGTCCAGCTGTCTCCTAAAGATCAAGGACTTCAGCATCACAACTGGAATGGTCCAAGACCCAATGCATATATTTTTAGAGGGAATCGTTCCTTTGGTGATGTCCCTTTTTTTCTACAGAGTTATAGTTGTGGAAAAATGGTTTTCAATCAAATGGCTCAACACACAGATATCTGGTTTCAGATATTCTTACCTTCACAAGAATAGCAAACCAGAACCAACTTTTGCCAAGAATTCAGAAGGGGGAATCAGCGTGAAGCAAAGCTCTTCAGCTATTTTAGTTCTGTGCAATATTATTCCACTAATTATCTCATCTAAGATACCCAAGGGGTACTGTTATTGGATTAATCTTTTGAAGCTCATCCAGTTGGTGATGATATGCACAAGTTCATATTGCTCCAAGGATACTCCCCAGTTGTTGCGGATATTGGTAGCAAGTTTTCTGGAGGAATATAAAACTGTATATCCCAAAGCACCATTTACTCCCAAATTGCATTATTTAGTACATCTGCCCAGGCAGATGTCACTATATGGGCCACTCAGACACCATTGGTGCATGCGTTTCGAGGCCAAACATGGGTTTTTCAAGGCTAAGCGATACCGAAATTTTAAGAACCTTCCCCTCTCTATGGCTCGACAACACCAACTATATATGGCCCACCGGCAAATCAGGTATGATGGGGCAGGTCCAGTGAATTTTCTATATGGAGGAGATTTGTGTCCAGAAGGTACACAGTGTAACTTGATTGAAAAATATCCCCAGTTGAGCGAATGTTTCCGCACTTTGCTGCCGTCAAATGTGCCGGGATTCAATCATTTGAATTCTCAGGATTTGGGTCAATTTGCTGCTTACGTTGTTGTTAATATACATATTCATGGTTTGGAATACAGGACAGGTTGTTGTTTAGTGAAAAGTTATGATAAACTTACCGACTGTCCTACATTTTGTATTCTTGATAACATATTTGTCCTCAACAACAGCAAATACTTCATCATAGAACTAACTGAACCAGCATTCTTTGACACTCACACTAATCATTATCAGATTGTCCCCATTGGACGATATGAATTGCTGCCATTTTGCAATCTTCAGTTTAAATGGCCTCTAAGTGTATATGTTCATGCAGGCCGTCATGTTGTTCATAACTCAAACAGTCATATGTGTGAATCCCTTGAAGAGTACATGTAACTACATTATAATATGCATACATACTACAATTACAAATGTACTACTGTATATATAAGCAGATAGGTTTAATATAAATGTTTTCTTCAGTGCCGTGAGTTACAATCAAACTAGGCAAGACCACTCGCTTACCCCGGTTACCTTATACACTGCAGTAGGCTGGTGGTTGCAAGTACATGTCGGCTGTAAATATCGTTCTGTGTTGGAATAGCAAGTACTCACATAATATACTGTCACCTGCTAATTGTCTGACTCTACGTCGGCTGCATGCTCAATACACAATTCATGCGATGATGCGCGTATACTTTCAAAGACTTAATTCCGGAACGGTGTCAGCGAAAACATGGCTAATTTTTAGACATTGAGCCTTAAACAGCCTTTTAGACACTGCGAATCTATTAAAACATGTTACAAATAAATATCACGTGATCAAGGCACAAAATAAGACGTCAGTCATTTGCAGAATGAGGTCCCCAGAGGATAAATTTAGTGATGCTAACCCGCATACAGTGATGCCCACAATAATTGACCTCTTAAGTTAACCACAACAGAATTATGGGAAATTTTTCAGGATTTAGTTGGAAATATGGCTTGTTGCCATTCATCGGAATGGCCAACTGAAGCTCAATGAATGAATGATCTAGCCTACTCAAAGACTTGTGTACACAACTATATAAACTTCTATCAATGTTATAAAAGCCTGCAAAACACATTCTTTTGTTGATTACCATTTACAGGGAGTCAAAAGTTCAGATTATTCTTGTTGATAAAACATCTCCCCCAGAATAAATATTATATAAAGAAGAAAAAAATCGCGTGCGTGCATGTATTTCAAATTTTTTTGGCTTGAAAAAACAGGAAATCGATTTTGGCAGGCCTAAAACAGTTTGTTTATGGTCTGGATACAACCCTAATAGATGTACTCTTTTGTGTCACAACCGGAATCAATACAAAAAATTGTAACCACCACCTGCTTACAAAACTGTATAATGTTTAGGGGGGGGGTGGTGTATTCCTTTTAATTGTCTGTAGACGGTACAGCAGATTGATTCTACTGTGCATAATGTACATGTGTTAAGTACAGAGTCAACATCTTTACTTTTAATTAGGCAAAATGTGTTCTGCATGTGTGTGTAAAACCCATGGATGTATCTTCTGGGACATATCAACAAGTACTAGTATGTCATTATATATGTAGGTATCACAGGTACTGTAACTAGTATGACTTTCTAATAATAGTTTCTATTACAATGTAATCAAACTATTAATCATTGTCTTCGAGAGCCAGAAAGCATTACAATTTTAAGATATTTAAAAACTCCCTCTTAAATGGGGCTTTTATCCTCGAACACAAGCTTATTTTTTAGATGCACGTACGTTGCCTTGCAAGTTGATAAATACCTGATAAATTGTCTAATTCTAAAAAATCCTTATTTCTCGAGAAGTTGAACATGGGTATATTTAAAGTCCGGAACTGTGACCGCAGCCTCAAGAAGTTTGTAGTGTGTGATACAACTTTGAGTTCTTTGAAAGAAAAAGGTGAGTTGTACATTGATTTGGTTTATTATTAGTATATAAAGCAGGGTATTTTTTGTTTTGAAAATATTGATTAGCGGTTTTTTTTCAATCCTAAAATATTGGTCAGCAGTTGCTTGAAATTAATTAGCAGTTTCTGGGCCGGGATAATTATGTTATACAAGTTATAGTCTTATATAGAACATTGTAGAGTGACTCCCCTTAGCCCAGATGCACGCAGGCCACAGGGGGCAGGAATTGTTTATTATGGATAATTATAATATTCTTGGTAAAGGGACACAGCATTTAAAAATGGTAGCTTCAGGATGAAAATTTCCTTTAAAAAAATAAAAATATTATTCACCATTTGTCATCATCATCATGCATCATACCCCAATAGGCTACTCTACGCGTATAAACAAACCCCGTCCCGATCGGACATATAATTCCAGAGATATTCGTCATTAAATCCAGATAAATTCCAAACTTTTCATCGAAAGACTTAAGTTGTCACCAACAGAATTTCATTAATACCAAATTTATTCAAAAACACCGACTTTCCGCCACGATAAAAACATCTTTTCAACACACCATTTCGTTTACTAAGATCTAACTTGGGTCGAATCACGTCTGTGCTTTGACAATGACTGACATGCTCCAATTCGGTTTTTATTTGAGTTTGACATGTTTTTGTCGCTCAAACTTGGCCGGAAAATAATCAATATTTACTGTGGAGATCACTTGACCTTGATCCCAGTACCTATTCCATGCCTGTCGATATACCCATTTTCATTGGTCGACGTGAAATCGATGTAATTGGGGAAATCCAAATTACCGCATGTTCCTGGCCTGTGAAAATTGATGAAAAAAACCCCCTTTAGAGCCCTTCCAAAAATAAAATAACACAAATAACATCAAAACAAAAATAAGATTTAAATAATAGTTGTTAGTATTTACCTAATTCTCATAGTTTGCTATTTTACTTTCATGAAAAATCTTTAAAATAATATAAGCCAATCACGTCGCATGTTACACATTCTGCGAGTATTATCAAAAATTCAAACTGTGTACACTGTCACATTTGAGCGACAAAACATGTTTCAAAGTCAAATAAAAACCGAATTTGAGCATGTCAGTCATTGTCAAACTACAGACGTGATTCAACCAATGTTAGATCTTAGTAAACGAAATGGTGTGTATAAAAGATGTTTTTATCGTAGTGGAATCTGGCGGAATGTGGGTGTTTTGGATCAAATTTGGCCTTTCTGAAATTCTGTTTTGTGACAACTTACCGCTATACTTAAAGTAATTGACCACCAATAACGTGGTGTCACCCCGTTAATATGGCGGTACTATACCATGGTATCCTCCAATACCGCGGTACTGATACCGCTTGTTAACGCGAACAAGTATGTGTGAGTAAATACCTCCCCTAAAAGAGTTCCATGAAAATCACCGCGGTATTCAACAAAATTAATGCGGTGCCCGCTAAAAGACCACGGTATCATTATCGCCCAATACCGTAACTCCACGCCATGACCGTCTCGATACCGCTACCGTTTATTACCGGTATCACCGCGGTCATGACCGGGGTATCACCCCGTTTTTCTGGTCAATTACTTTGAGAATAGCGGTACATGTAAGTCTTTCAATGAAAAGTTTTGGAATTGATCTGGATTTAATGATGAATATCTCTGGAATTATATGTCCGATCGGGACGGGGTTTGTTTCTACGCGTAGAGTAGTCTCTTGGGGAATGATGGATGATGACAAATGGTGAATAATATTTTTATTTTTTTAAAGGCAATTTTTATCCTGAAGCTACCATTTTTAAATGCCGTGTCCCTTTACCAAGAATATTATAATTATCCACTATAAACGATTCCTGCCCCCTGTGACGCAGGCATGGAACAAACTGATCAGTCTATTTTCACTGGTCTCAGTGATCTGTCATTAATTAAGTGCTGTTGAAATTGAATTCTGGATGTGGCAGACCTGCATGGCCCTTCTATTCCAGTTCTAACCATTTCTGTAAACTATTTTGTCTGTTTATTCTAATTACTATGCAATTTATAGTTATTGCTGAGAGATCAACCAAATATCGGGTTAACATACAACAGTCTAATACTAGAATCATAATATGGTAATTCAATTGTAGAATCACCGTTGTTACCTGGTGTATACACCGAAAATAGGTGACATTCATACGAAAGATGATATATAAATTATAATTTGGCACACGTCAAGTGTTATTTTTGGACGTCTGTACATCTGACGATCATAATAATTTATTTGATTGATAATAAAACACGACGAGTGATGAAAATCTCGGAAGGAATGATGATTCGCACGTGCGATTCACTTGTCGGGAAATGAATCGCATCCACTTGATATTGGATCGCATATTGCGATGCGAAACCGAAAAAAAAATACCCTGATAAAGTGCAACCTCACATGACATCTGTTTTCGTTCGGTCTTGACCGAGGTAATTTACTGCGCATGATGACGACAGATAACTGAGCCTGACCGACGTTATCAGACACTGCTTGATTTAGTTGCGTCAAGCATCGGTTAGATTTGGACTGCGCTGTCTGCGCAGATGTCACGTCAAAAAATGTCGCCTGCCTGTGGATTTGACCACGGTTGTTACTACGTTAATATTAGACCACCGTATGTCCATATATCATACATGTATGTGATAGGATATGTTGGGATAATAATAATAAATACCTCTATATATTAAAATCTAAATACACATCAGTTATTCTCAACTCGCAAATAGCACAAGTGAATAGAAATGATGTCAATGATCGGGTCATGTCTATTCTCGACCTTGGTTTTATCGTACGACGACCGAGCTGTGTGAGGATAGTCTTTGGTTTGACAGCCACGGTTTGACAGCTGACCGAAGATTAAAACCGTCTCGTCTGAGGTTGCACTAAATGTGTACTGAATGAAATTAAATTTGGTATGCAGGTTTACTAGCACTAAAGACAGGTCAAGTTCGATTTTGGGTTATGCCAGCCTATTTCCAACTGAGTTACTCTAGTGTTCCAAATAATAGTAAGGGGCGGAATAATAGTAGGGAGTGGAAAATTGGGCCAAATTAAATAATATTGCATTTTACCATACCACCCAGTCGAGAAATGCGATAATCACATATCGGCAGCGAGTTACTTCTATGGGAGCCTGCATCATCACCCAATTTAACACGTACATCGGCCCGATATAACTCGCGGGAACCAAGTTTTGTGGCATTCTCGCTTATCGTACAATTCGGCTACAGAAACATCTCGGTTACATATTTAGAGCGGGTCGGTTTAACTTTCGAAGTGGATAAAAACTTGTCATTCGGAGGCATATATCTTAGACATTTGGCATATATTGGAAGTCGGACATGATTATAACTTAAAGTTGATAACTATTTGGTCTCAACAGTTCTGAACGAAAAAATAACCAAGTATGATGACATAGAGCCCTTTTAATATATAAATATTTAGTTTTCACAAACAACCGAAATGTGGACTTCTGGCCCTTAATCGGTGACATGATGTGCTATTATGATTTATATTGTTTTTGTTATCGAATATGATACTTTTCACGAGAAACCGAGATATTTTTTTGCAATCAAACTTTTGAAGCGTGTTTCAGTGTCTCGGATTGTGTATGGGTTTGAGAAAAAGACATCTTGAGTGCACATTGTCTTTATACTTAGCACGTGTCAGAAAGCGAGTCGGACACGCTATTGTCAAACTTTCGTCGAGCCAGCACGGCGCGTCGTTAGTTTGACGTTTAAAACGGGCCTGAGGCGGCACGCTGAATGTGTATTATACGGAACGCGGAAACGAATAATAGGTAATATCTCAGGTATTTGACAAATATTGGATGTCAAACTGCATGATTCTAAGTTGATAACTATTTGGTCTGAACAGTTTTGTCTGTCCAAATTTTGTAAGTGCTAACACATAAACTAGCTTCATGTTGCTGTTGTTTTTTTTTCAGCGGCAGAAAAACTTATGGTCAAGTCAGATGGCTGCAAAATAGTTCTGGAGTGCGACGGGACGGACATTGAGGACGATGAGGTTTTGTCGGAGTTACGGAGTGAAATATTCCTATTCCTGGAAGCAGGCCAGGTATGGGCCCGGCCAGACTCGGCAAACTCAAACAATGGCGTTAAAGAACGTTCGGCCCACTTCGGAGCAGAGTGTTGCAGACATGCCAGCTGTGGATTCAATTTCATCATCATCTTTAACACCTCCGAGTCAACCATATGGTTAGTATGTTATGAAAATTGTCTCTTTTCTGCCAATATTTTTAGCTTATCCACAGTGGGCGAACAAAATACAAGAAGCCCATGCACTTTCCAGATAATATAGACAAAAACCCTGATTCGCTGCAAGAAATCTGGTCATTGTTAGGCCAAACAAAAAAATACCTGTGTTTAGGGTTACCCGACCGACCCTATTATTAGTATGCCAACTTTGCCCAACAAACAAAGTTCTATGTGTCTTCCGGAAGCCAAATGTTTCAAAATATTGAGGGTGTAAAATCCAGTGTTCTGGTCATTTTTTGGAGCATAAATATAAACCTACATAATTTATTAACTATTCCAGCAGTATAAATCATGCTGGATTGCTTTTGAAATTTTAAATTGAACTTTAATTCAAGATTTAGAAAGGCAATCTCTTGCGCTGTAACCCAGTATACCCAATCTCCAAACATCAATAGAAAAAATAGTAACATTTGCTCAATAGTCCAAAGATGATGAACAAGAACAAAATATGAAAATATCGGAGGAATGTATTGAAAAGGAACCATATTTATGAGTTGCCTACATAATATAATTGTAAATGCTAGCCAGATTCTGACATGGCAAGGCAAATGGTGAGTTAAGCATGTGGGTCATGTCAATCTTATTGGAAGCAATCAGCCAAGGATACTTACTAGTAGCCTAGTAGTAGGGTAGGTTGGCCAGGGTAAAAATCTGGGTCACTCCAGTGATAATCCCTTATCAATCACTACCCAACAATAGATGGTGGTCATCATAACATCCAGCCCAGTTGGACAAATCCTACCATGAGGGACATCCACAATGAAAGAATAATTTAATTATACCCCCACTACCAAAGTAGTAAACTGGATTGACTGCGTCCGTCTGTCCGTCCATCCGAGTTGCTCAGTCTGTTTGTCCGTCCGTCCGTCAGACTTGATAACTTGATCAAATATGAACCAATTTCAATAATTTGTGGTAGACAAGCTTCTTGCAAGAACATCTCAGGCTCTCAGCATGCTGAAAATTTGGGTTCGGTCCGAATTATTTTGTTAAAGTTATGCCTCATTTTCGACTTATTATCCCCCGCCAAATTGAAAATTTGCGGGGGATATAGTAATGGGTTCTGTCCGTCCGTCCGTCTGTCCGTCCGTCCCGAATTTGTAAGAGTCATAACTTGAACAAATGTCAACGGATTTCAAAGATTTATGGTATTTGAGTTCACCTGACCATTACCTAGAATAAGTTAGTAAGCCAGGTCCGGTCGGATATTTTTACTGGAGTTATTGGACTTTGTTTATTATTTTTGTCGAATTTACCAAATAGCAAATAGACGACGTCACAGGGCTCATTCCCACAAATGTCAACGGATTTCAAAGATATTTGGTATATGAGTTCACTTGACCAGTATCTAGAACGAGTTCGCAAACCAGGTCCGGCCAGTTATTTTAAGCAGAGTTATTGGACTTTTGTTTATTTTTTTGTGTGCAAATAGACGACGTCACAGGGCTCATTTCCACAAATGTCAACGGATTTCAAAGATTTTTGGTATATGAGTTCACATGACCAGTATCTAGAACGAGTTCGCAAACCAGGTCCGGCCGGATATTTTAAGCGGACTTATTGGACTTTGTTTATTTTTTTGTGTGCAAATGGACGACGTCACAGGGCTCATTTCCACAAATGTCCACGGATTTCAAAGATTTTTGGTATATGAGTTCACATGACCAGTATCTAGAACAAGTTCGCAAACCAGGTCCGGCCGGATATTTTAAGCGGAGTTATTGGACTTTGTTTATTTTTTTTTGTGCAAATGGACGACGTCACAGGGCTCATTTCCACAAATGTCAACGGATTTCAAAGATTTTTGGTATATGAGTTCACATGACCAGTATCTAGAACGAGTTCGCAAACCAGGTCCGGCCGGATATTTTAAGCGGACTTATTGGACTTTGTTTATTTTTTTTTGTGCAAATGGACGACGTCACAGGGCTCATTTCCACAAATGTCAACGGATTTCAAAGTTTTTTGGTATATGAGTTCACATGACCAGTATCTAGAACGAGTTCGCAAACCAGGTCCAGCCGGATATTTTAAGCGGAGTTATTGGACTTTGTTTATTTTTTTGTGTGCAAATGGATGACGTCACAGGGCTCATTTCCACAAATGTCAACGGATTTCAAAGATTTTTGGTATATGAGTTCACATGACCAGTATCTAGAACGAGTTCGTAAACCACGTCCGGCCGGATATTTTAAGCGGACTTATTGGACTTGGTTTATTTTTTTGTGTGCAAATGGACGACGTCACAGGGCTCATTTCCACAAATGTCAACTGATTTCAAAGATTTTTGGTATATGAGTTCACATGACCAGTACCTAAAATGAATTTGCAAGCCTGGCTTTTTGACAAAATCCCACCTCTTATTTAGCACATACTGAGAACGCAAACATTATTAATAATGCACTTCCCCAACTGCACAATTTCGGCGGGGGATACCGTCGTCTGCGACTGCTTGTTAATTCTAAAATGCTAAACATACTTCAATGGTGCTTTGATAAACCAATGATGATCAACCACAACCAAATATACGATGTTGTCGATGCATGCACAAGATAGTCAGCTGCAAAAGGTCCCATGCTGTCTGTGCATGCTTATCATTCTTCTATACAGTTCTAGATATTAAAATTTTGGCATACACATGTACCATGTTACAAAGACAATTGTGAAATACATACTCAAATGTATTCAACTGTCTAACAAATTGGTGACCCCCACCTATTCAACTTATACCAATATTTGTGACCCCCCCCCCCCCCCCCCCCCCCCCCCACTTTGACAGCTTTCGCCGCCCCTGGGGAACTCCGAATATTTGTGTTTGAAATACATGTTCAACAATAATTTAATCGTTGGTGGCAGAAATCAGTAGAATGATATGCATGCAGCCCATGTGGCCCCATCAAATATGCTGTCTACCCAGTCACCAGGGCAAGGGATGCTTGCCCACAACGCATCCTGCTCCGGCGTCCCGGGGGATATGGTGTGCCAACTACCCACACACCTTGGCCACCCGCCCGAACCTCTACATGTCAGTTTGGATTTGGGAATGTTTCTCTCTCCAACGACGGGACAATAGTGTACAGCACACGGTCGACATGGGGCTCATTTGATTCGGGTGTCAAGGCAACACCGAGAGAGCGTTCCCTCGATTATAGTGGTGCATGTCGACCTTGAATGCGGTACCTATCATTTTCGAGAGAGCATGTTCAAATAAAAATAATATCGTCTTGGTCCGATCATTATGAAATGTGTCATTGCTGTTGACATCGATACATGTACATGTATATAGATGTGAATCATCGAGAAAAACTTGCCGTCGTCAGCCATATGGGGGTGTCAGTATTAAAACAATCATAGTCACCATCGGCCATCTTGAATTTCAGTACATGTACTTGTGTCACACAATGAATGTTTATTAATCGGCACTACAGACTACCTGTATACCATCTGACGATCATTATCAGATTCAGGTAATTTGTTACGAAATAAATGTACTTAAGTGTGAAAAAAACACTACAACCGGGACCTCTCTTTTATACCATTATATATAGTAATAGCCATGTCAGCTAGGCATATGCATGGCTACATTATGTGGGCCGACCGACCACCCCATGAGTATAACGTCTGATTTAGTTTCACGTACGTTGACTGTAAAACAAACTTACGCCTGCATAGCAAAAACAAGACAACAACATTAAATATATTATCCTATATATGCAAGGTAGCGGACCCCCTCATGGTACATGTGCATACTGTAACATTCAAATAGTAAAATATCATATATTTCTGACATGTGAGTTTGTTTCGGGTTGACACTTGACAGTTCCGGGCTTGCCACGTCAGTTGACAGACTCCACCATAGCACATCAAAGTCTGACTGTCGAGCGCGTACGTCGCATGGTAAGTCGACTGTGTCGCATGTCTCTCGAACAATGTTGGTCGCTATTTTACATACTAGCTGGTTATATTTTTCGACCAGATATTGTTCGGATAGGGTATTCTTTGTGATAATTAACTTCACTGAGGCAGATAACCATACTTATTTATCAGAAACACCCCCCTAGGTGCTTGCTCTGCGTTTAATTTTATCGCTGATAGTGTTGATTTTCCCCCGCCCTTGAGTCGTCAGACCCGTTGTATTGTCGTCACCACACAAACTCCCCGTTTTAGTGGATCCTGGCGAGTAATGGGTTAAGGGGTGTTACTCTCTTTCAAAATTAGGACAGGCTTTCAATGATGAAGGAATCAGCGATCAGCGAAATCGAACGACAACTGTGAAACTGACCTTCGCCCGAGACACCCGTCTTCGACAAAGGCTGTCGCCCGTTGTGGTCGCAAGGGTAACTGTGTAGTACTTACGGAAATGCCTGTTTATACACAAAACTCGTGATTTTTGCGGAGATGGGTTAATTTCTTCGGCTTCTTGAATAATTTGTTTTAAAAGTTCGCGCCATCTGTATTTATAAATTTCTCATTTCGCTGTGTAATTAACGCATGAACTCGAGTGACGACTCAAGGCACATGACGACTAAGGGTCGATTTACGTTACTTGCATGTGTTACACATCTCTGTTCATTGATAAATAATGATGCAATTCTAATGCTGCCCTAGCAATAATGGGAATTTTGGGATGGGTTTGGTCTACAATTAATGTGGCCTTTCCATACAAACATGTATATCTGAGGGACACAGTCCTGGGTTTTTTCATTTCATGGGAGTGGTGTAACCATGACACCATAATGGGATTGGTACTTAACCATGTACTAGTACATATTGCCTGCATAGCCACTGTCCATATATTACCCAATTGATTTGATGAGGGTACAGGGTCATTGACCTATTACATGTACAATGCCAGAGAAATGTCAGGAAAAGTCAGTAATGCATCCAATACTGGCAATCAGTCTTACTCTTATTGGTTTAAGGTTTGTCCTTTTCATTGGAGTAGAGGTGATGTGCCTACCATCAGGGGTTTGGAGTTTGTCTCATAAATGGAATAATTATGTTATAAGCATCATTCCCAATCCCAAATAGAGCCTTAATTGTAGTTGTCGGTTCCGATTACCATAATAACGCGGTCAATATCTTTATTCTTGCAAAGATGAGTCAAAGATATCAAATAAAGTTGTCCTATAACTTCTTTAAATTATTAGTATCTTATCAAAATTGAGAGGTTTTACACAGCTGTATACTTGTGTACGCATGGTATGTGACCTGACCAAATATTTCACGTCCACTTCATCTATTGAGATGGTATTTTTGAAGAAATCATGATATCGGTAAGGACTATATTTGTCCATAGCAATCAGACTTCCAACTTTAGTATAAATTATCACAAGAAAACTCATGGTTTTGATGATGATTTGATCCAAACTCAGGCATGGCTGAGTTACGGCCCTTTGTTTATGGAATTGGTCTCAATTTTTTCATTTCCGGATGATAACTTTAGTAAAAATGTACTGAATGAAATGAAATTTGGTATGTGGGTTTACTAGCACAAAATACAGGTCAAGTTCGATTTCTGGTTCCGCACGCCTATCTTTTATACCTGAGGTACATGAAGATTCTGTCATTTCATGCAAGTAATAGTTTTGTTTGCATCAATATGTGCCACCGATTTTCTGAGAAGAATTTAATTTGCATAGTCACATGAATGTGACATGATACATGATACATGTACACTGTACCGTAATACCCAAAAGGGGGTTGTACAACAACATACAGATAAAATAGACACTTGGTACATCTGAAGTTGAAGTTGATTGTTGGTGTAGATATAGATGACACAATTCGCAAGTTGATCTTGATCATGGTACTATAGAACTCGGATAACTAGAATCTCTGTGAGTAACAAACAAGCGAGGGTTAATGGCCCTGTAAACTGCTTGTGAACGAGAAAGCTAACTGGTTCTTAATTACACCATGTTTCCAAGTATCATATCAATCAGTCTAAACACGTCATGATATGATTGCAGACTTGCCGTCAGTCAAAATCGATGTGAGAAATTTTGCAACTTTCACGGTCAAAAGTAGCTATTTCCTTGACTCTAGAGGTGTGTTAAAATGTCGTACATGGTCCGTATTCCTTGTAAGTTATACTTCAGTACTTGTAACTCTATATATAAAAGAAAATCCTATATCTCTTTTATGTAGAAATCTCTTAATGTATCTACTCCACCCAGGATTATAACAATCCTTCTTTGACCCCTTTTTATTATATGCAACCACAACCTTCATAGTAGTTGAAAATCAACGTCATACATTAGTATATCGTCGTTTTTCGACTACCTTCATAGCAACACCTTCCAGGGAACTCGGCTTCGTTTATTGGCAAATGACACAACTCTTATTATCGTTTCAAATGGACTCTCAGTTTCCTGAACTGATAGCCATATGTTTATTATAAACATTAAATTCAGATATACGATAATTAATATTTAATTATGTATTTATAATATTTGACAACAAAGGTGAGGGTCACTCAAGGCCCGAGCCCTCTCATGGCCCCTTCTAGTGGCCCCTATCTGAGATGATGGTCCCTGGAAATGTAACGGATGGGAGGGAGGGTGGGAAATTTTATTATCAAATAGTCTAATGAAATTATGAATAAATGTACACGCTTGTTTTCAATGTATAGATCACAATGGGATTGCAATGATACTTCCCTACTCGACGGCTGTTCGAAGCATATCAGCATCATAAGTGTGAAATAATATTATGATCATTTATATTGATATAAATATAATGTGTGTGACTAGATATATGTGTATAGATATGATTTGACAAATAAAATTTGAAATAAACAACAAAATGAAAATAAAACATGACTAAAATCTCTCAATCACATTATCTTCCTATTTAGGGAACATAATACTGTTCACATTATACATGCATTTCCAGAAGGTAGAGCAGAACAAATGAAACAGCAACTCTCACACATACACGTAAGGCTAGTTGGCTACCAGCCTGTCAGTTTGAACTTCAGAAACAAAATTTTCTAAATGATACACATTGTCACAGATTGACACAGATACAGTCAGTCGTCATTACAGATTGTGTCACTCTGATATTAGCCATTGGGGCCCCCATTACCCATTGCCCCCCCCCCCCCCCCCCCAGCACCACAGTACACGACATGACCCCGTCGGATATCGAGAAACGCTCATTTATACCGCTTACGTGCGTTGGTCACTCGATATTCTGAACTATTTTCTGGAGAAATGTCCGCAGGTTGATCGTTAGCAGGCATATTGTGGCCGTCGGAGAATGCGGGCCGTTATTTAGGGCATCGAAACCTAAAAGTATAATACTCTACTGCCCAAACAAAGTGTTAATTTTCAGTCGATACACGTAACATAACTAACATTGGCTGTCCTGTTATTGCACTAACGTTCGTTGGTATATTCCATGGGCAGTAACTCTAATCTATTAGCTGACGAGAAAACACGTGGTCGCGTGTTTATATTTCAAAGCACACAGACGATGAAAATTCAATCAAGAATGATTTAACCACCGGTTATTACAAGTCGTAAATAAATTTGTATTATGTGTATTTTGGCCCGTATATTAAAACACTTATGGGGTGGAATTATGTGCTAATTAAGCCTGATTTATATTGTTGTTTTAAACAGTTTATTTGTATTTCCACACATGACTCGTTTGTTCGTCGTTCTCTGCCATGATTGCCGCGGAAGTTGTGACAACCGAAACTACGGGTTTTCCGAAATTGCTACGGTTGTCATTTCCGGTTTTTCCCGACAACCGAAACCGAACTGATTCCACGGTTAACCGCCCATCTCTAGTAGTTGAGTACATACATGTATAAATTATAACAGTTCCAACATCCTCGCCCGCCTATAGTACTAGTAAGGTCCAAGTTATTAATCAATATATTACAATGTATATCGTCGTCGTTCAAATAATATTTCCACCACCATTGACCTTCCCTTCTATGGAGCACACTAAAGATGCATGGAGTCAATTGCCCTTACCATCCCATGAAGTCAGTTGAGTGGATTGACGTCGTTGATTAAAATTTTAACGTTACTATCTGTTTTCGCACCAAAATTTACCAACAGTTTCCCAACTTCGTGGTCATGGGGTTTGCAACTCCCCGATTAGCTTCATGACCCAATGGAACACTAACAATCATCAGTCAATCCTTAAATACAAGTTCCTTTGGATTTTCTCCCTGTGTCGTAACTCCGCTGCCCTCTAATCGAGGTCTAATCGGAGCAAGCCAAATTCCTTTCTGTGTTCTTCCTTGACGTAAGTCGGTAGACTGTTCATTGTTCTGGTACCAAGTATTCTTTCGCGGGGGACTCGCCCGTAAACCGAGTACCATACAAGGGTAGTACGTGGAGCGCTGTAATTACAGCTGCATATATGACGAAACCTGATGACTGGGGTAAAGTCAAGCGCTTAGAGCCACCTGGGATAAGCGCTATATAAATGATGCGACTTTACTTTACTTTTTACTTTACTAGTAAATTGAGTGTAAACCGCGGCAGTTTTGAATAAGCCATGTGTAACACCGGAATATTATATAACGCTAAATTTCGGTCTAAATATTACATCTGTGACATCTATTACAATTGTTTGAGTTAAAAGTGTGCCTTTAAGACTGTAGTATCACTTGGTCTCAATAATTATTCCCCCAAACAATTAAATATTCCGCTTCCGAGATTTGACTACTTTTTGCATTTACCAAATACATGTAGCTGCTGCTGAAATAAAAAAATAATGTGATTTCATTTCAAATTTATAGAACATTCTAAAATAACTGGATGATAACTATACTACTTGCAAGCTTTTATTTTATTCAATTTAATACTTGCAGCAGTGCTTGCAGAGCAACAATGTATCCAAGCAGAGATTCAGAAGGCAGATCTTCCTGAATTTACATCAGATATTGCCGCCGCATTGGAAGCCAAAAAGATTGAGTCAGTATGGGGGAAGATGACGACCCAGTTAGCAACATACTGTTACCAAAAGTGGCCACAAATGGATGAAAAGTCCCATTACGCAGTCATTGGTGAGAAAATGTACAGGAAATGGCCCTGTATTGCACAGGAATCTGGACTCCAACCATGGGTTAGTTTCTATAAATTGTCCCCCGAACAAGCCTTGAAATAATTCTCAATTTCAGAATTACAGCCTGTCACCATGACAGGTGCCAAGAAGTTTCAGCCTGTCATTTGGAGTTTGTGAGCCTGTCATGAAAAACATCGATCGGCACCAAACAGCCAATCAGGCTGAATCAGTTTATGAAAATGTTAAAAATGGTGCCCTGCACTCTAGTTTTGATTGTTTACAGACTTCAATGATGGTATTGTAAATTTAATATATTATTAGGCTATATTTGGCGATAAAAGCATATTTTGTAGGGGTTTCCTCGACTCAATTGTAATATTTTAGTCCCCTGTAACTGTCTTAACTAATAATCTGGGGGTCGGTGAACAAACTATGCAACTTTAATCAGCAGTGAGTGTTCGTCCGTCTGTGTATCAAACTTTTCGTTTCTGTATGATAACTTTAGTTTCTATTATTAACACATCATAACAAAATTTGGGTTCGGATTTGTTTCCGGTTGATAACTTTAGTACAGTTTAGAGGATTAAGACCAAATTTGGTATGTGACTTTCTGCCAGTAAAACACAGGTCAACTTCGAAATAAATTAAAGCACCAGGGCATAAAATGTAGCACTTCACTGACAAGTTACCTGCGTTATTGCCATTTTTCGACTTAGAAAACCCCAAATTTATGGTGTCCGGATGATAACTTCAATTTGGATGATTTGATCATGATAATAAAAATTGATAATTTGTCCCAAAAACGTAAAGCGGCGATTGACGCTAAACTGGCTTTCAAATAACTCTAGCCAGATCATTTGCTCTTTTTTACAACTTTTGTACCCAAATTTTGCCTCCTTCATTATACATCCTTCATTAATTTCAGTCCTTCCTGGTCAAACAAATATCCCAGAAGATTCGTCACAAGCGACTGGCTGAGAAGCAAAAAGGAGAGAAGAACTCAGTTGGATGCAGCTCTCCCCCACCGCCAAAGAAGGGGCGATTATTCAGGACACATGTACAGCAAGTGCTTGCTAATTCTGATGATACAGAAGCACATTTGGAGGCCCTCACCCTCGAGTTTAAAAAACAGAGGAAGAACCAAAAACCAGACCACATAAAGATGCTGCTCGAGTCCACACAAAACTACAGGCAAGATCTGCTCAAGTGCGATGATAATGGTTCCTTGAATAAAGTTTTGGACAAATTCCCCTGTCTGAGGGACGGGGTTTATGTGAGTAAATTTTAAGATGAGATATTGTTTTAATTGTACCCTCAAGCCCAAGGCTACATGTAAAGTATAGTTCATAAAACTAGTTTAAAACTTCCAAATTATAACATACCAATCGTATGGCAAGGTATTTTTTATTATTTTGTCCATTATAATATTGAGAGCAGGCCTCAAGCTACAGCCCTCTCAATTTTATGGCTTCGGCAATCCGCTACGGCAACCATTGATGTGGGGCCACTTTGCTTCAGCAAATGGCTTCGGCATTGTTGATTGCCGTAGCCAATTAAGAGGGCTGAAGCTAGAGGTTGAAAATAGGGCGAAGTCACTTCTCCCTCGTGAGATTTCAGGGCGACTTTAGACCCAAGTAGAGCGACTTGCCTGAGTTTGTAATAATTAGGCCATATTAGGACGACTTCCACGGTCCCAGGGCGAGAACGTCGCCTTCTAGCTTGAGGCCTGATTGAGAGGGTGAATTTAGTGACGCTACCCTGCACTACCCATTGTTGAATGGACTCGCCCACTGAATATATTTGTTGGGATGTTCAGATAATAAGTTCAACAATTGGCCTGAGGCTGTATGTTGAACTTATTATCTGAACATCCCTACAAATTAATGGGAATCTACTAACTACCCGCCAATGAGTATTCAGTCAAGTAAGGGTTAAATTATGTTTTTGCAAGTGTGTGACATACACAATAAATGAAGACATAAGGCTGAGTGAAATTGCTAGTGAATTGTTAATATAATTGTATTCAGAAGTAATATCTGGTAGCATTTCCCCGGCTAATTGCTTGTAATTGACATATTCATAAGATATACATGTACATGTGTAGTAGAGCCCGGCGAAGCTTCGAGATTCGATTCGATGTCAGTCGGCCGATTCGGCACAAAACGAATCTCAACTACACCTGACTGCGTGTGGTAACTGTGTGTGGTTTTTGCGTTGTCATCGTGAAAATGCGACATAAAAATGTAAATAGAGTTATTCCTCTTGTATAAGAAATCAAGTATTCGGTCCGTTTCATTATTTTGTTTAGCGTTCCGAAAATTTAACACAGATCTACTGTTTGCAACTCTGCCATATAAACTATGAAACTGTGTTGTCGAAATTGACTGGCATTGAGTATATAGACAGAACTGTTATGCTTCCAAAGGTCCAAAACTGATTGGTGAAACATTCTGTTTTCATATACATGTAATGCGTTCATTTTTGTGTAGTTTTGTTGTGCTCAATGAGGGACATTGGCACAGTATTGTTGCAACATTAAATTCTGAATTTTTAAATTGAAACATTGTGTCAATTTAATTTGCGCCAATGGACCGTCCAATCATATCCGGTGTGTTTCAATTGGGCCTATATTTCCTAAGATGTATACCCGCTCCCGATCGTTTATAAATTAGAATGAACGTACATGCCACAGTTTTGTGTTTATCCATTGCCAGTTTTACAATTTCTTACCATACACAATAGTACACATCCGCTCCTAGTTCTGTAGTTTGCAGTGTTTGAGAATGGTCACCGTCACTCAGTGATTAGTTATATTCGATGATATGGGTACGCTATTAGCTAAGTACGAAAATTATACTCATACACGTGGTCGTAACAGCTTAACTATTGAATGTAGTATAGAATCTGTGTTCTTGGTCATTCATAAAGACGCGAACTGGGTCATCACAAGAGTCAACCACAATCAACCTGCTCGAATACCCGAGAACGGACCATGTGACGATTGTTGAGTCAACCAATTAGGCCGACTCGACTTGACACCGTGACACGCGATCCGTTATCGGGTATTCCAATCACCGAGCGCGAGTTGTACCGCTCGCGAAGACCCGGTGACACCGATTCGAATATAATCTTAGCTGTTATTGATGCCTCCACCAAACGAGTCACTAGCCTTAATATAAAATCAATGTTTAACGATCATAATTGTGTCATTTTACATCGAAATCGGGCATATCATGATTCGATTCGGTGTCATATCATTTGGGCCGATTCGAGATTCGATTCGAACGAAAATGGCCGATTCACCAGCCCTAATGTGTAGCTCGCACAGAGCTTTTGGAGATTTATCATTTCTTAAAAGTTAAAATATATTCTTTCAGATCTGCTATGCCTTTGCTGTACAATTTCGGAGTGACAGACTTGTAGCGATGTCATCAAATTTGAAAAAATTCCGGATAGCTGTTGTTCAAAAACGTCGTTTCTACGTTGTAATCGGTATTTTATCGGTAGAAATGACTTCCACAAAGCGTTATCAATCGGTAAAATCGGTGTTTTTGCCCATTTTACCGATTTTAGTTTTGAGATGACCCCTAAGTATCATTATGACCATATAACTGAATATCTCAAAATTTAAGCGAAATGGGGGAAGTTGGGGTTGGTGGCCATTTTGTTTCTTCCTTGACCTAGATATTTCACAGTCACAGCAGATGGATGACTAAACAGTTGCGTGATTATTAATCCATATTTTCATGGGAAATTCTAGCTTTAGGTAAAAAAAACCTGTAATTTTTAAGTAAAAATCTAAAATAGTGGCCATTTTGTGGTGGCCGTTTTGGATTCAGGTTCACTCAGTTTTCCGCATAATTGTGACTTAACTATCAGGAAGACGATCGAAGTTGTTTTGTAACGATTGGTTGAATAATTTTGCCACAAAGGCCAAAAACGTAGACTTGGGGTACAAACGGGAGAAATGGCGGCCATCTTGGATTACAAAAAATGCTCAAAGCTGATTTTCGATATGTTCTTCCAGAGACTTTCTCGCTTATTTTGATACCAAATTCGCTTCTATACATTTTTCTTCCAGGTAGGCCCACTATTTTGGGTTCAACGACTAGTCTATAACATGAGTTACCAGGCTACTGAGTTCTGATGAGATAAATTAAATTTACTATTGACACAATAATTTTAACTTTTTTGTTAGCATATTCCTAAATTATTTTACAGGGCATTGCGGATGAAGATATTGAAAGTAGTCTTGAAAGCAACTTACTGGATCCTCCAAGGCTTGTAGCATTCCACGAGGGAGATGTGGTGAAAGGCATGTTCATCCTGGCGGACGGGAATATTATAAAAGCCTTCGGGAGCTCGGTGCATTCTGGTATTAATCAACTGTTGAGTTCATACTATATTTTCGATCTGAACTACCCGCGGTGTTTCGCCATGGTTTTGGCAGCCCTCCAGATTTTTGTGATGGGGGAACCATACTCACACAAAAAGAAAGGGGGTGATGTATCCAAAAAGTTCTTGTTTTTTATTAAAAAACTTCGGCCGATATTTGATAACGTTCAGCTTCCGGAAGATTGATAAAAAGAGAATGTTATAGAAAGCCAAAAGTGACATGCTCGTATGAACAACCAATCAAATGTGCGTAACATGATAATATCATGTACTGTCACAGAATGCAAATTTTACAGAAATGCTCAAGGGCTTTGTGTATTTAAAGGGGCATTTCATACTTTCAAGCGAGACTATGAGTGGCTGTGGATTAACCCATTGTTCATATGTAGGGATTTTTTAGAATATGAACAGGTGGCAGATTCCTATTCACTCATTTATATGGATGTTGAAACTGATGTTGAGATAATAATTTCAACAATGTTGCTTGAACTTAAACTTATTATCTGAAAATTCTACCGCTTGTATATAAGTTTGTTTAAAGAATTTATATTAATTAAAGTTCGCATGCATGTTAAACTTACGTAACTTAACGCATGTTAAACTTAATTTGCCATTGTTAATGTCATGATTCTATTTTAAACTCATTTTGGCAAGTTTGGCAAATTCCATTTGGGCAAATATATTGTAGACATAAACACGCAGTGACAGTTGGCAATAATTTTTGTAAATTGTCACAAGAATTTTGTAAAAAGTGAGATTATGTAGAAGTTAGAACATTGTGAAAATTAACAGATTTCCTTATGTTATGTGTGTAATTGGCCAGACAATTATTCTGAACACAGTGGTATCCACTGAACTGGGACAGATTAATCTGAACTATTAATACCCCACATCAGCCATATGATGGAGGTCAGGATGGGATTAAAGCTTTTTCAACTCAATTCACTGAAGGTTAGATGTGAATTCCTTATGGGTGGCTACAGTTATCTCCAAAACTAAAACACTAACACAATATAGCAGAACCTATTCATTTTTACAATGTTCTACATAATCTTACTTTTTACAAAATTCTTGGACAAAAATATAGCTATAAACTGTCACTGCGTGTTTATGTCTACAATATATTTGACCAAATGGAATTTGCCAAAAGTTCTTCAAATGTGAGTTCTTGTCAAAATAATGTTTTAAATTGTCCCTCAAAAGCATAATTTTTAAATTTTATTAATATAATAAAATAATATGTGGTAAAGCAGTTATGCCCATTCTAATTCTCTTCGATAAAATCTGGGTCATTTCCAGGTAGCTTAAGCAACTTTTCAAGCTGTCAGTCTGAAGCTGGCCCATGCAGTCCGAGTAGGGAAAGTCGAGTAAAAAAAAAACAATTGTCATCTTTTCCGATTGTCAAAAAAATATTTAGGCCTAGTTCTCTTCTGCAGCATACTGTTTTACTTTTTCAATAAACTTCATATATTATCCAGATACGACACAATATACAATTGGTAACTTAAAATTTGTGAGAATAGTGCCGATGAAAAACGTCAACGACGTCATCATTGCACGTCAATCATTTGTGTGAAACTGAAAATGAAACTACGATAGACTTAGGCCAGCCTGTGTGTAATGTTGAATGGGGTTTTCTGATCGTCACCGATTGTGACCGATCACCAATCCCAGCCAAATTGAGAGGATCAGAAATTTGAAATAATTAAATTTTAACCGCGCTTGGGGCCGATACTACGTGAAAACTTAGCTCAGTTAAACTAAAACAGGTTCATTTTACGATTGTTTGGCTCCGTTTAATGTTTTATGCATTTTCATCAGCGCTACTGATATGAATTATGTGTCAATTTTAGTGGACGGCGACTTCGACGACCAAAATAAAAATTATGATTTTTAGTTTTCGAACGCTGCTGGCATCTCTGGAACCTGGGGTACGGTGTTGAACCAAACTTTTTCGAAAACTATAGATATTAGGACACAGAATGGTGCATTTGGTTACAGATTTAGGAAAGAGAAAACCGTTTTGTGGGGGCAAAATTAGATGTACCTATCTTTTTCTACTTTGGAAGTCCTATATACCTTCTCAATATTTTAATAATTTTTTGTTTTAATTTTTTTGATACCCATGCAGTAACCCATGTGTTTGCAGTCAGGCAATTTTGATCGATGGCTTAATTTCTTTGAACATTCCATTAGAGCCAACAATATATTTAAGCCCAATTCACACTACTGCCATGCATGTGTCGCGTCCGATGCGACAGTTATAGATTAGTGATAATAGCATAGCGACATTCGCAACCGTCGCATTGACAATAGATATTTTGACGCAACGCAACTGTTGCATACCTTATATGGAAAACATGTGTAGCGTCAGGCATTGGCAATGTTCGTCAAGTCATTAGCGCGTGTTATCTCCCTTTCCATCGAAATCATTTGTCAACAGATACTTAACCTAAGAAGCGTCGGAGAAATGATTTTGCGGGTTCCACTGCATCTAATGTTTCACAATTATCCTATTGGGGTACCGATATGAAAGAGATTTATCTGTGCAGAGCTCAGCACTAAACTAAATACAAGTAAAATGTATAATTGTTTTGTTACCGGCTGTCCAGTCCGGAAATCTCTGATTTGTCGATATTCGGACTCTGTGCGACCGTCGTTGCAGTGTGAATGTGTATGTTCGTGTCGGACGCAACGCACACATCGCAGCAGTCTGAATGGGCCTTTATCCTTCTATGGACACTATGTGTGGCATTTTATTTAATAAATTTAGGATGTGTTGCATTTATTAGATAAATAATGAACGCATGTATGATTATTCTGTAAAACGGAATACACTAAGTCTTATGCATGTATGATATCAGGTGCGACATCAGCCCTCGGTCACCTCACATCAGCCTTAGGTCTCAGGCTGATATATATAAGGTTACCTCGGGCAGATCCATCACTGACACACACAACCAAATTGCGGAAATTCCAGCAAACTTTGTCGTTTCGCACCCAAATTTGAAAACTGTCAACATTAACATGGGAGATCTTCATATACCATTTACTCCGACCAATGTCAGAATGTGCCCAGCAGTCTATTTCACGGAAATCATATCCAGATTAACAATTTGAACATTCACAACCACTTGAAAAATGAATTTGAAAACATGACATGAACTGACATTGAATTCGGCGGGTGAATGACATTGTTCGGTGTGAGTAAAGATAAAGTTCCAATTACAATCAATTGACTACGAAACATGTTGTTGAAAATTATATTAAATTAATTGTTATTTCGTATTAATTGTCATCGTACATGTATGTACATGCACATTACCAAGCACAAATATGAATATGAGATATGATAATGAAGTTATCTTTTCTGAATGGGACGGCGACAAAGTGGTTAATAAAGATGGCCTGACTAATGTATACATGCAAATTGTTGAAGTGTTATATGAAAAGTGACTCAATTCCATATATAGCACCAGAATCCATTGAATTAAACCGCCGAAACATCACAAAAAATGGGCAAATTGTTGAATTTCCGAACTTTGAATACTACATTCCTTTAGAGCAGTCTCTGCACAATTTATTAGAGCTACCTGAGGTATGGCATTATGTACAACATCCCCATTTTTCTTCCAATGAAGATTATATGCAGGATTTTTGTGATGGTGAGTTTTTTCAGACGCATCCCCTTTTCATAGAAAATAAGGCTAGACCAATTTAATAACTTGGATTACGAACCCGCCGATAACAAATTAGGAGAAATTGAATAAAAATAAAAATTGGAGAGAATTTAAAAAAACAAACAAATTAGAAATTTTTTGTGTGAACATAAATATGAAGTTATACCATATCTAAAACATCTGTATCAGTATGATTCAGTAATTTTATGGTACTTTTTGAACAAATACTAACACCCAGCTTTTCATGAGTAACAATATTCACATTGACATTTTCAGGAATTATCTGGCAATAAAAGAGTTTAATATTAAAGCAGTGGTTTAAATAAACATGGGCACAATCTAATCTAAATATTAAGCATGTAGCCTTGTACACTCATATTAAAATAGTAGGAAATGTTCATCTATTGGGTGTAACAGTTAATCACTCTGAACATACCATGGAGTGAGAGGTGCATATGTCATTCTATGCCAACAATTAATGTACATGGCATGCATAATTTTAAATCCATTTTTCATGAGGTTGTGAGATAATAGAGATTTTCAAGGTAGTCTCAATGCATGTTTCCTTGTATGAAGTGTTTGATTGATATAAAAGTTAAGCCATATACTATTAAACAATCAGGAGACTAGTATAAGTATGACTACATGAAATTCGGTCATTCAGTAATTATCCATCCGCGGGTGACAGACACCGGATAAAAGTGGTCTAATTGTGTTTTTCCTCTCCATCTTCAGATTTTCATCCTCGATATTCGTAATTCAAGTTATCAAATTGTTCTGACCTAAGAGTGCACTGCAGTTGATTCTGAATACTGATGATCTGGAGATTACAAATCCACTTGGGTCTCACACAAAGAAACAAAAATATCATTATTGTCCCCCGAAAAATATCGGAGGACTATTATAATCAGCATGTCCGTCCCGATGTGTTGTCCGCATGATAACTCGAGTTCCTCCGACCCAATTGAGATGAAACTTGGTATGTATGTGTAGTGACCAAGAATAAAGGTCGAGTTCGACTCGGGGCTCGGTCCGATGATTTATGACAGAGTTATTGCCCTTTTTCACCCATTTTCGACTTCGAAAATCCAACTTTTCATGTTGTCCACATGATAACTCAAGTTCTTTCCATCCGATTGAGATGAAACTTGGTATCTATGAGTAGTGAGTCAAATGGCTCAACACACAGAGTGGTATCACACAATTATTTCTGGCATTGCTGTATTATTTTATTTTGTGTAAACCGCCATTGTCACTTTAACCCATTGTTGACTGAATGGACTCTCCCACTCAATGAGAAGCATATTTAATGGAATATTCCATTGTTATTTTATAGGGGTGTAATTTTAATATAATCAGACGATGGACAGAAAAATCACCCTTGAGATTTTTCAAAGGATTCCCATTTGTAGGGATGTTCAGATAATAAGTTCAACAAACAGCCTCAGGCTGTTTGTTGAACTTATTATCTGAACATCCCTACAAATGAATTAAAGGGAATCTACTAACTACCCGTCAATGAGTATTCAGTCATGAAAGGGTTAATGCTTATATAAAACTTATGTTGATTGTTGTTGCGACAAACCAAATAAATGATGTCAATTCTATATTTCTATCTATGTTTGTATGTGAATATATTATTTGTTATGAATATTAAAAGTTATAAAAATCCAATGTGTGATATGTGGTCCCAGATAACATTGGCGTTGTCCAACTTAACATTGGTGCATTGTCCAACTTAACATTGGTGTGGTGTGATTTTATGTGGTCCCAGATAACATTGGCGTTGTCCAACTTAACATTGGTGCGTTGTCCAACTTAACATTGGTGTTGTGTGATTTTAACACATGTGTTCAAAAAATTTGATTTGAACGCGTAAATGTGTGCAATATCTGTTACATGTGTTCGTAACATGTGTATGCGTTCAAATATTCTGAACACTTGTGTTAACAATCTGAACACCAGTGTTAGCTTAGCTTTAACGCGATTATGTGTGCAAAATTAAACACTGGTGTTCATTGTTTTAACACATGTGTTCACAATATGAACACTAGTGTTAATTTAAGTATAACACATTTACGTGTGAATTGATTTAACGTTAGTGTTAACTTCTTTAACACTGGAGTACTGACTTTGAACAGATTGACGCGTTTATTATCTGTTACAATTTTAGTGTTAAGATTTTTAACACATAGGTTTACAGTGTACATATATTTCATCACATATGTTCTTAACTAGCTGGTATTCAGTATTAACCCCCACCTGTTAACTGCTATTCAGTATTCACCAGTCTGTTAACTGGTATATTCAGGAATCACCACATATGTTAACAGGCATGCAGTATTCACCCATATACTAAATTGTATTCGGGAATCACCCCCGTTTAACTGACACCCAGTATTCACCCCTAATGTTACCTGTCACCTGATATTCAGTATTCACCCCCGTTAAATGGCATTCAATATTCACCCCATCTGTTAACTTGCATTCAGTATTCACCCCCTCTGTTAACTGGTAGTCAGTATTCACACACTCCCTCTGTTAACTGGTATTCAGTATTCACCTTCTGTTAACAGAAGGTGAATACCGAATACATGTTTAACAGAGGGAGTGTGTGAATACTGACTACCAGTTAACAGAGGGGGTGAATATGATAGTATTCAATATTCACCCCTAATGTTAACTAGTATTCAGGAATCCGGGGGGAGGGATTGACACCATCCTGACATAACGGGAGACTGCTCCCACCGCGTAGTTCGTCGTGTATTCAGTGCCAGCATGTACCCCGCATCGGAATAGTAACAACAAAGGATGATGTGGATTGGTGATATGGAGCTATCCCGACATCATTTCGCAGATGAAATAAATCGGATATGAACAGCGAAGGTCGAAGTAGAGCTGATCATTGATCTCGACACAGTTCTCCGATGTTCCGGCGTCCGGTTGTCCGGAGCCCCACGTCGCCCACATGGTACTCCCGTCCCAGTTCACCCATGTACCCTCATGGGCCGCATCGCTTCCGTCTATCCAATAATCCCGGCCTGTAAAAGAGAATAGAAGGCGACGTTAACTGCATGGTGTAATATCGTTCTATATCATTACCAGCTGTGAGATACACGTTAGTCGTGCATCATATACATGTACACAATCAACACACGGTCGTAACTCTATAGCTTTACCAGCTCCTGTGAGCTACACGGTATCTATAGTCGTGCATGCACACAAGCACGCACACCCTTATGTGTGTTACTACAAGACATTAGCATCGTGTTCCGCCGAGTTATGTAGTAACTGACAAGTTTTATGGTAGCTCACGAGTTATGTAGTAACAATCGACGAGTTTTGTGGTAGCTCACGAGTTTTGTAGTAAAATCGACGAGTTATGTAGTAATTTGGGTTACGAGTGCAGATGAACAACATAGTTCAGCTACAAAGCCACTAACGTCAGAGCCCGACGTGTGGGGCAATCGCTACCAAGACCATCCATTTAACCTGACCGAAGTACCTTTAGATACAAGATTTTGTCCCGATCTGTCGGGAGACGGTGGAACAACCCCAAGTTGAGCTACAATGTTATTAACATCAGAACAAGACGTCCGATGTAATCGAGACTAGGTCCGTGTTACTAACGTGACCATCACTGTGTAGGAACTGTTACATCGGAAGTCGTTCTATCGCCGGTATTGTGATGGTTCTTGCCTGATTTGTTACGGTTCCTGATGATTGAAAATAATTATTTTTGTGACAAAATCACGCATAATTATAGATATCTTGAATATATTATACTTTCCTGAATGAACAGAGGCTGCAGAAGTGCCGTGTTATCGAAACCTGAACTCTAGACCACAATTAAATCGGTATTAGCGAGTTAACGCGTAAATATCAACATGTTATCACTGAAAAACAAGCCACGTGGACGCAATTTCTTTGTTTTTCGTGGCGTATTAAATATGAAACACATTCTGAAGACAAACACTGACTATAAAGTATACCCGTGTTATTATTCTGTAAAAGAGCTGAGAAAGTATCCCGATAGGGGTTGATAATTGGGAGCTGTGGCCCCGTAATCAACACGGGTGCGTGTTATGGTTCTATTTCAAACCAATCATGGCTGTGACGGTTCTGTACATGATATTTATTCGAACGATTTCTGCACTTTGGTCCGAAAATCGTCATGTGTATGTGACATTTTAAACCAGATAATGACTGTAGCTTATGTAATTTGCATAATAGAACATGTATATTCAGAAATAAAACAATACATACCTAATACTGGAGATTAAGTGACATTAATAGGCAGAAATAACATATTGAAAGTCCCGATGAGTATAGTATCATAATCATGCCCGCCTATATAATTGACCAATGGTAATATAAATCTACTTTCAGGAGAATATGAGATGTTATATTCATTTAATTAATCTGGGCATTATTGAAAGATCCAGGTGTGACAATATTTCAATGCCAGCGCCATCATATTTCCGCCTCTGAGGTCCGCCTGAGGGACATTTACACATGTTTGTCGCCCAGACATGAATATAACTTATGAAATCACGTTCAACTGAATCATTGATAGGTTATGACGTGATTGGGGTGGTGGGGGACTTGGGGAGGGGGTGCTTAATTGGTGTTTATCCCCAACTTTGGTCAACATGTTCAACAGTTACAAATTTCTTATCTTACAATCGATTGGTTTGAAATTTAACACCAACAATATGTTGAAATTGTTCTCTTAGTTTGATTTGACAACATTTTAATAGTGGGGAATTTATCGTTTTTAGACCAACAATTGCATACTTTCCTACACTTTATACATGTAATCAATCATATTTGACATATACAAATGGACACCTCTTCTTTCGAGTTGATCCAAAACTCATGATGGGTGGACAGGAAGTGGGGAGCAGGTGTGATCTAGTTTTCTATATCACATTAACCCCCCACCCTCAAATTGGCAAGAAACTGGTTTAATGGACAAATAATCTAATTCCATTTAATTAATATGCTTTGTATTAAATAATGTATGCTCTTTTGCAAAATAAATCATCTCTCCGAGGCTCGCCATCTGTTGGGAACATTTCCAATCTTGTGGGGTGGGGGCGCCAAGTTGGAAACTTCCAACACTTGAGAATCTTGAAGCCAGTCTAGATGATTTTTGCAATTTTCAGGTTCAGATATCCACATTTTCTCACTGGGCCATGTATCCTGAGTTTCTCCCCCCGGTTTGCATGGTGGCCAATCAAAGGCGACTGATCAATTCCCTTCAGAATGGCATACAATCGAGAGCTATAATGTGTCATGCAGTTGGGAAAAACAAAAGCCCAGGCCTTGTGCATTAGTTTGGTCTGTTTCAAGGGGATGGTGCAGTTGGAAATTCCAAGGTGGGCGCCCCAACATTGGAGACCATCCAGCCCACGTCGGGAATAATAATGTGCCTTATAATAGTCAGGTTCAGACACCCATAAGACTGATTTCTTATGATTCATTTGTATGAAATTCAATGTTTAGCTAATAATTCAAACAATCTGTTACTGCATGTTGAATTTAATAGCTGAGCATTCCTACAAATGAATCAATAGGATTCAAGTCGCTGCTCATTATAGCACATTTAGTCACCAAATGATTAACATCCATATAATAATATTTGTAACTGCATGATTATTTTCTCTTTTTTATATGTTACTGCTTATTGAACTTAATAGCTAAGCATTCCTAGAAATTAATCAATAGGATTCAAGTCAATGCTCATTACAGCGCATTTAGTAACCAAGGGTTTAACGTCCATGCATATAATAATATTTGTAACTGTAGGATTCTTTGCATTTTTATATCTTCTATTAAAAAATCAGAGATCCATAGTCAATCTAAAATATGATTGAGTGAAATATTATCGTGCTTGTATATGCTTTAATAGCTGCATATTCTAGAATTCTAGAATTTAACCTAGATAATCAGCATCCAGCAAGCGGATTCCCGACACAAACTTCATAAACTGCGGTATCGTGCTTTTATATGCTTTAATAGCTGCATATTCTAGAATTCTATAATTTAACCTAAATAATCAGTATTCAGCAAGCGGATGTCCGACATAAACTCCATAAACTACCTAATCAGAACAATGTATGGGTCTAAACGAACTTTTAACGTCTTATTTTTGGCTTTTTGTTGAGTAAAATACGTCTAAGAAAATAGACAACACTAGCCTGTGTGCCCCCTCTTTGTTCGGGCTATTTAGGGATTTATTTGTGATCGTCTCCGCCTGGACCAACTATTGTTCGATCGGCCGGGAAACATGCCTATATGAGCGAATATGGTCAAGGCCAAGGACACGGTCGCACGTGAAATTGGACCCACCCATATTGTTCCCGGGATCAAAGTAGGCCTACATTATACCAAATTTGAATCGGATCGGTCGAGGTCCAGAGACATGCCTATATGAGCGTATATGAGCGAGGTCAAGGTCAAGGACACGGTCGCAAGTGAATCTGGACCCGCCCATATTGTTCCCGTGATCAAAGTAGACCCAGCTACCAAATTTGAGTGGGATCGGTCGAGGTCCAGAAACATGACTATATGAGCGTACTTGAGCGAGGTCAAGGTCAAGGACATGGTCGCACGTGAAATTGGACCCGTCCATATTGTTCCCCGGATCAAAGTACGCCTACACACCAAATTTGAGTCGGATCGGTCGAGCAGTTTTTCGAGTCTATAACACAAATATATACATACAGACAGAGGCTCCAAAATATTTCAAGTCGATAGCTCTACCCGTTTCCGAGATCTGGTCTGCGCATGCGCGAAGCTGGCGTCGCACGGGCTCGGCGACCCGATAAAATTCGTATCCGGGGCAAGATACATTCACATAGCAAATTTCAAGTCGATAGCTCTACCCGTTTCCGAGATCTGGTCTGCGCATGCGCGAATCTGGCGTCGCACGGGCTCGGCGACCCGATAAAATTCGTATCCGGGGCAAGATACATTCACATAGCAAATTTCAAGTCGATAGCGCCACCCGTTTCCGAGATCTCGTCTGCGCATGCGCGAAGCGGGCGCCGCACGGGCTCGCCAATACGACAACGTTCACCGCCCGGTCAAACTACACACACGTACCAAGTTTCGTCCCGATCGGTCGAGAATCGTAGATTTGTATAAATGACAGACAGACAGACAGACAAACAAACAAACAAACAAACATACATACAGACAGAGGTCTTCAAAATATATATGAGATAAAATACAAGATAGATAACTCTATATGTCCCGTCTACGTCTTTCCGAAGTCCAGCGCTATCAAATTTCACTATTGTTAACCGCGGCTATTGACTCATGGAAATGTTGGGCCTGCAAAACTAGCTGGCGACATTGTGAATTTTTATAGGCGCAACACAGGTTATTGAATAAGCATAGAAAGGCAGTGTAATTCACCGAAATTAATGACAAGTGGTGCAAATTTCAACTTAATGCATAGTTTGTTGTGTTTATCTTTGTATACTTTCACAAAATTGGCAGTTTGAACAATGTACCATGGCAAATATTAGCCATAGTTTTACCCGTATAGAACGATTAAATGGGGAGAGAACCGACTCGATCAGGAGAGAACGCAAACAATTATCAAAATTCGCGGTGTTTGTCGTTGTTATGACTCGCACAATGAAAGTTTCGTTATTAACACGCTCATTGGTGCCACAGATTGTGATGGGATTGAAAATAACTAATCGAGTTATCACCTAGATGCCTCAAAATTGCGTTTTAACTGTCAAAAAATCGTGATAATGTATCATTTCGATCATCAGGAACCGTCACAAATCAGTCAAGAACCATCACAAACCGGCGATAGAACGATTTCCGATGTAACAGTTCCTACACAGTGGTGACCATTCTACTTCTAGATACGACGTTTCTCCCCTGTCTGTCAAGTTGATGTGCAATGTCATTAACGTCAGAACGCGACATCCGATGTTATCGCGACCAGGCCCAAGTTACTAACGTGGCCACAGCACTTCTATGTACCAAGTTTCGCCCCAATCTCCAGAGAAACGACGGAGGGGTGACGAGGGATCAACATCAAGTTGAGCTACAACGTCAGTAACGCCAGAACGCGACGTCTGGTGTAATGGGGACCAGGTCCAAGTCAACAGACTTTTGAACATAATGCGAATTCGGTCAGACGGTCTATGTCTCAGATGTAACGTCGCAAATGAATCAATTTCACATATTTTCTTTGATTGTCCATTTGTAAGAACGTTTGTAAATACCATGCACTCATGCCTGGCTAGATCGCTATCAATTTGGCAGCTCGCTTTCTCGGAAAAACATTCTTTTTGGGATTGGTGCTCACAATAAAAACAACAAACTAAACTTTCTTATACTATCAATTCTGAAATATTATCTATATAAAACAAAATTTAACCCCGACGAACTCTCTCTGAAATTACTCATTCGAGAATTTGAATTACGATATAAGTCGTATCGATATATTGCACTGAACTCCGACGATCTGAACAATTTCCAACTCGAGTGGGGGGACCTAATGAAAGCCATGCAACAAACAACAGGGTACACACATAACTAACTTAGCAGGGAACATAATTATATTGAATAGTAAATAGTCCGAGTTTACAATCTGATATTCGGTAAACCAGTCCAAAGTTCATGAACAAATTTGAGACAGAATATAACTGGCATAAATATATATATATACGTGTATACATGTACGCATACAATGTTATTAATATATCAATGTGTGTGCAAGGTGTGTGTGAGTTGTGTACGAATGTCGCCCCCCCCCCCCCACCATTCCCGTCTATATATCTATGCAATCGTTGTTATCAGATATTGTTCTGTACATAAATGTGTAATATAATGAAAAAATAAAATATTAAAAAAAAAGTCCAAGTTAATAACATGGCCATAGTACTTCTAGGTACGAAGTTTGGCTCAGATCTGCCGAGAAACGGCGCAGCAGTGACGAGGGACCAACATCAAGTTGAGCCACAGTGTCATTAACGTCCACCACACAAACAATTACACAAAAAACATTGCATTTACTATATAATATTTTATTAAACGCGCCTTTGAAACTGACTAAAAATTGTTGCTACAAAACTCGACGAGTATTACTACAAAACTCGTTAGCTTGTTTTTTACTACAAAACTCGTCGATTTTACTACAAAACTCGTGAGCTACCACAAAACTCGTCGATTGTTACAACATAACTCGTGAGCTACCACAAAACTCGTCAGTGACTACATAACTCGGCGTAACACAGCGTGCATTATCCTCGTGTGGGGGGGGGGGGGGTGCGGAAAAAGTTGATGCAGGTATTGGGTTTTGTTAGATGGTCCGAGGTCGTAAAAATTGTATGATGCAATTCTGTTTTTCAATCAAAATATTTACCAAGATTAATCAGGAAACATTAAGATTTTGGAATTATATAACTTGGTTTTGTACTGTGCTTACATATTGTATTATTTCCGAGTATAATAAGCCCGTATTAGCGACTAGAGAACATTGTATGCATCACCATGTTGGACATGCATGATCATATTATACCGGAACATTTAGCCCAGCTGTGTGGCTACTGAGTTTGACACTCGTGATATGATTATAGTATACAGGGACATTTAGACCAGCTGTGTGGCTACTGAGTTGGACACTCATGATATGATTATATTAAACCGGGACATTTAGACCAGCTGTGTGGCTACTGAGTTGGACACTCATGATATGATTATATTATACCGGGACATTTAGCCCAGCTGTGTAGCTATTGAGTTGGACACTAATGATATGATTATATTATACCGGGACATTTAGCCCAGCTGTGTAGCTATTGAGTTGGACACTCATGATATGATTATATTATGCCGGGACATTTAGACCAGCTGTGTAGCTATTGAGTTGGACACTCATGATATGATTATATTATGCCGGGACATTTAGCCCAGCTGTGTGGCTACTGAGTTGGACACTCATGATATGATTATATTATACCGGGACATTTAGCCCAGCTGTGTAGCTATTGAGTTGGACACTCATGATATGATTATATTAACCCGGGACATTTAGCCCAGCTGTGTAGCTACTGAGTTGACCACGCATGATATGATTATATTATACCGTGACATTTAGCCCAGCTGTGTAGCTATTGAGTCGGACACTCATGATATGATTATATTATACCGGGACATTTAGCCCAGCTGTGTAGCTATTGAGTTGGACACTCATGATATGATTATATTATGCCGGGACATTTAGCCCAGCTGTGTGGCTACTGAGTTGGACACTCATGATATGATTATATTATACCGGGACATTTAGACCAGCTGTGTAGCTACTGAGTTGACCACGCATGATATGATTATATTATACCGTGACATTTAGCCCAGCTGTGTAGCTATTGAGTTGGACACTAATGATATGATTATATTATACCGGGACATTTAGCCCAGCTGTGTAGCTATTGAGTCGGACACTCATGATATGATTATATTATACCGGGACATTTAGCCCAGCTGTGTAGCTATTGAGTTGGACACTCATGATATGATTATATTATGCCGGGACATTTAGCCCAGCTGTGTGGCTACTGAGTTGGACACTCATGATATGATTATATTATACCGTGACATTTAGCCCAGCTGTGTAGCTATTGAGTTGGACACTCATGATATGATTATATTATGCCGGGACATTTAGCCCAGCTGTGTAGCTATTGAGTTGGACACTCATGATATGATCATAGTATATAGGGACATTTAGCCCAGCTGTGTAGCTATTGAGTTGGACATTCGTGACATGATTATATTATACCGGGACATTTAGCCCAGCTGTGTAGCTATTGAGTTGGACACTCATGATATGATTATATTATGCCGGGACATTTAGCCCAGCTGTGTAGCTATTGAGTTGGACACTCATGATATGATTATATTATGCCGGGACATTTAGCCCAGCTGTGTTGCTATTGAGTTGGACACACATGATATTATTATATTATACCGGGACATTTAGCCCAGCTGTGTAGCTATTGAGTTGGACACTCATGATATGATTATATTAAACCGGGACATTTAGCACATCTGTGTAGCTATTGAGTTGGACACTCATGATATGATTATATTATACCGTGACATTTAGCCCAGCTGTGTAGCTACTGAGTTGGACACTCATGATATGATTATATTAACCCGGGACATTTAGACCAGCTGTGTAGCTATTGAGTTGGACACTCATGATATGATTATATTATGCCGGGACATTTAGCCCAGCTGTGTAGCTATTGAGTTGGACACTCATGATATGATTATATTAACCCGGGACATTTAGCCCAGCTGTGTAGCTACTGAGTTGACCACGCATGATATGATTATATCATACCGTGACATTTAGCCCAGCTGTGTAGCTATTGAGTCGGACACTCATGATATGATTATATTATACCGGGACATTTAGCCCAGCTGTGTAGCTATTGAGTTGGACACTCATGATATGATTATATTATGCCGGGACATTTAGCCCAGCTGTGTAGCTATTGAGTTGGACACTCATGATATGATTATAGTATATAGGGACATTTAGCCCAGATGTGTGGCTACTGAGTTGGACACTCATGATATGATTATATTATACCGGGACATTTAGCCCAGCTGTGTAGCTATTGAGTCGGACACTCATGATATGATTATATTATACCGGGACATTTAGCCCAGCTGTGTAGCTATTGAGTTGGACACTCATGATATGATTATATTATGCCGGGACATTTACCCCAGCTGTGTGGCTACTGAGTTGGACACTCATGATATGATTATATTATACCGTGACATTTAGCCCAGCTGTGTAGCTATTGAGTTGGACACTCATGATATGATTATATTAACCCGGGACATTTAGACCAGCTGTGTAGCTATTGAGTTGGACACTCATGATATGATTATATTATGCCGGGACATTTAGCCCAGCTGTGTAGCTATTGAGTTGAACACTCATGATATGATTATAGTATATAGGGACATTTAGCCCAGCTGTGTAGCTATTGGGTTGGACATTCGTGACATGATTATATTATACCGGGACATTTAGCCCAGCTGTGTAGCTATTGAGTTGGACACTCATGATATGATTATATTATGCCGGGACATTTAGCCCAGCTGTGTAGCTATTGAGTTGGACACTCATGATATGATTATATTATGCCGGGACATTTAGCCCAGCTGTGTGGCTACTGAGTTGGACACTCATGATATGATTATATTATACCGTGACATTTAGCCCAGCTGTGTAGCTATTGAGTTGGACACTCATGATATGATTATATTAACCCGGGACATTTAGACCAGCTGTGTAGCTATTGAGTTGGACACTCATGATATGATTATATTATGCCGGGACATTTAGCCCAGCTGTGTAGCTATTGAGTTGAACACTCATGATATGATTATAGTATATAGGGACATTTAGCCCAGCTGTGTAGCTATTGGGTTGGACATTCGTGACATGATTATATTATACCGGGACATTTAGCCCAGCTGTGTAGCTATTGAGTTGGACACTCATGATATGATTATATTATGCCGGGACATTTAGCCCAGCTGTGTAGCTATTGAGTTGGACACTCATGATATGATTATATTATGCCGGGACATTTAGCCCAGCTGTGTAGCTATTGAGTTGGACACTCATGATATGATCATAGTATATAGGGACATTTAGCCCAGCTGTGTAGCTATTGAGTTGGACATTCGTGACATGATTATATTATACCGGGACATTTAGCCCAGCTGTGTAGCTATTGAGTTGGACACTCATGATATGATTATATTATGCCGGGACATTTAGCCCAGCTGTGTAGCTATTGAGTTGGACACTCATGATATGATTATATTATGCCGGGACATTTAGCCCAGCTGTGTTGCTATTGAGTTGGACACACATGATATTATTATATTATACCGGGATATTTAGCCCAGCTGTGTAGCTATTGAGTTGGACACTCATGATATGATTATATTAAACCGGGACATTTAGCACATCTGTGTAGCTATTGAGTTGGACACTCATGATATGATTATATTATACCGTGACATTTAGCCCAGCTGTGTAGCTACTGAGTTGGACACTCATGATATGATTATATTAACCCGGGACATTTAGACCAGCTGTGTAGCTATTGAGTTGGACACTCATGATATGATTATATTATGCCGGGACATTTAGCCCAGCTGTGTAGCTATTGAGTTGGACACTCATGATATGATTATATTAACCCGGGACATTTAGCCCAGCTGTGTAGCTACTGAGTTGACCACGCATGATATGATTATATCATACCGTGACATTTAGCCCAGCTGTGTAGCTATTGAGTCGGACACTCATGATATGATTATATTATACCGGGACATTTAGCCCAGCTGTGTAGCTATTGAGTTGGACACTCATGATATGATTATATTATGCCGGGACATTTAGCCCAGCTGTGTAGCTATTGAGTTGGACACTCATGATATGATTATAGTATATAGGGACATTTAGCCCAGATGTGTGGCTACTGAGTTGGACACTCATGATATGATTATATTATACCGGGACATTTAGCCCAGCTGTGTAGCTATTGAGTCGGACACTCATGATATGATTATATTATACCGGGACATTTAGCCCAGCTGTGTAGCTATTGAGTTGGACACTCATGATATGATTATATTATGCCGGGACATTTAGCCCAGCTGTGTGGCTACTGAGTTGGACACTCATGATATGATTATATTATACCGTGACATTTAGCCCAGCTGTGTAGCTATTGAGTTGGACACTCATGATATGATTATATTAACCCGGGACATTTAGACCAGCTGTGTAGCTATTGAGTTGGACACTCATGATATGATTATATTATGCCGGGACATTTAGCCCAGCTGTGTAGCTATTGAGTTGAACACTCATGATATGATTATAGTATATAGGGACATTTAGCCCAGCTGTGTAGCTATTGGGTTGGACATTCGTGACATGATTATATTATACCGGGACATTTAGCCCAGCTGTGTAGCTATTGAGTTGGACACTCATGATATGATTATATTATGCCGGGACATTTAGCCCAGCTGTGTAGCTATTGAGTTGGACACTCATGATATGATTATATTATGCCGGGACATTTAGCCCAGCTGTGTGGCTACTGAGTTGGACACTCATGATATGATTATATTATACCGTGACATTTAGCCCAGCTGTGTAGCTATTGAGTTGGACACTCATGATATGATTATATTAACCCGGGACATTTAGACCAGCTGTGTAGCTATTGAGTTGGACACTCATGATATGATTATATTATGCCGGGACATTTAGCCCAGCTGTGTAGCTATTGAGTTGAACACTCATGATATGATTATAGTATATAGGGACATTTAGCCCAGCTGTGTAGCTATTGGGTTGGACATTCGTGACATGATTATATTATACCGGGACATTTAGCCCAGCTGTGTAGCTATTGAGTTGGACACTCATGATATGATTATATTATGCCGGGACATTTAGCCCAGCTGTGTAGCTATTGAGTTGGACACCCATGATATGATTATATTATGCCGGGACATTTAGCCCAGCTGTGTAACTATTGAGTTGGACACTCATGATATGATTATATTATACCGGGACATTTAGCCCAGCTGTGTAGCTATTGAGTTGGACACTCATGATATGATTATATTAAACCGGGACATTTAGCATATCTGTGTAGCTATTGAGTTGGACACTCATGATATGATTATATTATACCGTGACATTTAGCCCAGCTGTGTAGCTACTGAGTTGGACACTCATGATATGATTATATTATACCGTGACATTTAGACCAGCTGTGTGGTTACTGAGTTGAACACTCATGATATGATTATATTAAACCGGGACATTTAGACCAGTTGTGTAGCTATTGAGTTGGACACTCGTGATATGATTATATTATGCCGTGACATTTAGCCCAGCTATGTAGCTACTGAGTTGAACACTCATGATATGATTATATTAAACCGGGACATTTAGACCAGCTGTGTAGCTATTGAGTTGGACACTCGTGATATGATTATATTATGCCGTGACATTTAGCCAAGCTATGTAGCTACTGAGTTGGACACTCATGATATGATTATATTAAACCGGGACATTTAGCACAGCTGTGTAGCTATTGAGTTGGACACTCATGATATGATTATATTAAACCGGGACATTTAGCCCAGCTGTGTAGCTATTGAGTCGGACACTCATGATATGATTATATTATACCGTGACATTTAGCCCAGCTGTGTAGCTATTGAGTTGGACACTCATGATATGATTATATTATACCGTGACATTTAGCCCAGCTGTGTAGCTATTGAGTTGGACACTCATGATATGATTGTATTATGCCGGGACATTTAGCCCAGCTGTGTAGCTATTGAGTTGGACACTCATGATATGATTATATTATGCCGGGACATTTAGCCCAGCTGTGTAGCTATTAAGTTGGACACTCATTATATGATTATAGTATACCGGGACATTTAGACCAGTTGTGTAACTATCGAGTTGGCTGATTTTTAAAGCTACTTCAAGCAACAATGCATATCATTTCATTTCAGAGACACAGTTATTAAATGATATCAATGAGTCTACATTTCACTCTCAAAAATAGTACATGTACTTCACGTGGTGTCTTTAACTATCTTATTATTCTCGGTATTTCTGCCAGTCAGATTAAATCCCTATACATAATGCATACCTGTGTATTTTCAGTTAGTAGTATTTCAATGTTTGCAAAAATATGGGAAGCAGATACCTGTTATAACTATTTGTTTATTAGTATGCTAGCAATCGGGCTACTACCGTTCCATTGATTTGAGTTGTATATTATGCTAAATAATAATTACTGGACAGAACAAGGGAGTGGGTGGGTCCCAATTGTTTTTTTAATTGCGCAGATGGTGGGGTGTGTGGTCATGTAGCGAAACTTATTTGTTTCGATCTTGTTTCTGAAAAGTTTGTCACAATCAATCACCACAACCCTTAAAATTCCCCAATCCTTACCATCACCCCAACTCTGCGAGTCACGTATTTTTAGCAATCAGTCGTCCATATACTATCAGCCAACAGCAATTACCGTCATGTGAGCCTGCCTTCACATTGTATAACCATAGTTACAGGGTTAGTTCTGCAGCGTGTTAGCCGATTTTGAGTCTGAAGTATCACACTTATGCAGTCACAAATGGAAAAGGTTTTCGATTACCGGTTATCGATTATTTGCCTTTGTTTGTTTTAGCCCCCAGAGAATCATTTGTTAACACAATTCGTTCTATACTTACTCGATATTAGATGACCATGAAGCTCTTGTAACATGGACATATTTTTCACACGAATGAGATTTCCGCACATTTGGTGGCATGTTATAATTGCATCGCTCTGTTTCTGTTCATCCACGCCGACGTACACACAGGTCCCGGAGCCAGGCAGCCATACCGTGTTAGCCCCAACGCAACCTGTAACACAGAGGATGATGACCATACATGTGGTGCTGTGGGTGTAGTTACAAGGTGTGCATCAAATACAAGACGAGGGTGTCGCCCCCATACCCCCTGAATCCTGAATACCAGTCAACAAAGAGCGGCGAATCTTGCATATCAGTTACGAAAATATGGAATACAGTCATATACTTATTAATTTTACATTAATATCACAGTGGTCAAACATTAATATCACAGTGGTCACACATTAATATCACAGTGGTCATACATTAATAACACAGTGGTCACACATTAATATCACAGTGGTCACACATTAATATCACAGTGGTCACACATTAATATCACAGTGGTCACATATTAATATCACAGTGGTCACACATTAATATCAGTGGTCACACATTAATAATACAGTGGTCACACATTAATATCACAGTGGTCACACATTAATATCACAGTGGTCACACATTAATATCACAGTGGTCACACATTAATATCATAGTGGTCACACATTAATAGCACAGTGGTCACACATTAATAGCACAGTGGTCACACATTAATATATCACAGTGTAAGTATAACTTTCCCAATACTATCGCGTATAACTCAGTCAGTATAACTTTAAGTATAACTTTACCAATACTATCACGTATAACTCAGTCAGTCTAACTTTACCAATAGTATCGCGTATAACGCAGTCAGTATAACTTTAAGTATAACTTTACCAATAATATCGCGTATAACTCAGTCAGTATGACTTTAAGTATAACTTTACTAATAATATCGCGTATAACTCAGTCAGTATAACTTTAAGCATAACTCTACCAATAATATCGCGTATAACTCAGTCAGTATAACTTTAAGTATAACTTTACCAATACTATCGCGTATAACTCAGTCAGTATAACTTTAAGTATAACTTTACCAATACTATCACGTATAACTCAGTTAGTATAACTTTAAGTATAACTTTACCAATACTATCGCGTATAACTCAGTAAGTATAAGTTTAAGTATAGCTTTACTAATAATATCACGTATAACTCAGTCAGTATAACTTTAAGTATAACTTTACTAATAATATCACGTATAACTCAGTCAGTATAACTTTAAGTATAACTTTACCAATACTATCACGTATAACTCAGTCAGTATAACTTTAAGTATAACTTTACTAATAATATCACGTATAACTCAGTCAGTATAACTTTTAGTATAACTTTACCAATAATATTGCGTATAACTTTACCAATACTATCACGTATAACTCAGTCAGTCTAACTTTACCAATAGTATCGCGTATAACGCAGTCAGTATAACTTTAAGTATAACTTTACCAATAATATCGCGTATAACTCAGTCAGTATGACTTTAAGTATAACTTTACTAATAATATCGCGTATAACTCAGTCAGTATAACTTTAAGCATAACTCTACCAATAATATCGCGTATAACTCAGTCAGTATAACTTTAAGTATAACTTTACCAATACTATCGCGTATAACTCAGTCAGTATAACTTTAAGTATAACTTTACCAATACTATCACGTATAACTCAGTTAGTATAACTTTAAGTATAACTTTACCAATACTATCGCGTATAACTCAGTAAGTATAAGTTTAAGTATAGCTTTACTAATAATATCACGTATAACTCAGTCAGTATAACTTTAAGTATAACTTTACTAATAATATCACGTATAACTCAGTCAGTATAACTTTAAGTATAACTTTACCAATACTATCACGTATAACTCAGTCAGTATAACTTTAAGTATAACTTTACTAATAATATCACGTATAACTCAGTCAGTATAACTTTTAGTATAACTTTACCAATAATATTGCGTATAACTCAGTAAGTATAACTTTAAGTAGAACATTAAGTATAACTTCACTTATAGTATCGCGGGCAACAATAATGATCATAAACATGAACGGAAATCGTAAAGATACACGGCCCGAACTTTGATAGGCTCTTTAACGCTTTATTAAATGGATTCTCCCAAACATAAAAGTTTACATTGGAATGATCTAGTATTAATTTTGAGGGATGTGAAGGTAATAAAAGCAGTCGACAGACCAAAAATCAATACAGGTGCAGAATAATTAATATTATTTGATGGAAACTGTTCTGTTAATAAGAACTATTATGGTCGTTTGTTGAACTTATTATATGAACATTTCCTCAGGGAACTACTGGTCAATGAGTATTTAGTATAGAAACGGGTTGATGTTAATATTTAATATTAACCCTTTACCCAACAAACCGGCCAAAAACGCCCAAATAAAGCTTCAACAGCCTAAAATATCATCCGTCTGTCTCAATAACACCATACAAATATGGATATCATTGGAACCGGTTCATTGAGCACATTGTGATGGTTACAGTTATGCCCTGTGCCAATGCATTCTCTTATATATGCGAGTCGACCATAGGTCGCCTCGCACATATAAGAGAATGCATTGGCCTAACAAAATCTTTTTAAACACTTTTTACCATTTTTTCTTACATTCTTTAACAATTTTATAATTTTTTCTTACATTTGTTAACAATTTTTCTAATATTTTTCTACATTCTTTGACAATTTTATCATTTTTATTATGTGTTAAGCCAATGCATTCTCTTATATATGCGAGGCGACCTATGGTCGACTCGCATATATAAGAGAATGCATTGGCACAGGGCCGTTATGTTGGGTAAAGGGTTAATGGGTTGCTGTCAAGGTTTAATGTAATCTAAATGTCAGTGCATGACTAATAAGGTCAAACTGAGTTTCGCCATTGGCGAACAATAGTCATAACACTAACCTCAATTAAAAAAACATCGCTATGACGTCACTCCTTTGTTCATCGAGTCCATGCAGTTTATATGATAATGGATGGTAATTGTCGTCTCCAAACGACCTAATATTAGGCTTATACTAAACGATCAAATATGAAGTGGCTTATACACGACTTTGCGAGGGACGTGCTATATGATGTCCTTTGATGGGAGTCTAACTGGAATTTTCAACCCTCAGTTTCATTGGGGTGGAATTCCACTGATGGTCCTTTCCGTTCAAACATTTGATCGAAAGTTGGTAAATCAGAACCTGACAATTTTCCAATATTGACGATGGGTGCAGAAGAGACCCAAAACCCCGGTCCATATTATTTGTGGCTACATTGAACGCCGAAGTGAATTACCCAAAGACAATTTGTTTGCATATTTAGGATGTTTCCCTCCTACAATGCATATCCCCTAATAATGACAACAACTCTTTTAGTTACTATGCTATCTGAGATGTTAATTCACAACACCATAGTCATCCAGTTTACTATAAAACACCAGTATTTAAAACGAAGTTTGCCTATGTGTCGCTACTAACACAACCTCTTTCATATATACCAACTAACCTTTGAATTCAGACACAGTGCAATGTGAATGTTCGATATCGTTTCCTTTACACCAGTTGCCGCCGTTCCTCGGCTCTGGATTAAAACAATGCCTAGTTCGCAACTTCAGGCCGTGACGTTGATAAACTGGTACACATACTTCCGCCCAAGGCGTCCATCCTCCATCAACTATAGTGTAAGTGAAAATACAGTTGGTGTGCATACGATAAAACGAAAATGTTTTGATGTACATTGGACACCAATGTCTTTATGAATATATGTTCCAGTAATCCTACGATCATGAATTCGTTGGAGTGCATGCATTGTGATGTTCTGATAACGATAAATATGTAGTGTGTCAAATTTAGAACCCACATGTTCGTACTGATAAGCAGCTCATAGACGTATATCCCAGTAGCCAGTATGGTTAGGTCCAAACTTAACTATCAACGAAAGTATGTCCCCGTAGCGAGGATGGTTTGGTCGATACTGAAATATCAATGAAATGATGTCCCCGTAGCCAGGATGATTTGGTCCAAACTGAAATATCAATAAAAGATTGTCACCGTAGACAGGATGGTTGGGCCAAAACTAAAATGCCAATAAAATGATATTCCCTTAGCCAGGACGGTTACTTCCAAACTATAAGGCAGTTCAATCTGCCATTATATATATTGTACTAATTAAATCTAGCATATTGTTTATTTAAGCGTGGTGTCAGCTACGATTAATTATGGCTTCATCAAGGCAATTTTCGAATACACACGTAGTGTTCGATTTCTCTGAACAATGCAGAATCAATTGTAATCATCAAGTAAAGTCATAAACACAAAAAATGAGAGATTTGCTCTTAGTATGTGTATGTGATGGTAGTGCCCATAGCAGCGTAGCAGGGGACTTGTGGTTTGAGTTTTGTCACCCGACATTATCATCACATTATTCCAAAGACCGGTGCGTTTTACAATATGAAATATCACTTTTGACTATTCATAGAGTCGACAGGTCAAACTGCATTATACATAGTAAACTCCACCGATAAACATAACAAATTCACTCCAGACAACATGTTTATTCCTTTGTTGTTAGATACATCTTTTGCAACTTTGACAGTTATGGAGGATACATAGTTATTGTAACATTGAACCCAGTTCGAATTAAAATATGACGGTACATGATTAAGTGAGCGGAGTTAATACCGCCGGTTTTTAATTCGAACTGCACTGTACCGATATGCAGAAGAGATACACCAAACCAACAAAGACAAGCGACACTGTCGACGGTTCATTCGCATTTGCACATAAAGTCTTTATGTCCGGGAGCTAACATGGGTACCCTTACACCCCCTGGGACTTAACTTCACCCCACTCATTTTGTTCCTTATTATATCCTTCAACTTTTAAGCAATGTTAACAAACAAAAAAGTGTCCGTGTACACTCCAGACAAGATGGCGGCCATCATGGCCGCCGTTTTTTCAGACTAGGCCCTAAATGTATACAAATGTATATATTTTCGTGAAGCTAAGACATAATGACACTTTTATGGCAAATTGAAATTCCACATCCAAGATGGCCGCCAAAGTGGCCGCCGGCCAAAATGGCCTCCGGAAGTTGAAATTATGACGTTTTTTCACTTATATCTTCTAGATCAGTTTATGCTGTTTATAACTTGTTGAGAAATGTAACTTTATTTTGAATTTTATATATTACTTTATCATTGGAGCAATGAAATATGCAATTATTGGGATCCTAGCTCCTTCCGATCCCTCAATAATTCGATTTTACAGAATGCGGTATAAAATGTCACCAAAAAAATCATAATTGGGATTATAATCATAATACGACAAGAAATGAACAGAACTGTGTAATTTAAGTGAGGCATATCATTACCTATGAATATTCCAACTCAGTGGAACCAAAATAGTTACTAAATGGTAGATATTGCTCCAGTGTGCCCTGCAATCGCTTACACGTTGTGGTTGATGTATAAAATTGGCTACTCTGCCTTCGTTTCATTGAATACTAACATGTATGATGCGCCATGGTTAATTGTTACTATTGTCACCACTGACATCACCAGAAATATTGGATTTTTCTCTCACAAACAAAAATATCGGCAAAAAATCACTTTTCAGAATTCGACCATTTTAAAATTTAAATGTAACTATCTTTGGAATGAAAGGTGTTTATTGTTTTTGTCTATCTTAAATGTGTCACTGTATGGTGTTTGTAGACCAAATTGCTGCAGATGACTTCCAAAATGGCAACCAAATTTGGTAAAAAGTTCATTTTTTACATATATCCAGAACATTGTTCTCTGCGTTATCAGAAAAGGTAGCAAATTGTGACTCATTTGGTTATTATAAGTGTAAGTTAATTAACTGACAACTACATGTTCTATTCTGGTTGTCTCACTTCAATATGGAGCATGACAAATTCATTTTAAAGTTGCAGTATGGAATTTTGCCGGGAACCTCTTTTGTGATTCTGGCCATATTATTGAAAGGAAATGGGCAGAACTTTGACATTACAGTCCCTCCATATATACATAAACAACACACAAATGACCATATAGCTACTCTCGATATATCCATACACCACATCAATGCTCATACAGCCACATCGGGTACACACTTACTGGGTACACACAACCATACACCATACCGTCACACCAGCATACCGTTTCACCTCACACATGACCATGACCACTCCTTGTATACCTATACATCTTACCATGGACACCCCACTCATAATCATATAGTCACTCATTGTATACCTATTCACCTCACATATGATCATACATTATCTCCGTCGCTGCCATCTTGGCATCCACCCTGTATCCAGTTGATCAATTTGTATTCTAATGGGCCAGTATAGCCACACATTATCTCAGTTCCGTCTCAAAGTTCTGTCCATTTCCTTTCAATAATATGGCCAGAATCACAAAGAGGTTCTCGGCAAAATTCCATACTGCAACTTTAAAATGAATTTGTCATGCTCCATATGGAAGTGGGACAACCAGAATAGAACATGTAGTTGTCAGTTTATTTGCTACCTTTTCGGATAACGTAGAGAATAATGTTCGGGATATATGTAAAAAATGAACTTTTAACCAAATTTGATTGCCATTTCGGAAGCCATCTTGAGCATTTTGTTCGATAAACACCATAGTGTGACATATTTAAGATAGACACAAACAATAAACACCTTTCATACCAAAGATAGTTACACTTTACTTAGAAAAAATGGTCCAAACCTGAAAGTGAATTTTTGTCGATATTTTTGTCAAGTTTGTGAGAGAAAATTCCAATATTTCTGGTAAAGCAGTGGTGACGATAGTAACCATTAACCATGCTGCATCAGACATGTTAGTATTCAATGTCTAGAAGGCAGAACAGCCAATTGCATACATCAAGCAGAACTTGTAAGCGATTGCAGGGCACACTGGGGCAATATCTACCATTTTCCATATTTTGGCGTCCATTTTGGCAGCCATTTTGAGCCAAAGTAACAATTTTGGTTCCAATGAGTTGGAATATTCATAGGTAATGATATGCCTCACTTACATTACAAAGATCTGTTCATTTCTTGTTGAAATGTGACTAGAATCCCAATTGTGATATTTTGTGAAATTCGTACCGTATTCTGTAAAATCGAATTTTTGAGGGATCGGAAGGGGCTAGGACCCCAATAATTGCATATTTCATTGCTCCAATGATAAAGTAATATGCAAACTTCAAAATAACCTCAGATTTCTCAACAAGTTCTAAACAGCATAAACTGATATGGAAGATATAAGTGAAACAACGTCATATTTTCAACTTTCGGCCATTTTGGCAGCCATCTTGGATGTGGAGTTTCAATTTTGCCTTATAAAAGTGTCATTATGTCTTAGCTTTTCGAAAATATATACATTTGTATACATTTAACAGAGTTTCCCACTATAATATGCATCAAACTGACTTAGGGCCTAGTCTGAAAAACGGCGGCCATCATGGCCGCCATCTTGTCCGGAGTGTACACGGCCACCTTTTGTTCTTGTTAACATTGCTTAAAAGTTGAAGGACATAATAAGGAACAAAATGAGTTGGGTAAAGTTAAGTCCCGGGTGTGCAAGGGTACCCCTATTAGCTCCCGGACTAGTTACTACATGTATACATGCATAACATCACTGGAGCTTTGAACTTAATCAGAGATTCACAATGTCAGTAAGTCCAACTTCTCTCACCAACTGCTGTGATGACATAGGCGTACATACACGTCGGCGAAATTAATTGACAATCAATCAGCTATATAGGCAACTCGAAATGAATACTCCAGATGTCAGTATCGAGTTTGTCCAACTCAATATTACAGTATTACTGATTTCCCTCTTTCTAGCCACTCCAGTATAACAGTAGCTGACTGATTTCCGCTGCCCCAATACCAAGGAAAACATGTCATTTTCAATGCAATATTCAAATTGTCACCGGGAGGCCCCCCCTCTCGTGCTTTTCCCCAATCGCCGCTTCGCGGCTCGGATGATGCTTCGCGTCAAATATTAATTGTGCCCTATATTATTCGGCCGTACGAATAATTTGTATGTTAGCTATGCCCCTAATAAAGACTTATTATGAAGTTTCACCAAATTATGTCGAATAATATTCAAGTTAACATCCAGACAACACACGTTTCGGACGGATGATCGACACACAGACAGACATACAAACGGATGGATGGACACCGTTCATTCTATAGTCGCCTGAAAGTTTGTTTCGGGTTGCATTTAAATCGCAGTTCGTGGTATGGTGAAGTTTGTGACAATTCTGGACAGTTTAGTCCAGGCACTTTAGACGTGAACGACGAAAAGTAAAGAAATATATCTGGGAAAGCTGATTTTTTTTATAATATTAGTTAGGCCATAACACCGCGGACGCGTCACGAAAAGTCCCCTAAAATCCGAGTTGAGCTTTCTGAGTTACACCATTTTTTCCCATATAAAAACCCCCCCCAAAAAACAGTTTTTTTTCAGGCAAGCTGTTGTATTCGATGTCAAATTTATCGGGCTTCTCATTACGTAGACGCGAGCAATTGTTTTTAAAACTGCACAAATGTCGCTCCTTCACTATAATATTAGCGACTATCCCTATGATAAGTGGTCAATACTTGTTAAAACATAACCCTACCCCTAAAATGGCTCTCGTCGACCTTGTCGCATTTCGCTCTTCCACTAGTCCAAGCGCTTGGTTAAGAACACACCACAATTGTAAAAGAAAAGGGGATAAAAGCATGAAACTTGGCACATATGTTCCGTGTACGCTACTGCTCATTTTCAGATGTGGCGACAATCGCGACAGGCCCTTCTTAGCAACGGCTGCTATGCAACTACCCAGCACCGAAGTAATGCATATAATTGGTATTATGTGAGTTATAACAAACAAATCTACGTCGTGTACCATTTTTATGGTGAAAATAATTATAAGATGTTAGTTTTGACCTATATTTCTTACTTATAGGGGTGACGGTTCCTATGGGCACACCCAATCTAAAAATGCACATATGACTGACATTATGGTAGTTTTAACAAACTAATCTACACCAAGTAGCACTTTTATGTCGAAACCAATTATAATAGCTGTTGTCAGTGTTGAGCTGGCTGAAACATATGCCATATAGTTCTTACTTATATGAGTGATAACTGTTGCTAGGGTCATACCCGAAATTAAAAGATGCACATATTACTGATATTATGATACCTTTAACTAAACTCGTTTTTATGATGAAAACAATTATAAATGTTTTTAGTTTGAGCCTAACCAGAATGTGCTACAAATTTAGTTTACGTAGTCATAGGACCCATATCCATACATACATTGTATATACTACGGCATTAGGATATGTATAGTCCATGAACCGGGTCGCTAAATATAAGCCCCTATATATTGGCCTTGACTCCAGGCATATTGACAAAAAATAGCCACAAAATATCTGTCGTTATTCACATTTGGCTGATTAAGCTATTGTCTTACACTTGGAGCTCATAAACCTTGGCCGTCATAAATACAATGTCATCATAAACATGCATTGTGCAGGAGCTCCGTGAGTGACCAGACAGACAATGGGGGATTAGCGGATTAAATGTAAAATAATGATATGACCTTTTGCTGTTTTGTGCAGAGTGACGGGTTTCCCTTTGTACTGTCCGCGATCGGGTTTCCCTTTGTTCAGTCGGCGATATATTCCCACTTACGTATACGATGTTTTCGGACTAGATCGTTCACATCACAGAATTAAAAACCCGCTTGCCAAAAATTCATGCTTCCAGTCTCTATTTGGGGTCAAAAAAAGTTTAGCCAAAAGTTTAGCCAAATGAAATTTTTATTAGCCAAATTCGAAAAAGATTAGCCATTGGCTAATTTGGCTACCGACAGCACGAACACTGCCATGGACCCAGGTCGATATATGTATGTCATATAGCATTGTAACCAAACACGAGCAGGTCTATATGACCCAAACCCTTACACGTGATATATCTACACCAAGGACCCATGCACGTTTTAAGTAGTGCAAATACCCAGGGACTATAATTAGGTATGCATTGGATACAGGCTCAGGTCCATAAATATAAACTACGGAACCAGCGTTATTAGTCAGGTCATATATTAACGTATATGCTGGAAGGCAATGGACTCATCCACGTATACATGAGGAGCATGAAACCCAGCCCTCATATGGATACGTCATGGACCAAAATGTTTGTGCATGGATCCACGTCTCTAAATGCATGCCATGACTGTACGTACGCCCGTATACAGTCATTCGAACAACGCCCTCTTGGATGGAGGTCCCTGTAGATAGGCCGTGTACGCCCACTATAGATTGGCCATGGACCCATGTTCATATAGGTAGGGCATTGAGACAGGCCACTATGGACAGCCCATGTATCAAGGCTGATTTAGTTATGACCGTATCCAACATGATTACCATCTATGACATGAACCCATCCCATGTGTATGCATACTACTTGGCTATCTAGGTTATAATCACAGCCACGCATACGCCATGGACCCATGTGAACCCCATATGCATTGCAAATGCACAGGTAAAGTTATAAATTTATGACATGTACCAGCCGTAAATGGTATATCATAGGCCCAGGTCCCTGTTTATGACATGGGCACAGTAGTTAACCCTTCTACCCAACAAACCGGCCAAAACCGGCCAAATAAAGCTTCAACAGCCTAAATTATCATGGGTCTGTCTCAATAAAACCATACAAATATGGATATCATTGGAACCGGCTCCTTGACCACATTGTGATAGTTACAGTTATACCCTGTGCCAATGCATTCTCTTATATATGCGAGTCGACCATATGTCGCCTCGCATATATAAGAGAATGCATTGGCCTAAAAAATCTTTTTTTAACACTTTTTACCAATTTTTCTTACATTCTTTAACAATTTTATAATTTTTAATGTGTTAAGCCAATGCATTCTCTTATATGTGCGAGGCGACCTATGGTCGACTCGCATATATAAGAGAATGCATTGGCACAGGGCCGTTCTGTTGGGTAAAGGGTTAAGGCACGTCATTGGATGCAGTTCCATGCAGATAGGTGATGAACTATGGTAACTATGTGTTGGTCATGGACCCATTGGTGCAAATAGGACGAGGGCACCGGTTACTAAAGTTAGTTCATGGTGTCTGAGTCTGAAATATATAGGTCATGCTCATGTAAGTGTAGACGTGTAAATGACCCATGCCCATGTATTGGCATATATGTAGTTATGGCATCGATAGGAATGACACACAGTTAGGTCCTACCGTGTACCAACTAGTATTCCAGATGCTTCCTCACTGTGATATAGTATTCTGGCTGGGTGTCATGTCAAATATAGTGTGAATGTCGGATTCCTCGTGGGGGTGTCAGGTAGTATCGACATAAATGTGGGTCAATATTTTTACATGTCTCCTTAAAATGTATTCCAGCAATCGATTTATGGCATATGGCATCATAAAATTCATGCAGGTATGTCATTCTGATGAAAATGTCTAAATAGTCTGTCAGTTGTAAGTAGTTTTATCAATGGTAGGTGGTTACCTAGCAACATTTAAACCTCAATAACAATCTGCCACATGAGAATGTTTGCATCAGTATACAATACGACAACCTTTAGTGATGCGTTATTGTCAATATAAGCATAATATGCTATATTATGAAACAATTATATTATGTAAATTGCCAGAAAACCATACCTTATTATGAAACAGTTATAATAGTTAAATTATCAGAAACTCATACAGATGGTATGTATTCAATGGTGGCTAAGTCCATAGCAACCATTACACCACCCGTTAAGTAACCAATGTGGTAACTTTACTGCCATGTCCACACTAACAACAATTATGATAATTGTTTGCAATATAAAACTGTTACATGACGTAGTTTAGATTGTTAAAACAACCATAATATCAGTCATTCGATTTCGTGTATGTCATTAGAAACCGTTAGCACTCATGTAAGTATGAATTATATACTATTTTTTGCAGTGGAACCCACAATAACATCTACTGATACAATTGTTTTACCATAAAATGATAATGACGTAGTTGATATCAGTTTGTTAAAACTACCATAATATCAATCGGCATTTTTTTGATTTTGGGTCCCTAGCAACCGTTACCACCCAAGTAATATGGTAATTTTCCTGTCAGATCCACACTAACAACAACTAATGTTATTTTCACCATAAAAATGTTACATGACATAGTTCAGATTGTTAAAACTGCCATATTATCAGTCATATTTGTATTTCTTCGATGTCGGATAGTTGCCTAACAACCGTTGCTAAGAAAGGACCTGCCGCGATGTCTACACATCTCCAAATTATCAATAATGTATAATGAACCTATGTGCCAAGTTTCATGGTTTGATCACCATTTGCACAATTGTTACACCAAACGCCTGGACTATCTTGTTGCCTTTCAGACATTCGAATCCATGGCGTACGTTTTAGGGGGTAGTGATAAGTTTATGGCTATAAAATCTTAAGAATGGTGATGATTCGATACATCATATCACCTTACGTTTCTGAATTAATCTCTGTCCTACTGTAATGGTTCATATTTCAACTCACTGTCACCTGAATATCTCTTTTATGAGGCAATTTTTTAATCGTCATGCGGTTTATATGCTCTCTGCGGTAATAAATCTCATCAGAATTACGGAATATCGACAGGTAGTGAGCTCTAATTACACATATCTAGCGACACCTGCTCCATGATAGACGGGTATGTGTGAAGATTGTCCGTAATTAATCCACAGTCGCCATATTTTCTATTGTTCTCCCTTGCACAATATCCAGCCGATTGCCCACTGGTAACAATAGCTGTGGATTATTTAAACAATAAGTGTGCATTATTTTAACAATAACTGTGGAATATTAAAATATTCCCCAGGTATTGTCATAACAATCGCAAGTCATTGTTTGCTGTGTTCTCCACTTGCTGACACACCGGAATGTAAAATTGGTGTGACCAATCAATCAATCAAATAAGAAACTGAACAGTCTTAGGTGATTATAATGATCATAGGGATACTAAGAAAGACGGTGGGTGGAATTTGTTTAATGTAATAACAACAATTTTACATCAATGTTAGACAATTCGGACTAGAAAAATATATATCACCCCTGGTCAAGTGGTCCAGCAATATACTGAATTATGATCTAGTTATGTGTTAATTTATTGTACTATTAATATGTGTATTATAAATAAAATTATCCTATCCTATCTGCTATGATGCGGTTGGGTCCTGCTGAATTGCTCTGATGATGGTAGGGCAAACTGATGCTGTTAACAAATAGTACCGTGAGTTCCACAACGAATTAAAACAATGTACAAGCTAAAATTGTGTGAGTTTGGACAATATGCATAGCAAATGCATTGCTCAACGCCACATATGCTAAGTCAGTGTCGTAATTTGGTTGCGAACAAACAATATATTTATTAGATTTATTATTTAAGTTACCAGTGTGATTATGGGAATAAGTGGTTTGAAGGTCTAAATTATGCTCGCGTTTGTTATATTCGTATAAGGCCTCTGTATGCCGCACATAGCCTAGTTCAAGAGATTGAATTGAGAAAGTTCGGTTCCCCAACTTCTTTGGCATTGAACAATAAAGAGCGTTCCTTGTTAATACATTCATGGTGTGGTATGAATAAAGAGCGTTTCTCTCTCACTTGTGTGCGAAATATTTAAAACAGCTGAAAAATATATGTTATATTAACATTTATTTTCAGAGCACACAAAGCCGGTATATCACTGGGGCTCTCCTCGCCTTTGTCGATTATGCAGAAGCTTGGAAGCTTCAAGTCAATACAAACAAAAATAATAATAATGATTTTCACGAAGAAATGGTCGAAAAATCTCCCCACATTCAAGTATGGAAGCTGTAGCCTAGAAATAGTTAAAGAATTCACTTATTTGGGGGGGGGGGTGTAAATTATTTTATAATCGTCGATTCCGCCAGAACATAAAGAAAACAGTTACAAACCGGAATGTGAAATTGGTAATTTCGGAATTAGACAATTCGGACTAGAAAAAATATATTCCACCCGGTCAAGTGGTCCTGCTAATCTGCTATGATGCGGTTGGGTCCTACTGAATTTCTCTGATGATGTTAGGGCAAACTGATGCTGATAACAAATACTACCATTATATATGTTTTAATTTGTCTTTTTCGCGGTGTTGCGATAATCTGAACATATCCACGAAAAGCCATTATGCGTATCAAACATTCAAAACATATTTATTGCGAAATATGTTTAATACTGGTTGTATTAGTTGATGAAATTCGACTATATTTTCGTACGATGGTGTACGTAAACACACACAAGTTGTGCTCTGCTTACATAACACAGAGCAATTCGATTGGTTATTCATACACAATGATATAAACGCTCTTTATTATTTCCATATCAGGAAAACAGTAATAAATAACGCTCTTTATGTTTACCATATCCGGATCTAAACAAAAGCCAGAAAACGTAACATGTTTTGCTTTTGTTTACATGCCAAAGGGGAAGAAATCGACAATAACATACTGCTTATGTCATATTTCTGATTGCTATAAGAACAAAGTATGTCTATATTTCACTATTTATGGCGGTTTTTGACGGATGGGAATTTTTTTACAGCATACCCACCGCCAACACCGCCCGTATCTTTAACGACACATTTGCATTGTATTTGAGACTTGTTCTAATAATGAAAAACTTACGAAGGTGGAGCCTTCTTATAACACGGAATCACTCGCACGATATAATTTTCTGGTAAATGCTAAATATTTAAATGTTGATAGTCCAAATCAGTTCGTAATGTCGGGTACACCACACTATAACTTAAGTGGATTAGTTACGTTGATTACATGGATTTTAATAAAATGTTAAGAATTTGATATCAAAATGCTGAAATTGAAGATCGTTTTATACGGGTAACGACTACTATATATTTATAGTAAATAAACCTCATTCGATAACTTACGTTGGTCAAGAACTCCTTGTAAATCAAACTTCGAATTCATGGAAATAAATCAGATAAACAGTACAATACGAAAACGACTCATCGAAAGATTGTTTTATTCCAATATTAACGGAAAACATCAGTTTGATCATCGGCTGGATTGTCATTTACCTCCGGGTGCTTGTGATGTTTATTTCCCTTATAAAATGAACGCCATGCTGATAACATATAACTATGTAATATCCATTTAGATAACGTCGACACAGAAAGTTTCGAAAATTACTTCATTCCCTGTTCGAATGCGGAGTTTGGTCACGTCACGTTTTACTGACAAAATTCACTCTTCTCACATTCAATTTACAAATGCGCCCGAGAACGACGTGTTAATTAATTAGATTAAAGCGTGGGGTAAGCTAATCGGCGACAAAGGCAATATCATGTTTGGGGCTACCTATAACTGATATCCCGATAACCACTCATCATAACTGGATTGTCAACGCGGCTCAGTGCATACCAACTCAATGCGACAATTTTGATTTGTGACAATGCAGCGAGGACGAGCAGTATCAGGCCAAGCAAATTAAATGTTTGTTGTAACTGGAAGGTGTCCATGCACATATGCACTGGTGTCAATTAGACTTCCGCCCATGTGTTATCTGAGATATAACATAATGTGAGTCATAAATATTGTGTTCATATTGGTTTATAAATGCACAGCTAAGTAGGATATATAGCAGGATTGGCCATATTTCATGGGGCCGGGGGGGGGGGGGGTGGCGATTGACACATTTTTAATGACAATTTTAATTCCAAATCTCCAGATCACTATTTAAAGTGGCAACTGAATTTGCGTACAATTCTTTATTTGTCTGACAGATTAGGAAATTGTTTAATGGTCGTGTTCACATTTTTTGTTAAAACTTTTATTGACTTTTAGTTGAATATATCATACATTGTAATGTTATTGACAAATTTCAAAGTAATACTATAGGTAAAATTAAATTTCTTCTTGTTATTCTTTAAATACTGAGGATTAAGCCAGATATTCCCCTCGCTGTCGGCCATTCGTCCAAATAATCACCTCGGCTTCGCCTCGGTGAATTATTTCTCCGAATGCCCGACAGCTCGGGGAATATCCTATACATAGCCCACTCTAATTACACATATCTAGCGACACCTGCTCCATGGTAGACGGGTATGTGTGAAGATTGTCCGTAAATAACCCACACATATCTAGGGACACCTGCTCCACGATAGACGGGTATGTGTGAAGATTGTCCGTAAATTAGCCCACATATATCTGCATTCGCATATGGTCTGATGGAATTTCGTCACAATTTTAACCATTCCGAAAAATCATGATATCTCAAAAAGCTCAACTTGGATTCTAGGGGATTTTTTCCATATTCTCCATAAATATCTTCTTATTAATCCCTGAAAAAATCATCTTTCCCCGAATTTTTTCCCTAGTGAACCCTAATGTGCCTGGACTAAGTCGGTATTCGGTGGTTTTACTGTCCGTGAAGCCAATAATATTCATGTCAATGCTTTTCAAATCACATTTTTACAAAAGTAATTAACCTCATATATAATAGTAAATCCGAAAGGTTTCAAACGTATTCGGGTTATTGGGAGTGACATATTGAACCAAGTGTTACAATGTCTAGCCTGTTTAAATTCTCGTTAATGTTCATGTTGAAGGGCAAAGCGAAAGAACCAGTTATTTTGTATGTGAATTTATTCCACACCCATTGACGCGAGTGACATGTATTCAACGGAATCCCAGCCATTAAATACATATTAGTGTATACCTCTAGTGGTTATATTTCGCTCTCGCTACGCTCTCGCGAAATATATCCTTGCACCATCCGCAACTCATTCGATAAAATAGTCTCGATTAAGATGCGCGTTGTGTTCGGTCTATGTATTCACTGTTATTATTAAACTTACATGTTTGTATACTAAAATATAATTATTGTTTAAATTCAATATAATTATTAAGTATCGCTATATTGGAAACAATATACATCTATTCAGTAAAATATAAAAAATGTTGCAACGCCGCAGCGGCGTAGCTTCACAAAATGCACCCTCTGGGATCTCATTCTGCTTAGGCCTCATCTTCTAGGAAGTATATATAGTCTCAAGTTAACATGGTTGTAGTTACTTTCCCTTCTGGGAAGTTTCTATATCTCCTACTTTGCAGTTTCCGTTTCCTCTCAAAATCACTCGATTTCCTCTATAATCCCCATATATGCCATATGCCTGTATCATATATTATATAAGTATATGTGTCTGTGTGACCCTTGTGTTTTCGCCAAGAGGTCTGCGGTGAAGATACAGTTTCATTTCAAACAAGTGGCATTGAAAGTCCTTCTTTAGAAAAAGGCACCATTATAGAGCACAAACACAGTTTGTCTCGCTCAAAATTGTGATATTTAGCGTAATATTAAACGCCACAGAAATTACGTACACGTTCAACTGACACGTTCGATATTGTGATGTTTCTTCTTGCGCTAAATTATTGTTCAAATTTAGTTTATTCTTGTCAACACAAAATGCCGTCACCTATCGAGTATTCTTAGGACTGGTTGGTATATAATATATTTTGAACGGAAAATGCATTGAAAATCGTTCGAGATGTCGCCATATTAAGCGAGAATTGTCACAAACGGCGCGCTTACAAGAGCTCACATTAGCGATATTAGCGCGATATCTGACGCAAAATAGTGCTTAATATACCACTGTCTTGTCCTGATTGGTACTGTACTTTGCTTTCAATTTTCAAACACGTAGCATGCTACAACACATAATGGTATAGCGTCTATCAATTTTGGTCAATTCTCAGGCACATATTGCCTGTTATACGTGTACTTAATTTCAAGAATTAAAGTTTTTTTATGAATAGCACATACTTACCGGGGCAATTGGATTGGGTACACTGAACTATTTCTTCATATTGACCATGGCACTCGTTACCGCCGTTTGTCGGGGGTGGATTGGAACAGTTCCTTGATTTAGTGGCGATACCAACGCCACAGTCCACGCTACATTGGTAAAGCGTCCAGTTGGACCAACCACCATTTACTGAAATAAAATTCCATACGTCACCACGTTTGTGTTCAACAAGAGTAACTGAAATTGAAACTTTCCTCCGGATGACAAGACCAATTGCTTGGTGTATTTTGTCAATGTTGACTCCGCAAAATGGTTCAGCTTATAGTTTCATCACATATGATGATGTGCATGCATCTGGAAAACTTAATTTAAGAATAAATACATTATTGTATATAGATAAAAGCAATGCAATCAATAACAGATTCTTCTGCCATTAGAATTCAAGATTGTTGCGAAATCCCCGAAATCACATAATAGATCATCGATGGTCGATGTCATCATATATTGAAACACAGTGTACTTTAACCCTTTACCCAACAGAAGGGCCCTGTGCCAATGCATTCTCTTATATATGCGAGTCGACCATAGGTCGCCTCGCATATATAAGAGAATGCATTGGCTTAACACATTAAAATTATAAAATTGTTAAAGAATGTAAGAAAAAATGGTAAAAAGTGTAAAAAAAAGATTTGTTTTAGGCCAATGCATTCTCTTATATATGCGAGGCGACCTATGGTCGACTCGCATATATAAGAGAATGCATTGGCACAGGGCATAACTGTAACTATCACAATGTGGCCAAGGAGCCGGTTCCAATGATACCCATATTTGTATGGTTCTATTGAGACAGACCGAAGATATTTTAGGCTGTTGAAGCTTTATTTGGCCGGTTTTGGCCGGTTTGTTGGGTAAAGGGTTAACAGAGAAATAATCTATTTTGTCATTATTGACTCCGCTATATGTTTCAGTTTATAGTTTCATCACATATGATCTGCATCTGGAAAACTTAATTTAAGAATAAATACATTATTCTATAGATAAAAGCAATGCAATCAATAGTAGATTCTTCTGCCATTAGAATTCAAGATATTGCTAAATCCCCGAATCACATAATTGATCATCGATGGTCGATGTGATCATATATTGAAACACAGTGTACTTTCACAGAGAAATAATCTAAATGTGTGTCATTCACTTTCGCAAGTTTGTTAAACAACATTTTGGAAGATTTAATCCATATGGGCCGGTTATAATTTGAATCCGTGAGCGCAGAAGTACGTATGACACATAATGGGACACGCAGCGGATTTTAACCCTTTACCCAACAGAACGGCCCTGTGCCAATGCATTCTCTTATATATGCGAGTCGACCATAGGTCGCCTCGCATATATAAGAGAATGCATTTGCTTAACACATATTAAAAATTCTAATATTGTCAAAGAATGTAGAAAAATATTATGGTCGACTCGCATATATAAGAGAATGCATTGGCACAGGGCATAACTGTAACCATCACAATGTGGTCAATGAACCGGTTCCAATGATATCCATATTTGTATGGTGTTATTGAGACAGACCGAAGATATTTTAGGCTGTTGAAGCTTTATTTGGGCGTTTTTGGCCGTTTTGTTGGGTAAAGGGTTAAGTCGAATAAGTTTCTGCGTATTCCATGAGCAATTGAATAATTGTATCAACGTTGAGTGGCGATTCAATGTGTTGAGCGGTTTGTATTCAGCGGTTGAGTAGCGAGTATATATACTTAACAATGACAAATCAGGATATCTGTTTCTTATTTAATCAAAACGTTGATTAACAGTTATAGGAGCAATGAATGAGTTTAAACACTGTGCATATATAATAGTAGTCATTTCGAAATGTTTAATCCATGTTTCAAGATTATCTATGGATCTACAAATGCAACATTGAGATGAGAGGAGATGACCGTTAGGTGTGTCAGAATTTCACAATTTCATCACCTCATCACCTCATTGAAGAGTAGTAAAACATGAAGCCGATGTTTTAATCCATGGACACCACAAACAAGCCAGTCATATAAACCATGTGAATCAAATTATATCACAGAAGAATTTAATATCTTCCAACAGACCATTATCGGATAATATATCCGGAATTTCAAAAATTTCACAATATTTCCAATTCTGAGTCGATCGCTGCTCAGTATCGAGAATTTTTCCAACAAATATTCTTAGCCGACTCATTTTTTTAACTAAGAAAGTTACATGTTTCAGTCGAATATTGAGCAAAATCCATATGTTGTTGTGCGATTACACTTTCAGTGTTGAATAAACATTTTAATCAACTCGTTGAGTAGAAATAGTGTACACAACACTTTGTCAACTTTGCTTTATGGTATACTTAAACTTAGGCTGAGTAATTGTCGAATAAAATGTTAACCAACGAGGCTTTCAGTGCAAAGCACAAACCCGCGAATCTGTTTTAGTTTTCCATATTTTCGTTTTATTACAAATGTGTTTCAAAAGACCACTAACTTACTTTAAACATATTTTACTCGTGTACAATATACGTAGATCGTATATCTTAATCGAGAACCTTTTGTCAAATGTTTTGTGGGGTCCTACTAAAAGCCGAACGCACCAGACCGGACCAGACCGGACCCGACCGGACCGCCCCAGGTGTCCGAGCGAGATGGGGTTTGCACTATCGTGTAGAATGGACCTGACTGTACCAAAGTTCCAATCTCCAAGTCGATAGCTCGAGCGGACATGGCACTGTTAACCCCTAACTTGCGGCCGTTTCTGCCAGGTACGGGAAATCCAAAAAGGCGCCGACCGCACCTCCCCTGCCTGTCTGACCACGGATGTGGACACCATATCATGAAGTGAATACCCCTATGCATCCATGGGCAATCGGACAAGTCGCTAGCTGCAGCGGAAGTGAATAAATTAACCAATACGCTGCTGCCAAAAACGCCGAAATTAACACCGCCGACCGGACCACCCTTATGGGTCCGAGCGACTAGTCCGATCGCACATGGATGCATCTGGGTATTCACTTCATGATATAATGTGCATTCCCGTGGTCAGGCAGCCAGGGGAGGTGCGGTCGGCGCCTTTTTGGATTTCCCGTACCTGGCAGAAACGGCCGCAAGTTATGGTTAACAGTGCCGTGTCCGTTCGAGCTTACGACTTTGGGATTGGAACTTTGGTACATTCAGGTCAATTCTACACGATAGTGCAAACCCCATCTCGCTCGGACCCCTGGGGCGGTCCGGTCGGCGGGTGTTAATTTCGGCGTTTTTGCGTACATTCATAGCGAATTCGACAGCAGCGTATTGGTTAATTTATTCACTTCCGCTGCAGCTAGCGACTTGTCCGATTGCCCATGGATGCATAGGAGTATTCACTTTATGATATAATGTGCATTCTGTGGTCAGGCAGCCAGGGGAGGTGCGGTCGGCGCCTTTTTGGATTTTCCGTACCTGGCGGAAACGGCCGCAAGTTAGGGGTTAACAGTGCCGTGTCCGTTCGAGCTATCGACTTGGGGATTGGAACTTTGGTACATTCAGGTCCATTCTACATGATAGTACAAACCCCATCTCGCTCGGACCCATGGGGGCGGTCCGGTCGGGTCCGGTCGGGTCCGGTCGGGTCCGGTCGGGTCCAGTCGGCTTTTAGTAGGACCGGTGTTGTGGATGGAGCAAGGATATATTTCGCGAGACCGGAGCGAAAACGAAATATAGCTGTGCGCCGTCCACAACGAGCGCGACACAAGATTCGAGGTTATGCTGCAAATTGTGATTTATTCTACACCGTTGTGTGAGATGAGTTCAATCCACGAATGTCACCTCCATTGCTACTATAGCTAAGTTTATTGTGATTTAACTCTGACGATAACCAATAGTGATCGGGGCATCACCCGAAGCGGATCGTTGGCGTTGACACCAGGTACATTTATATCACTGTCGACTACGTCCAGGCTGCAATAAGTTATATGCTTTTTTCTCTCATCCAAGTTAATACATGTATAACATAAGGATATTGAGATATATAATTATATAAACAATAGACATATAGAAATATTATACAGTAGATATGTACATATGGTTCCGGTCGATGGCATGTTGAAATTCGATGAATACATTCCGAGTTTTATTCTGACACCTCTACTAGCTTATTTTCGTCAGGAGTAATGACGGCGCAATCTCATGTGAAACCTTGTTGGTTGGAGTAAACTAATTGATCGCAACGCTAAAATAAAAGGTTGATGTCTTCACAGTGACACACGTGTGTTTAGATTTAGTTACAAATATTAGGTTACTACATGTAGATCATCAATTTTAATATTTATACCATCGATGATTGCCATATCGCTCACTAGTGACTATCGTATACTTGATTCCGGGAACCATACATATATACTAATATACCAACATAGAAGCCAAGTATTAATATCATAACGTATGACTATGCAAATAGTCAATTATAGTATGACCTGTATCGCAATCACATTGAAGAACATCCAATAAGTATTTATGTGACGAAATAGAAACCGTAGCCTCCTTTACTGCCAATTACACGAGGATTCCTATCATTAGAGGAAACAATTCCTTATTGCCCATGATAATCAATTTAGTATAGAAAGGGTTAACTTAAATGCCTACTACTACACATCACCCACCTGGGCATCCTGGCTCCGAACATGTAACATTCATTTGTGCGGAACCGTCGCACGGCTTCCCACCGCCCGCAGGTGCGGGATTTGAACAATTCCTGCTCTGAATGCTGGTTCCGTTTCCACAGGTAACACTGCACGCGCCGCTCGCCCACTTTGTCCAGCCGCCGTCTATTGCTGCGAAGACACGGTAAGACAATTGTGAAGATCAGACAACTAATATTATAGGTTACTCATAACATGATTTTACATGAAACGTATACGCTCGTGGATGTCCGCCATATATAAGGATTAACTGTCATGTGGACTGTTTTTATGGAGATGTAACCGTGAGGTAAGTGGTCATAACTTGTGTAAAACCCGAAAGGTTTTACATACAAGTTATGACCACTTACCTCACGGTTACATCTCCATAAAAACAGTCCACATGACAGTTAATCCTTATATTTATATACATTTAGCGAAAAAGCCACTTTTGTAAATGTATTTAAATCGAAATGTGTATCGTGACAAAACCAGCCCAAAATATCCCATAGCACCCTTGGCAAAAGTTAACAGGAACAATTTCTCTTTATATTGAAACCCGATGATTTATTGAGTCAATCCTGCGCTAGTCCAAATGCGCCCAAAACATTACGCGTTCGTCTTTCCAAACCCAATGACGTGTCGATGTTGTTATGAGGCTGCAGTTATGAGCTGTTGCGCATTCACCGAGAAATAATTGCAACTAGCCACGTGGGCGCCGACCAATCGGAATGCTGGATTTAGTGATGATCACACTTATATATAGTAATGTATACTACCGAAAAACTAAGATTCAAGTGTCGCGGTATCTCAAACATTGCATGCTGTACGCGGTGTTATGTCACCAGTATCACTATGATGTACACTCTTCTTTACGTTTGTATACATAATTATATTGACATGGAAAGCATGCATTCAACTACATATTCTATGATAATAGGCAGGCTGCGAACCGCAAATTGCCGCTCAAATGACTAACACCAAGTTGTTAATTTGACAAAAACGTCACCAATTTAGTGCTATGATTTCAGTCAGTGACTTGTGGTCCGAGTCCGATAGATATTTGCATTCGATTCGGTACGCCGACATGGGTAGTTGAATTACGAAAACAGGGTAGTGTCCTATTAAAATGTTCGGCATGTCATGTTTGGTGGAAGGAGCGTTATTGCGTAAATTTGCTTGACGATGAAAACCTGCTTAATATATTTTGGGACGAAGATACCAATGATAATATGTTTATTTGCACAATAATAAATGAAACATTGACAAAACATCAGCCAAAATTATCTCATTGTACATGAGCAGTATGGCGTAGGTGGTCTTCTTCCTGCCGCCCCTATATAAACAGTGCAATATGAACGGAGATGACATAATTATGTACAATTGTATACATGTTATGCTGTGTCTTGCGATGTATAGTATTACCTGCGCCACATGATATGAGGTGAAAATATATGCTACGGTTTTCTGACGAGGACAGTGTATCATTTGTAACATGTGTAACACTTGTAACACTCGTCTATGAGTGGTCTCTGGAATCCCAGAACATATTCAACGCTTTGTATTGCTACACTGGGACATAGACAAATATATCATGTGGTTTTCTCAAGGGGATTAGGTAGGCCTACACTGATTGTGGATGTTTAATTGTAAATTCTAAAGTGTCATTCAATATTGCATCTTATAAACTATGAATACGAGATGGAAATCGTGGCCAGAATATATTGTTTGTGATGTGACATTAATTTTGTGACGGTCTTATAAAATGCCTAAGGTGGGAAAATGTACCGGTTTCCTGCAGTATATAAGAGGGAGTAGATTGGGGATAGGATAGGATAGGATAGTTTATTTACAATACACACGAATGACACAGTGGCAGTAATACATAATAAATTATAACAGTGTATTGTCGGGGGTAGCTTGGCCCTATCGGGCTGTCTTCCTGCTACCCCCTAAAACAAGTATAACTATACGTAATAGCATTGATGCACCGGTGGGGATCAGGCTTTGATTGAATTTGGAGTGAAACAAATAGGTAATAGTCCCAGAAGACGTTCTGGTGTCTGGTGAAAATATAATTTACATTTATAAATACTGGATTCTATGTTGGTAACTGGTTCTCCGTGGAAACCAATTTCGAAATATTTTCTTCGAGTGCAACACTGACTTGAACAGGGTCACTTTGGTTTCTCTAAACCACACACTTAGATTTCTCGTATCATGAAATGACTTTATATATAAAGTTGGTGTAATCGGCGACTAAAACACTGTTATCAATGTGATAATGTCCCTCCCATTCACATCACTGAACCAAACGGCACCAATGTGGCGTCTTTACACCGCCCGATTATATTTTTGCGTAATTTGGTGGAAATTACCGCTAAAAGATGTTTTATCAATGTTTGTTGCCCCTCACCTCCCCCAATCCTAGATTCGAACGTTTGATATCTTTAATCCACACAATTAGGCACATCATATCAGGTAGATGTCTATGTGTACGTTTGACCGACTAGACACTTTACTATGATATAGTCCCCCTATATCTGGTCCAAACCGACACCAATGCGGCGTATTTAACCCGTTCAGTGCCAAGTCCCATTTTTGTATCAACCCATATACCCTGTGCCAATGCATTCTCTTATATATGCGAGTCGACCATAGGTCGCCTCGCATATATAAGAGAATGCATTGGCCTAACAATTTTTCATCATTGTTATTATTTTTTACAATTTTAATAATGTTTTCTTATATTCTTTACTCTTTCAGTGCCAGACTTATTTTGTAGGTTTAGTGCTAGGGAATCTTACGTTTTTCATGGGCATCAAAATTATTACTATGAATACTTGGTGATAGTTTTGAGTTATAACATGCCCCTAAGGTTTTATCCAGTTTGTTTTTAAATTGACTATAGCATGCTTAAGCATACCCAAAAAACATTCAACCAAAAAAACAAAACAAATTTGTTATTTTCAGCGCCGATTTTATCAGCCCTGGCACTCTACATATCGTACATTAGGGCCGATGAGATCGGACTGTGGCACTGAAAGAGTTAAACCACACGTAACCATGCTATATAAGTAGCCGAGTACTTACCGGGACACTTAATTTCTTCACACAAATCGATCTCGTGATCATGGCCGATGCATGCCTCGTGTGCAGTCTGTGGGTTTGGGTTCGAGCAGTTTCTTGTCCGTACTAATATCCCCAGCCCGCAGGTTACAGTACAGGCCGATTCGTGCCATGGCATCCAGGGTGAACCAACTACAGATGAAAACACGTGTACATGTACGAGCATTATGCACCCACAATGGCAGATGGGCAGTCATATGGGTGCCACATACATTCATAAAAGATGGATTGTAACCGCAGAAACAGGTTCCTGGAACCGCGCAAACATCGTAAGTATCTTACTGCGGCTCGTTCGTTCCAATTAAAACAAGATTAAGGCGTGTATCGTAGTGAATTTTGACAGACGATATGTTCTTTATCAGAAATGCATTAGGCAAAATAATCTCAGCTCTTCCAACATTCCATCACACTCCTTCCGCCATTCGCCCCACGCCTGACATCACCCCAACCCACCATTGTCACCATTCCATCCAAACCATACCGCCAGTTTATCACACCCCTGCCACAATTTCATCCCGCATTTGCCACCACTCAAGTCATTTGCCACCATGTCATTAAACTATTCCCACAATCGTGCACTACACCTCCATAATTACACCCAACCCTTCCACTATTCCATCCCACCAATACCACCATTCCACACAACCTCTGCGACCGTCTCATCTTACCTCCTGCTACCTTTCCATTATCACATCTGCCGCCAATCAATCATTCCATGTCCACCATTTCACCCCACATCTGCCACCTTCTCCCATCGTGTCACCCAAACACTGTCACAATTCGTACCATCTTGCCACCATGCATTCCGTCACATTTATGCCACAAGCCATGTCACCAATCCAGGTGGGTGATAGGGGTGCGATGGAATGTCGCTGCACATGAGTAAGACCTTATTATTCATTGTTCAGACCAAACTTATGGTGAATTCTTGGATAGTTTGATATTCCAACCAGTATATGCACATTGTAATGAAAACAATAACTTAATGAATATTGCTGCTTTAGACTAAAAGTCAAATTGTTTCAATCATTCTTCTGACTGGAATGGCCATCAGTAGAAACTTCCAGCCATTGGGGTGATAGGTTGGATATGTAAACCCTTGGAATCTTGATGTACCATCGTGGTGCAAATATAATTACTCGGTTCAAGGTGGGGTGTGCAGTTGGAAATTTCAAGGCCGTCCAAACGGAGACACGTCTCGGTCTATCCGTAATTTTAAAATCAAACTGTAATTTTACTAAATTTCACTAGATATGTTCTGCAAAGTCACATTTACAAGTTCAGTTAGCGGTTATAAACAAGTTGCGATCCATGTGTTGAATCATAAATATACGTCAACTTACATCCTGATTTGACGTGTGCGGTATCGGCGCGATCATTGTCAGCAGAATCACTTGACAGCCCTGTGTAGTGTGACGTTTCTCCTGTTGCTACGGCCACCCAGCAAATGACTATTACTATCGCCAACATGTTTAGCCAGGAACGGAATCTGTTGATGTATATGGGCATTTTTCAAAAAAAGTGGCCTATTTCTGTCCATCACAATTTGTTTTTAGAAAAGTGCATTAATGATCACATTTTTTTAATTTGAGATATAACATATCTACACGCCAGAGGCTCGTAGTATGGCAAACATGGCCAATTATGCCAGTCCCATTTTCCGAAATCTCCCCAAAACAGACATATTCTTATAAAAAATGACCATTTAATACCACTTTATTAGACAATTTGCATCATATGTAACATGCCTGATCATAAAATCACAAAGTATGCGAAATGTTTACCAAGTCAAGTGACAGAATTTAGGTCACAAAACTGTCCCACGATTGGTGGTCCCTACTGTTACCAAGGGGGAAACACATAATACAACAGTCTTGGCATTGGCGAGTAAGGAAGTGCAAATTGGTTTCCAGTACTACTCATCAATACACATAGCTAAACAAATGTCGTCTGCAGTTAATTTGCCCGTAATTGTATTATTCATCAAACAGTTGAGTACATTGGGAGTGTGTCACCACTGTTACCCATAGATACAGGTCTATGAGTTTATTATCACACAAAATTAATGTTTCTCTTCTTAGTTTTGTCCAAGGTGATCCTCAAGAGGCAACATATACATTTTGTTTCATCCCAATGGACGACCAGTGGGAATCCCCTTTATAAACCAGAAACGTCACTACTGTTACCGTCCCTACTGTTACCCTTGAAATAGTAACAATAGGGAACATTTTGGTAACAGCAGGGACAAAATTCCAAAATAGGCATGAGTAAGTATTAGTTTGCATGTCATAATTATTTTGACATTGCCCTGCTCTGGTTCCTATTTTATTACATTATTAGATTTTACCCGTCATTCCTGTCTCATTCACATAATGCTGGATGTGGTAACATGAGGGATATTCCAGTAACTGCAGTGACAATCCATTACACAATTGTTATTTTTGGCAGTAAATTGATGCCTATATATTCGTATTTCCTTGCACAAAGCCTTCCAGTTCTGTCTTCCACACACTCATTTTGGTATAGAAGTAAATGAAAGTATAGGTGCTTATTCGCAATGATCAAAAAGCGTTCACGTACATTCACATAGGGCACATTCCCAATCCCAACACAAACCCGTGTATTGTAAAATGTCAGGTCAAGTAGTCGTGCTAATATACTATGATGTTGGTAGTCCAGCTGAACTGCTATGATGCGGGTAGGGCAAACTGATGCCGTTACGACATAGTACTGTTATTTTGTCTAAAGTTGTCATTTTCGCGGTGTTTGAATAATCCGAGAGATTTAACCAAAAAAAAACCAGTATGTGTATGAAACATTCAAGAATATATATATTTAAAATATATATATAATAATGACTGCGCTGGTGTTTCTAAAATGACGTGAATAGCCCATCTTGATTATAGTCAATTTTCAACAACTAATACATTTAGTAAGACAAATATTTCACAATAAAGATATTTTTGAATTTTTTATACGCATAATGGATTTTCCTGCATATGTTCAGATTATCGGAACACCCCGAAAAAGACAAATTAAAAAAATAAATAGAGAATATCCGCATAGTGTAGCTGAATAAAGAATTTATTTTTGCTAGTATGTGGGCATCTATTCGGCGAGCCTCTAGGCGAGCCGAATAGATGCCCACATAAAAGTAAAAATAAATTCTCTGTTCAGCTACACTATGTGTATGTTTTGTTTATCCACCGAACAAATTTAAATGTAATTTTAAATGAATTTTAAAATTGTTAGAAATAATGTTTCCACAAGTATGTGCATAACAAAACTGTCCCTTCTGTTACTTCAAGTGTCTCTCCCGTTACTGGCTTGTCCCATCTGTTACTGTCAAGTTTTTCTGTCGTATCGAGATTAATTTGAATTTGTATCCCTCATCCCGATAGAATTGTGGAGTATTTACCTTACCCTTCGGAAAAATATATGGCCATAATCAAATAGAAATGCACATCATTCCAGGTCGAGAAAACTTATGCACATCACGTATACATTATCATAATTCGTTATGCTCATCATATTTTGGTGTTTATTTTTGCAAATTCTGATGACCACACAATGCACATGTTGCGCATAATATTGTATTATTTTCCACCTCTATATCACACAAAATCATATTTGTATTGAAAAAAATTACGGTAACAGTAGGGACACCAGGTGTGGTTGCATCGTCATTGGACCTGATCCGGACAGGATCTATGGGTGATTAAGGTTGTACTTTACTTTCATCTGTTCTACTAGATATCATCAACCACGAAAACCGGGTAAAATATGTTTTCTCGTAGAGAGACTTCCGGTAAAATGGTGGCGAGGTAAAAACGTGTTTTAGTAGCTCCGCAACAAAAATGGAAATAACATTCTCCTCTCGAAGATCCTATCCCCGGAATGAAGCTTAGTTCGAAGAAAGATTTACGTAAAGTGAACTAAATGAACTACATTTGTTCAGCAAGAATACGGCAGCAAAAAAAATACGGTTTCTTTGAATAACACGAAAATAGGAGACTCAACCAGCGTTGACGTCGGTAATGGAAACGAGGCAGACTAAAGACAAACAAGTGGATAAAAATGAAAAACTGGAAAAGTTGTACAAATGCAAAGACTTTAGTTACGAAATGTTTTGTGCAGTTACACCAATCGATTGGCGGCAGGTTGGAATGTGTTGAGAAGACAGTGGTAGAACTTACAAAAAAGTGGAGGATGTGGAAACAACATCCAAAGATACAGCCGAATCTGTGAAATCTCTGCGTGAGGAAACTAATGTTATAGAAGAAAAAGTTTCCAAACATGATGAAACTCTGGAAGAATTTAAGATCAGTATAGACTTTATACATGAAGACCTGAAGGAAAAGATCAAAGAATGTGGTTCTGAAACAATTAGTGCACTCGAGGACAAAGTAAATTCCCTTTCCAATAAACTCAGCAACCGTGAAATAGCCCATACGAAACTTGATTTATTGGGACGAAAATGGAACCTTGTGTTGAGAGGGATAAAAGGATTGAGATCTGAAACTCCTAGAATCACGTCAGGGAAAGCGTTGGAATTCTTCTTGTCCAAACTCCACATGCTGGAAGATCAACTGAGAGACATGTTCCTCGGTGCTTGTCGTCGTTTACAATCAGGCAGTGATTCTTGTCTGGATATTATGATCAGGTTCCTATCTCTGCCAGACAGAGATATGGTCTTAAATAGTGCCAAAAACTGTCTCCAGGATCGTCAGCAGGTGTGTCAATAGACCTACCTCCGTCTGTTTCCAATACAGAGGTGAACTTTTGAGAGAAAGAGCTGCACTACCAGAAGAAAAAAAAGCAGACAAAACTACTATACATGAAACAAGAACCCTTCTTGAAACTAGTTACAAAAACATAAACTCTTTCATGATTAAATAAAACTGTTCACCCATATACAGTATATGTACATATATATATTTACTAAACAATACATGATCAACTACAAGAAAATCTAAGGAAGGAAATAGAGCTCTACATCTCCCTTGGAGGTACTATGTGGAGCTCTGTTTTCCTCCTACATTTCCTATCATTGGACTAATAGCACTTCGTGAGTAAATTTGTATAGTTTTGGCCCTTTTGTGTCACCGCAAGTGATATACTTCCTGTGTGCACACGCATTGTGACATGTATATACACTTTTTAGTAATACTTAACTCCAAAGTACCTCAGACAATTTAACATTGTTTTAGGGCTGTTTGAACAATCAATAACTAAAAGCTCACTAAATTTATAATAAACAGTTATCACTGAGGCTTGACAACATTCCTTAACCAGAACTAAATGCTTGACCAAGTGTATATCATTGATATGCAATTTTATGTACTGATCATGATGGCAATACAGATTATTAAAAATATTCGTACTGCTTTACACACAGAAGCACTTAATAAATTATATATATCTGTTTGTATATCCATGTACCGGTATATGGTGGAATCATGTGGGGAAAATATATTTATGTTGAATTTATCAAAAGATGTTAAACATGTGAGAAAACAAATTGTTATTCACAATGTTCGGTATAATTTTTTTTATTTCTGTTAAAAGGGAGAAGCACAGGGCAAAACTTGCTGCTTACAATGGTGCACTGTGTCAAGGGAGGAAGGGAAATCCGCATTAGGTACTTTTTAAACCAAACAATGTTCTAGTATCAAGTTGAGGCTGCAAGTATCACAAAAGTAGGCGATTACTGTGGCTGATTTACATTCAGCTCAGAGATATGCACAGACATGACTTTTGTGCCCAGAGTGTGAACCAGCCAAGGTCATCACTGCTGGTAGGAGGAACTTGACAAAATATATATTCAAGTTTTTTTTTGTTTTTTTTTTTTGAAAATGCATCTGCCATACATAAATAAAAACAAAAAAACAAAACTGAAAAATTAAAATACGATAGTAAATATTGATTGGATTGAACCAAACAGTAAGTGACTCATACAAATTGAGGATATCATTATAAAGACACATAAAAACATCACAAAATTGGAGCCCATGTAAAAGGAAATGAGAAATATTGGATATGTACAAACACATATTGAAGGTAAAATCACACCACCTAAAGCCTTCATGACAGTTGTTACATACCCAGATGTATTTACCTTTTATAATACATACTCTGTCAAACACCAGAAGTCCGTTGTTATTGTTGATATAAAAACTTAGATCATGCATACATATCATCCTTTATTAATATTTTATTTGAACTCTTATACATGTTACAATACAAAAAAATGAAAACAGATATATAAGACAGATAATCAATGACATGACTGGCATATGTTATGATATGAATATTGAAAATGTCTAATATATCAATTGGAGCCCTGAACTGTCGTGGGTTGTCGTCTGACCACGTAAAGCGTAGAGATTTATTTAATAGATGTAGAGCTAGGTATGATATTTCTTTGTTAATTGATACGCATTCAAGTAAAGAAACAGAACAAAGATGGAGGATGGAATGGGGTTATGAAGCCATTTTTTCTTCACTTTCCAGTGCTAAAAGAGGGGTGGTCATTTTGTTTAAAAATTCAATCCAATACGAAATACATAGTGGCTGACGATGGTGAAAATTACATCATTCTTGAAATAACCATCCAATACCAGAGACTTAGCATGTGCGCTGTTTATGGGCCGACTGAGGACAACCCAATGTTTTTTGACAAAATTTGTAAAAACAATTGACAAATTGGAAAACTCTTCTATGATAATTGCAGGAGACTGGAATGTACCTCAGGACTATTCAATGGATACAATCCATTATAACCCGAAAAACAATACAAAATCAAATGAAAAAATAAAGTTCTGGCAAATGAGGTTAGGTTTACATGATACATGGAGGCTTCATAACCCAGGTATTAAACGATACAGTTGGCGTGGCCCCTGAAGTAAAATGGCTAGGCTAGACTACTTCCTGGTCTCCTCTGACCTTCAGTCTTTCATGAAAAAATCTGTTATACTTACTAGCTATAAATCAGACCATTCTCCAGTGAGCGTAACTCTACAATTTGTGAGTCATCCCAGGGGCAGAGGGACATGGAAATTTAACAACAGTCTATTGAGAGACCAAAAGTTTATAGAATCAGTTAAAAATATAATTGCTGAGGTAGTAGACCAATATGTGAATAATAACTCAGAAAATATACGCATTGGGGGAGAAAACATTTATAAAATCAATGATCAATTATTTTGGGAAACCCTAAAAATTATGATTCGTGGCCTTCAAATTTGAAAAAGGGAAGAAATGAATCTGAAAATAAACTTGAGACAGATATCACAAGGCTTTCCGAAATACTTGACAATGGTGATGAATCGGTCCCGGAAAAAATTAAAATCAGAGAGTTAGTTGAAATAAGAGACAAGAAAATACAGGGAATAATTTTAAGAACAAAAGCAAAATGGAAAGTAGAAGGCGAAAAATCAACCAAATATTTTTTCAACTTAGAAAAAAGAAGCTCACTGAAAAAACAATTGCCAAACTAATTAAAAGCGATGGATCCGAAATATCCGAACTCTCTGATATAATTGAAGAAGAGCATAATTTTTACAAAACTCTATATGAATCAAAAATTGAACCAACAGCTAGAGATGAAGAGAATAGTTTTCTCGATGTTGAAAATCCTTTTCTGAAATTCTTGGATACACAAGAAACTGAATCTTTGGAGGGACAACTAACTGAATATGAATGCACAGCATCATTAAAAAAGATAAAACATGAAAAATCACCAGGATCTGATGGATATACAGCAGAATTTTATACATTTTTCTGGAAAGATCTGGGGCAATTTGTTGTTAACTCATTGAACTATGGTTTTCGTACACAAAAACTATCAATCACACAAAGCTGTGAAATTATAACGTGTCTGCCAAAACCCAATAAACATAAAGAATACATTAAAAATTGGAGGCCTATTTCTCTTCTCAATGTCGATGTTAAAACTGGATCAACAGTAATTGCCAATCGGATAAAGAAAGTCCTCCCAAAACTTATTGCAGATTCACAATTTTTCTTAGACAATTTGCTGAAACACCCTCTCACATACAAGAAAATGGTCTAATAGACTTGGAATAGCCTTATGTGATTTGGATTGGAAACAAATATACGGGAACCCATATCATATTACAGATGATACAGGTCTGATAAGTTTTCAATACAAAATTAATCAAGACATACTTTATACAAATTCAAAATTATTCAAATGTAAACTGTCAGAAACAGAATTATGCTCTTTTTGCGGGAATACAAAAGAAACAATTATACATCTCTTTTGGGATTGCCCCAATTCCAAATCAGTTCTGCTTCAACTCCAGCATAAGTTAAAAGAAGAGTGTGATATTATATTAGAACTAAAACCAGGGTATATTGTCTTGGAGATATACATCCCAAGGATACTCTGGATATCTGTACAATATTGTATAGAAAATTTATATACTCATGTAAAATGAGAGCTACCAACCCAACTGTAAATGGACCTATTGAATTTTTGAAATAGTATAAAAGAATTGAAAATCTAAACACATATTCCTTGAATGATAGAAGTCAAAAATATGGGGAACGATGGAAAGCTTTGGAAGCAATTCTTAGCAATTGAAAACGAGGCAACATTTAATTCTCAGTGAACTTATTACTCAAGCATGCTCATAATATGGATTTAAGAACTTTCCTCACGACAGTTCAGAAATAAAGTGATTATAAATATTCACATTTCGCAAATAAACTGATTATCTAAAAATTACTCGCTGTATACTCTGTTTTTGTATATCTACAAATGACATTTAATCATGTATACATGTATGTTCATATATATCAGAGAATATGTGGAAAGAGTTATATGCTATTGAATAATACTATTGTGATATGATGAAATTAAAAATGATCTGAATAAAAATATTAAAACAAAACAAAAAATGTTTTCTCGTAGAAATAATTTTTTGATTCTTGAATACCCAAATCGGTCACATTTTTTGAAAAATACCCATATACATCAGAGTATCGATACATTTAATTAAGGAGTTGTCAGTGTGTTGCTGGACGAACAGCTGGACGCAGCCCAGCCGCGCGTGTGTTGCGTAGCAAATCATGCGCTCGTTGTCCTTATACTAAGTTCGCTTTCCAACATGGGCGCCGCCATCTTGAATTCGAGGCGCCGCCATCTTAAACTTGAGTCGGCGCCATCTTGGTAACGTCATTGCAATTAAATTTTAACCACCAAATAGCCAATATAACATCATTTATTGCGTAAAGGCAATACATGGTTTATAATTTAAATAATAATCATTACTTAAATCATAAATATGTACGACCGGAAGTGCTGCAATGCAATTCTGAAATTACGCAAAACTGCAAATTTTCATTAGCCACGTCGCCAAAACAACATAGTTCATCTCGTATAAATGTCTTAAATGTTTGTCATAAACTAATTAAACGTTCCATTAGATTAGTAAATAAGTAAAAGCACGTTCACGCAGTATTAAATTGCGCCTTACGGTGAACTGTTATACGACGCAATATGAAAATTTACAATTTCGATAATTCCAATGTCATCAGTTTGGATTCTTGGAACATAAGGTTATCTAACTTTATGTATTCTATGAACTCGGGATCGTTTATTCTGGATGATAGCCCACACACGTGGAGAGAAATCAGCCAAAAATCGAAAAGAAATCTGCGTAAAAAGGCGATGTTTTCATTCTGTGACCACGCCCCCTATTAGCCAATCGGGGCCATCACTGCCAATAGTGTCAATTAATGTACGAAAATTGGCCACATAAGCAATTTGCTGGTGCTATTCCAAAGAATTCACACGAAACAAGTGTTTAAAGGGCTTTTAACATTTCAAACCGCCAAGCTTGTCTATTTGTCACCTCCCTCAAAAACCGCCAAGATTGCATTTCAGCCACTCTCAACTATTAACGCAAAAGAACAGATTTCACCGGAACAAGCCATGATTCAAAAGACGCATTAATCGTGGTGTGAATTACGGATTAGCGACATCGTATATATTATCGACAATGTATATTATCGACAATCGACTCTGAACGCATGACTGATCGAAAATATGTTTAGGGGGACATTTGATAGTTTTTGACAGGAAATATTTGCAAACGACGCACTGCATTATTTAGCTCATGAATCTAATTAGGGTCTATACTCTATCTACTCTCTGAAATCATGAATGTCTTCAAGAAAATAAATCAAATATTTGTCATTGGATATTTTAGTTTTTGGTAACCATTAATGATTTAAGGTCAATCCACACCGGACGCGAGCGCGCGATTATAACGGCCGTTTTCTAACGTCCGTAGCATTTCAAAGCGCGCGATCTTTGTATTCACACCGCAAGCGACTGAATCGCTGACCACGAGGCGATCACAGCAGTAATTTAATGCTTTGTCGATTTCTCGCTTTGTGGCAAACCAGCGGGATAATTGAGACGCTGTCAAATATGATATTTATACGCGCGTATTCCTTCTATTTGAATGCGACATATTCATTCGTCGTCGCGATAACAAAGGCGGTGGAGGACTTTACTGATAACTGAAGTGCAATGAGAAGAGAAAATTCCCGCCAAGAGCTCGACGTAATAGCAGGATCGTCTGGTTAATTTTTGGTTCCAATCCATTCCAAGCTTGTGAAGTCACTTTGCCCACAATTTGCGCCCCCCCCCCCCCCGATAAAAAAACTCACAAACTGGAATTACAGAATGAATTTCAATTAAACGCGATTGCTGTGAGAATTTAGAAAGCCCGTGCACCATTCCACTTGACATACTATATTTGAAAATTAAATGAGTTTGAAAGTAAATGATTTTGTTAGTACATGTTTAGCAAATTGTGATTAAAATGTCCATATAAAGCATTGTATTTGTGACCTGCCTGCAAATGATGCACTCAAACGATTATCTACCCAAACCTTCGCGCGCGACAAAGCGATCCAGTCGCTTTCGGTGTGAGTATAAAAATCGCGTGCTTTGAACCGCTACGGACGACAAAAAACGGCCGTAAAAATCGCGCGATCGCGCCCGGTGTGGATTGACTCTTATAGAACCGTTTGCTTGTATCGCGGAAAGGACTAAAGCAACATAAAACAACATACATATTATTCTGCTCAGACATTATTTGGCTTTTATGGTGGTTTTTCCTCAAAAATAGTTTTACAACTGACTAAAGAAAAACAGGTGTTGTTATAGTAGTTTAGCATTAAGTTGGTTATAACGGATCATGATTTTTTCCCCCAAATTGATTATTTGAAATTGAGATTTTCGAGAAAACATCACGAATGGAGCAACTTCTTAAGTTGAATACAAAAGAAAAAGACTCACCTTGACAGGTTCTATGAAAACTCAACGAAATTCTGGAACGAGATAACGATCGGACGATATGTCATGCACTCTCATTTATATGAATTGCGAATGGAGATAACGTATCTAGATTCTTCAATAAATATTGATCATCGCTTCGTTGTACAATTCGGTGGACGAGATTAGGTATATTACATGGATCACATTACCTATGTCGTGTATAAAGTCTAACTATGCACTATTTGATTGTCTTACTAAAATGTTAACTCATTGCCGACAGAGGCCCGTTACAAACGACCGATATTTGTCGACTCGAATCTAATACCAGACCCACATTTGTTTTTAATATATTCATATATATATGAATTACTATAAATCAGAGACTACCACCCCTATCCCTAATCCTTGGAACAAACGTCGCACTACCGACGAATCTAATTCAATTAGAATTAGACTCGAGTTTAATTCATAATTCGTCTGTTGAAACAAACGTCGCATTTAATTCAAGACGAATCTAAATGATTTCTTAAAATGGCATAAAGCGTTCATAAGGGTTTTCGTCAAAACGGCTAAAATAGGAAGTTTTATATCAATTCTAAAACGTAAAATTTAGTGAGAAAATGTGGCTTTTGACTTCCAAGCGACGAAAATAATGTTACTATTCTGAGGAGTGGAAATTATTGGTTTTTATATCGCTATTTCGTAGGTATTTGATACATATTTTAGGTCGGACATGATTCTTTAGGTGGTATTTTGCTTTGAACTTGTCTGAAAGAAATCAGGTCCAGTTTATTTTTATACGAAAACGTTTTACCGTTTTAACAATTGAATAGCAAGTTGAGGTCAACGCGCTATATCACTATATATTGCGTCAGTATGCATATCTAAAACCACGTGGTAAAATAACCATGTCGGGCAGGGACGTACGGCTATAGGGTCTCGGTTGGGGGGGGGGGCTAATAAATTTGCGTAATTCAATTTGCACCCCCTTGGCTGTTCCTTCACATGCCTGGATAATAGCCTATTCCGAATGGATCAGTAGACGTGTGATCATGCACTGGGCGGACCATGGTTCTGCCAGTAGAAGAAAAGTCAGAGATCTGAACCTGAAAATCCGATCATAGTTTGGCACAGCGGGAGAAAACTTTGAACATGAAAACCGCAAAAACCCATTAGACTGGCCTCAAGCTTTCCAAGTGCTGACAATTTCCAACCTGACACCCCCACGAAGGTTGGAAAATTTCCAACTGATGACCATTTAAGTTCATAATTTTGAACAGAAGCATAGGAAAATAATTAGCAGGGTTTTTTTTGGCTGGCCACGGGGGTCATGAGGGACCAGGACACAGGCCATTTCAGTCAAAATGTTGGACCAAAAGTAGGAAATATGCAAATGTTGGTCTAAAAACAACAAATTCCCCAATAATTCACTGCTGGAAAATCAAATTACAAGAACAATTTCAAGCCATCGTTGATGTTAAATTTGCACACGTGAGTCAGTGTTGGTATACCGGTATTACTTATTATAAGGGGTAGGGGTGCTACCACTGATTTATTACAACTCATATATACCGGCATTACTTATGATAAGGGGTAGGAGTGGTATAGCCTCTGATTTATCATAAATCATATATAACAGTATTAATTATTATAAGGGGTATAGAGGTGGTAGTATCTGATTTATAATAATTCATGTATATCGATATGTACGTGCATGGTATACACATACATGGCAATTGGTTGCACATATAACATTTATTTGTAGCGCCTATTATAGTATATTATATACATATATGTACTATATACATCCTCATATACATGCAGGGACGTGGCTAGAGGGTCTCCTTTGTGGGGTGTCCACCTTGGGAAATTCCAACTGCACCCACCCCCCCCCCCCCCCCATTGAATCAGATTCGGATCAAACACAAGTTTTGCATAATTCCATTTGCACCCCCCCCCCCCTTTTTGCACCTCAGTGCTCTCAGGCCTAATATCCTATATATTCATAAACCATGGTTCTATATTCCAGGTATGAGAACATTCAGATATTTTAACCTGAAAAATTGCATAAATCCTAACATCTAGTGGTCTAACTCCAGACAAATGCACACGGCTACGGGCAAGAGACCAGGACACACCGGGTTGACCATGGTTGTTCCGCCCGGTGTTATAACATTTTGAAAACTATACAAGAAAATCGCAAATCCTATAGCATCTAGACTGGCCTCAACTGAAGTTTTCCTATAGTGTTGGAAATTTCAAACCTAATACCCCCCCTCAGTTGGAAAATTCTCCAACTGATGATCATTTCAGTCCACAAGTTTGACCAAATGTAGTAAAATATTGTTTTGTTAAACTAATTAGCATTTTTTTATTGGCCACGGGGACAATGACACACCGGGCCGACCATGGTTCGGCCCGGTGGGCGAAAAGTTTGAAATTTGAACAAGAAAATCACAAAATCCTACCATCTAGACTAGAATCAAGCCTTCCTATAGAGTTGGAAATTTCAAACCTGACATCCCCACTTAGGTTGGAAAATTTCCAACTAATGACAATTCCAATGACAATGCTGACCAAATGTATGACAATATTGTTTTCTTAAATTAACTAGCAGTTTTTGACTGGCCACGGGGGAGGGACCAGGACACAAGCTTTCCAAGTGTTGGAAATTTCCAACCTGTCACCCACCCCTAACGTTGGAAAATTTCCAACTGATGACAATTTCATTCAAAAATATGCAAATATTGGTCCAAAAACAATTAATTCCCCCAATAAATTGTTTGAAAATCAAACTACAAGAACATTTTCAACCTATTGTTGGTGTGAAATTTCCAACTAATGTTTTGGCAGGTATGAAATTTCCAACTGTTGAAAATTTTTACCAAAGTTCGGGGGGTGAGACACCCCCCATGCCCGACCCCCCCCCCTGTCGCCACGTCTCTGTATACTTGTGCACATATATTCTCACTGCAATCACGCACATACATATACATAATGTGTATTGTATTTTAGTATATATGTATAACATACCGGTTATATAGACATCTATATCTACGCGTGACCATTTTGTGATGGAAACCGGGAGTGCACCTTTAAATACATAGACCGATGTATTAGAATCGACGCGACGAAGATTCGTCCGTCGGAAACAAAATTGACCGCTTCGCATCACTGACGGATTTAATACAATTAAATTCGTGTCGACAAAAATCCGTCGTTTGAAACGGGCCTGAGTGGTACATATTATCGTAAACCCATCACAGTGGCCAATACCAGAACAACTAGAATGCACTCAGAGAGATGCCAACGTGCGCAAAAATGTAATAAACAATAATTTAAAAAATAATTTCACTGTATTTTACTTAATTTATTTTATTTTATTTAATGTTAGCAAAAAAAGACAATTACCATTTCTCATTTCATCACAGATAAAAGGCAAATTACTATATTAATCATTTTAAGTAATTACAACCAAATCCATGTTGCCGAAAGGATGAGACTTTAATATCGATTACATTTTTTTCAGCGGCATATTTTCATTTTCATTTTCCGATAGTCAAAGTTGACCAAAGGAGCAATTATAAGAAATAATGAATACCATTTGTGTAAATATTGATAGCAGCCAATATGCAACAATAAATATCAATAATTAATTAATAATTAATCAATAACGATCATTTTATGTAATAATAAACTCTTCAAACGGTGTTTGTGCCAACAAATGCGTTTTGTTTTGTGTTACGTCATTCGTCGTATTTGACCCGGAACTCGGCTGAAGGTTAGGCTATTCAGCCTATTGCGTCGAATTACGAAATCGCGTTTTGAATGTCTCTCTTTTCCCGCACGATAAAAAGAGGTCTTCGCACGAACCAAAAATGATAAAACTTCCCAATTATAAGTAAAAATACCCAAATGAAGGAGTCTATGTAGATCCGGAAGGAGTCTATAGACTCTTTGATGTAGAGTTCTGATGGAGAAAATGTAGGTCGATCTATTTTTGTCATAACTCTGACGTATTTTGACCTGGGAGAAAAAATCGAAATCGAGGCTCACTACGAGCATGCCAGTTTTAAATATAGAAACAGGGAATCCCGACAAAGGGCGATATCGGCGACAAACAAATAATCGAAAATAACACTTAAAATAAACATAGCAAAAACGCGGCACAGTAAAAATGTCAGAACGTCACGAGGATTTACGTCGTTTTTGGTGACGTCATGGAGTGAAAAGGAGTAGGGTGACACCAACCTACGAATCTGTCTTATCGCCATACTGTTGCGCGAGCGCACGTAATTAAACACGCGTACTTTACAAGACGTAATATTTCGAGTATTATAACCGGCAATATTACACAGACCCAACTCCATAATTACACAGACACAACTCCATAATTACATTTATCACATAATTAGCCCCAAACCCGGCTTCATATTTGTAATTATACACACATGTATTATCGGCACGCGAAGTAAGAGCTTACTGCAAGTTTGTCGATGTCAACTTAAAAGTACTCAATCCGATCAGACGCTCCTAAATTACTATTTCTTTGGCTTCGGGGGTAACACATGTTTGATTCGAGTCGAGGAACCTACCCATCAAAGCTTAGGGTGATTAGATATCGATTTTTGAAATTTGCTATTTCTATTGTCTGTGGACCAGAAACACGTGGTCAAACGGACGAAGATGCTGATGATGGTGGATAACTCTAAAATCAAGTTGTAATATCTTCTATCCATCTTCATCCGCACCTTCGTCCGTTTGACCACGTGCTTCTGTTCCACAGACAATAGAAATAGCAAACTTCAAAATGTCTAATCGCTAACCGGCACAACTGTAAGTTTAGGAATTTCCAACCGATGCCAATTTAATAAATAGTTGTTGAAATATTAAATATGAAATCATTATATTTTCGATGCGAACTCTCCAACTAATGGTGTGTTAGGCTTGAAACTTCTCCCGCCGCAGCCACATGTAAGTTGCACGGGGGGATGTGCCCACTTACTATTCTGCAAAATATAATTTGTTTTAATTTATTCGTGCGAAAACGAAGTGACATTGACGAAATCAGTTCTATATACAGCATTTTCATTGAAATTAGTTTTATTTTGTTCGACCCCCCCCCCCCATTTTCCGAGTTAACCAATTATGTCCCCTGTCTAGCAGAGCGAAAGCGAGGCTCTCTGTGTATACATATTCCGAGAATTCCATGCTAAAATCATGAGCGAATTGCCCTTTCCCTAACACCTCATTTTTAGCTTTTATTAGAGATAATCAAAAAAAAAGAGAAGCAATTTTTATAAAGTTTTCATTTCTTTTTCTTTCTACTTTTTGGTGGTTGCTTCTCCCCAGAGAATGGTGTTGTTGTTGTTGTTGTTGTTGTTGTTGTTGTTGTTGCTCTTCCAGTAATTCAAGGAATATGGCTCTGTTTCTTTCTTGTATTGTGTGCGACGCCGGCCTCTCGTGATAACTCGGCGTCGCAGGGATGTTGTTGCTGGTGGTGGAGACGGAGGACACCGGGCTGTGATGGTATTCCGGTGTCCAATGTGATATGAAAACCTTTAGTTTGAGTTTTTGTAGTAAAGTCTTTATCAAATAACCAACCTTTCCATACAGTGCCAAAATGTCTGATTGCAACTATCTGCCAAAAAGACTGAACTACAATAGTAAGAAGACAACATCTAATCAGCTTACCGCTTAGTAATTAAGATTTAAGAGTGAAACATCTAATCAGCTTACCGTTTACTAATTAAGACTTGTGAATGGATTATTTCGGTTTAATGAGACTTTCGTCCATAAAAGATTTAATGATATTTAATATCATTAAAATAGTATGATTTGGAGATATAAACAACACATATACACATATGCTTGTATTGCCACCCTGTGTGGTCGCCTATTTTTGAGCTCCTGGTTTATGTATTATTACTTCGTATTTCTATGGATTTATGTTCTGAAACTTTGTGAGTTTGTTCTACTACGGATTCTGAACATTAATATGTGATTTTCACTGACATTAGTGCAACAAAATTCTTCATTTGGACAAAAAACTCTGGAAATGTTAGTGATTTTCCTAATTTCGTGGCTATGCTCAGTTGCAGATAATGTTACAACTTGTGTAACCTTTTGTTTAGTCCTGCCAAGGGCTAATCACTCTGCTAATCCGATTCCCACCTTCGCAAATGTATTCACACCTTCATCGGACTTATACCTGTTAACTGCCAACATGATCAGCTACAGTTCTTTCGAACTTCACGCCTTCAACCAAACAATGGACCACACATATCATCAGCCTAGAGCATGTGTTATCAAGGCACTGATGAAGGAAAGGTTGTTGAAACCTGATCTATGTATTCACACTAAAAAGTGTGATATGGTGTACCATATCAAGACGGTTGCACCCCAATGCAGACAATACACCCATAACTACAACAGCTACAGAGGTGTAAATATTAACAACCTGAGAAACCTCAACAAAGACTTGACTTATCCGCTATCTACTACCGATGATGACCAACTTTCACATGATCAGCTACATGTGGTTTCCCAAAAATATCAACTTCTCAACTGTAAATTCAAGATCTCTGAGGAAAAAAGTGCCTTACTTTCTAGAGCATGTGGTCAACAACAGCATAGACATTTGCATGGTTACAGAGACCTGGCTAAACGATAATGATACCGTGACAATCTCGTCTCTTTGCTGTGATGGATATATTTTCAAAAGCGCTCCAAGACCATCCGACAGAACTGGCGGTGGTGTTGCTTTGATGTGTAGAGAAAACATAAAACTGATGTCATCAACCAGCGGGGAAAAATCCTCGTTTGAATTCCTCGAGTGGAAACTTAAACTACACAACGATGTTCTGCGTGCCGTTTGCCTATATCGTCCTCCGTTTTCTGACAACCATCCAGTCACAACCTGCACCTTCTTAAAGGAATTCAAAGAATATCTTGAATCGTTGGTTGTGTGTCCAGAAAAACTCATCATCTGCGGTGACTTCAACATTCATGTCGATGATGTTAACGACGCTACTGCTCGAAACTTTGACAAACTCCTAGATTCGTATGGACTTACACAACACGTCAAAACTACTACACATGAATCTGGACATATTCTAGACCTCATCATCACCAGATGTTCAGACGACTTTTCCATAACCCCACCAACCGTGACAACTAAACTCTCAGATCATTCCTTTGTGGACTGCACAATCAGCACCCTCAGACCGAAGTTGACAGAAAACTGTGACTTTCCGCAAAATAAACAACATCAATATTGAGAAAGTCGACAGTGACATCAAAGAATCAGATCTGCATAAACAACAATGGACTGATTTAAATGGACTTGTGTCTTGTTACAACAACACGTTATCCCAGCTGCTAGACCAACATGCACCAACTAAGACCAAAACAATAGTCGTGCGTCCAACGCTACCCTGGTTCAACGACAACCTGAAAGAACTCAAAGCCGACCGGAGAAAAAAGGAGAGGACCCGAGGCACGTCTGCAGAACATGAAAGATCGTACTGTGATGCCCGAAACAAGTTCTCCAATCAACTAAAGGAAGCCCGGAAGTCACACTACACCGACTCGATCAACAAGTGCGAAGGTGACACCAGGCAACTTTTCAAAGTTGTGAAAAAAATGTGTGAGGAGAAACCGAATGAGACACTACCACCGCATGATGACGCAGGAAAATTGGCGGAGCAGTTTGGTGAATTCTTTTCTGAAAAGATAGAACTTATCCAAAAGAAGATTGACAACATCACAGTGAAAGCGCCTTGTGTCGACAAAGAGGAAGCCACGGAAACGTTCACAACATTCGACGATCTCGACCTTGACGATGTCGTTAAAATCATCAAACGCTCTTCAAATGCATCTTGTGAACTCGATCCTATACCAACAACGCTACTCAAGAAATGTGACTCCCTGATACCTATCATCACCCAGTTGATAAACCTATCATTAAGCCAAGGACATGTTCACAGTAGCTGGAAAACAGCCATAGTTCACCCTCTTCTCAAGAAATCCGGTGCTGACCTTGTTTTCAAGAACTTCCGACCCGTCAGCAACCTATCCTTCATTTCTAAATTGTGTGAAAATGCAGTAATAGACCAACTCATTCGGCACAGCGAACAACATGCACCTCTTCCAATAAACACTTCTGCTTTCCGTCAACACCATTCAACTGAAACCGCGCTGCTTAAAGTCCAAAATGATATTCTCTGCAGCATGGAAACAAGAAAGGTCACTCTGCTTGTGCTACTAGATTTGAGTGCTGCTTTCGACACCGTCTGCCATGATATTCTTCTAGATACTCTACAATCTGACTTTGGTGTTCGCGGCACTGCAGCTATCTGGTTGAAATCTTACCTCACGAACCGATCACAGCAAATATCCATTAATGGCTCAAAGTCTACAAATTTCCCCATCGAGTGCGGAGTTCCACAAGGAAGTTGTCTTGGACCCGTGCTGTTCTTATTCTACATTTCAAAATTATTCTCTGTTGTTGAAAGTCACCTCCCCGATGTTCACGGCTATGCAGATGATACCCAAATCTACTTTTCATTTCGACCGACAGAGAGAGGCGAAACTAAAGCACGTCAAATTGCGGAGAACTGTATTGTGGACATTAGAGCGTGGATGATTACCAACCGACTCATGATAAATGACGATAAGACTGAATTCATAATCATTGGTTCTCGACAACAACTTCAGAAAGTCAACATCAGTTCAATTCATGTGGGAGACGCCGACATACCAACAAAGGACACTGTTCGCAACCTGGGATCGTATTTTGACACAAACATGACAATGGATAACCATATCTCTAATATGTGTAAGAAGGCGTTCAGAGGTTTATACAAAATCCGACAAATTAGACAATACCTCGATGTAGACTCAACTAAGACATTGGTCCATGCTTTTGTCACGTCACACTTAGATTACTGTAATTCTTTACTGTATGGACTACCGGATTACCAGTGTGATCGCCTGCAAAAAGTGCTAAATGCTGCGGCGCGAGTTGTATCATACACTCCTCGGCATGAACATATAACTCCAGTTCTCAAGCAATTACACTGGCTGCCAGTGGAGTATCGAATCATGTTCAAAATTATTTTGCTTGTATTCAAATCTCG